>OX123183.2:63514409-63654515 GCA_944739405.2 Euclidia mi
TAAGGGATAACACGATGCAAATACCATCTTTGCTTAGAGACGGTAAACTCGACATCAAACCCTATACGACTGCCTCGTTGGTCTCGCGGCATAAATGAGCGCGTGGGGATCGGGAGGTCCCGGGTTCGATTCCTGGGTCGGGCAGTGTTATTGGGTTTTTCTGTCACGAAATTCTCAGTAGCAGCACGGAGTCTGGAAATGTGCCGGTACGGCAATAGGCTCGCCCCTTATTACGTGGTACTAAAGTATATCTGGCGAAAAGTGGGTGTAGAAATACGAAATAATAAAAGGCGTGACGATATGTATGTATGTATGTATAATTATAATTTAGGCCACTACACACAATTTACATTAAATCAAATACCTACTGAAATAACACAATACTATTTTACTAACGTATACACGTTTCTCTTGTTAAAATTCTGCGGATAGCTACAAATATTTAAGCATTAGAATCACGTTTTGCAAAACATTATAAAGCTGAAATATAATAGTGTAATATTCAAGTTTAAATTCTATTTAGTAAAACCGTTCCTACCCTTTTACTTTCTATTCGATATGTCTGATATTGATGAGTTATAAGTTGGATAAGATATCCATTAATTTCGAAAGTGGCAAAAATATGACTAGGGATTTTATGTGAAATGGAAAGAGCAATGAGAATGCGTGAAGAGGCCGGGACTTCGTTCGCGTGTAAACGACGAATGGCTATCGTAAGCGGATGATTCCTAACATTTATTAGCATAACTTATATAGTGTGGCGAACGCCTTTTCTATAGTACTAGATCGTGGTAAGTCGAATTGGGGCAGGTACTTGTATTCATGGCCTGAATTTTTAACATAAAGTGTAATGTACTTGTACAAATTATATACATAGGTATGTATGGTATAGGTATAAGGGCTACAACAAACTACTGGATCTAAGCACTAAGTTCGATAGAACTAGATAATCGTATATGTTTTGTGGTGACATCAAAGTAAAACATTACTATTAAGAACTCAGTTTATTAAAGCGAAAAGCCTTGCCCTAGAGACATGTGAATATAAAGTCAAGAGCGAGCAAATAAAATTTCAACTTTATAGAACATTTCATTTAAGTTTCTTTATCACTGAGATCTGAAACGTTGTACAAGAAAAGAAAATAGTGGAAATACTCAAAGCGCAATAGATTCCATATATATGTGATTACTTTAATGTAAGTATTCCTTATATTTCTCTGCAATGAGTCCTACTCTGTTGTAGCGGAGCCTTCTGTGCTGCAATAGCCTCCGTCAATCTTATTGTGCTGAATACAGCAAGCGCAAGTTATTGAAGACAATGTCTATATTTGGAATAGAGCAAAATCACCGGCCAGTTTCAGATCGAAGATACATTTTGTTGCAACCTATTATGTACCTACATTTACTGTCGTTAAACGTTATTCAAAAATGTCAAGAAACGTTATTTCAAAATTGTATTTTTTTTACAAAAGAAATTGCTCTAATAACACTTGGCAGAATCTAAATAGCGGGGTGTCGCAAATGTTGCCACTTACCTGAATGAGCCAACAAGGCACCCGACATCTTTTTTAACGTAAACGAAATAATGTTCAACGTGATTTTTTTTTCATGTCGTCTCAGCCGACACTCATGGGGAGCGACGTCGCTCTTTACGTAAGTAGGGAAATTACGAGTTGACTGATCGATGCTTCACGTGACCAAGAGCTTTGGCCCTCTATGCTTTGGCCTCTTTCCTGTACCAACTGTCCTATTGACATTATCTAACATTTTTGACATTTGTTGATGACAGCGATGAGGTTTGACTTCAACAAAAAGGATTGTTTATGAACTTAAGATTTTCTTTTGGTTTTAATAATGTTTTAATATTGATACGCATTTCAATTAAATATAAATGAAATATATGTATAATAAAACAAATTACATTTTTATAATATATTTATTCTGCGGACAAAATCAAACATTTGCAAAATAGTTTTGAACAAAGAGGTTATTTGTCTGATACTCAGAAATAGGAAAGTTTTGCCAGCCATATCGAAGCATTGTTATGTATTTCCTAGAAGGGGCAACCTACGCAGTTATGTGAGTTTAGATAACTGATAGAAATTCTGCAGCAAAGAATCAGTGAACAAAATTGTTGAAAATAATCTAGAGCTATGCTAATGTCGAAAGCGAAAATGCACAATCAAATATGACATTCCTTTCATCTTCTTTTAGCTCCTTATACATTCATTTACCTAACCGTCAGCGTTTTGATCTCGCTAAAACAGAAATGCAACCATGTCCATGAACACACACCACTGCGTGTGTAAAACGACAGTAATAAGACAGCCGGAAAAACACGAATTTATCTTACCAACTGAATATAATCGTGGTAATTTACACCGCAAGGATAAAGATAGAGTAATTTAGTTTCATTGTAAAAATTGCTGTCATTTTATTTGTTACGTCAACTAAACGTATAAGCCGGCTTAAACGAACTTTTGTAGAGAGATACTTAGGAGTCTTTTGAACACATACTTATACGAGTATATTATTATCATGCCTCGCACGTAACCCGAGGGCCGGATCTAATCGTAACTAATCGTAATTCTAACTAATATCAGATGACTATTTACTCATGGGCTAATAATATTATATAAGTACGTATAAGTGAGATTACTTTTCCTCTATGTCGAATATGAATACTTTGAAAGGGGATAGACGATGATATGTATAGTAAGTAACACGGGCTATTTTTCACGCCGAAAGTATTTCATTCTCCCGGTGAGAAATTTGGGGTAACGGGACAACCTGTTTTTGTGAAAAATCGTCCGGTAAACTTTACTCTAATCTAACAATAAGTAAGCAAAAATGTAGCTCTTTTATTGTCAGTTGTGATTTATTTTCCTAAATAATCGTGGTTTCACAATAAATTTCAACATGTTGAAAAATATTTAGCTAACAGCTGAACCATTGGCTTAGTTTAGGTAAATATGCTTAGTTTATTTCAATGCTAAATTGATTATACACAGTTTATTTACTGACATGTGGAGAAATAATCCAAATATTTTAATTCGATAAAAGTATTTTATAACAGTAACATTACACTAGATCACAGCGAACGATAAATACATAAACATTTGAAACGCCGTTGATACCGTTGACTTTAATGACGATACTGAATAACGCATAGAAGCGCAGGTGATTTTATACACGATTTCTCAAAAATAAACCTGATATCACAGACATTCTGCGGCTGCTGGGTAATTTTGCCAATTACCTCTCGGTGTACTGATAACTTCAACAAAGAGCCTCCCTCAGTACTGGCGCATTAATAGGCCGTTACTATTCAGCTATCAACAAAAGAAAATCGAATTTTGTCTCTGAATACTGGCACGTAGTTGAGCTTTACCATTTGTTTCGAAATTATTTTTACAAGCTTGCGTAAAAATTTGTATCTGAATTTCATTATGCCCATTTTGAAGTAATTAATAAGTGCTTCAAGTGGCTAAAGTGAATGGAAGCTGCCGTTGCCTTTATTCAAAACATCTGACCTTATTTACATATGACCGTATTTTTTATACTGATAAGATTTTCGGACTTTAACTTGTTAATCTACTAATATCTTATTTTTAACTTAAAATCTACTTCTTTAAGAACGTTCTTTAATTAAGCTATTATATTCGTAATTGCTACAGTTTTTAGCAACAGTAAAGAAAAGCTGTTTATTTTATTGTATAATGGAACTGCTGCTTGAAAGATCAGCGATTCAGCTATAATCATTATACCTGCGGCAAAAACTCAGTAAAATGCATAATAACTAACGGCTCTATCATAAATAGTATTTCGGTATTTGTATAAAATATAAACTAAGCCATTTTTATCTTTAAGAATTATTTGTTATTGGTAAGGAGGAGCAAATATGATAAATTCAAATCATACATACATACATACATATCGTCACGCCTTTTATCCCCGAAGGGGTAGGCAGAGGTGTATTTCTACACCCACTTTTCGCCAGACATACTTTAGTCCCACGTAATAAGGGGCGAGCCTATTGCCGTACCGGGCACATTTCCAGACTCCGTGCTGCTACTGAGAATTTTGTGACAGAAAAACCCAATAACACTGCCCGACCCAGGAATCGAACCCGGGACCTCCCGATTCCACGCGCACATTTATGCCGCGAGACCAACGAGGCAGTCGTATAGGGTTTGATGTCGAGTTTTCCGTCTCTACGCAAAGATGGTATTTGCATCGTGTTATCCCTTAGTCGCCTCTTACGACACCCACGGGAAGATAGGGGGTAGTGACACTTGTATTCTATGCCGTCAACCACACGGCAATGTGCATGACTGGCAAGCTTGGCTCTTGTATTCTTTGAATATTATAGAAGCGATCCTATAAAAATAAAACTCATAACCGTGAAATTAAGAGTTGAAACTGCAATCTGGAGGTCCGAATATTTTGTATGAGAATAGTATTGGCTAGGTTGAGCCGGCCCGTTCATGGTGCATCAAGCAATGACTGCACGAATGGCGTTGTAGTTTTACTAGTACGTCATCTCATCGTCTCGTTGTTTCCCACTGCGTCAAGTGTGGATCCAACACAAGGGACAAAATACTGCTTCAAGTCTGAGGAGTGTCCCTGTGGCTGTATTTCGAATACTTGTTAACACTTGCAACCCAAGTGTTCATAATGCAAGAGTAACATTTAATCGCTTGTGTGGGAGAATACCAGACACAAATATAAATCTATTTTATCTCGTGTGAGACCTACTCATACGATGGATTAAAAGTCAAAAAGACGCAATAAAAAAAATCTTTGAATAAAGGTAATTTAAAATTTATTTTCTATTGAAAACGAGTACGTTGGTCTGCCAAACGTTTGAATATATTCCTGCCAACTTGTGTAAGCCTTTTTAGCACGTGATAATAATAGCATATACACCTTAATAATTTATTGAAATTAAACTACAGTTTACGGATTTTATCGCGTTATATTGGTTTCACTGTTATTACATTTAAACCGAATGATCTAGAAACTTCATTTTCACCACAGCAGCTCAAACATGCCGCTTTTGCTGCGAGACAACAGTGAACAAAACGCGATTTTGATTCGAGCGTGAGGCAAAGTAGCTTTTTAATTTTTCAATCTTCAGTGCCACGAACTGACATTGTTCAGCCATAAATTTGAAACATTCCAATTTGACTGTGCTCTGTCTCTTTCACATGCATATAAAAAGTGAGTGAAAAAAAAACCCCTTCGAATTCGAAATTCGATGTTGGAATTCGACCTCAAAGAAAACATTTTCGGAAACGCAAATAAAAAAAGATATTTGTAATAAAGAAATTACTTTTTGTATATGTTATTGTTTATATGTTTAATTTATTATTGGATTTTAATAAAATAAGTCTAATTAATAGTATAAAATTGGTATTTAACCAATACATTTTTATTTGGAATTACAACAATGATACATTTGAAAAATAAACATCAGGGACGCGGTATTAAAACGCGATTTAAAAAAGTAGCGCGAATAAAAATTTTGCTGATGCTGATACAGTATAGCGTAAAGTGTTATATTATATAAAATAATCTGAAAAGTTGAGTGAAACTAGCGATGATGACTGTACTTTAACACCAGAAGAGTTAAATCAACAAGTGATTAATGCAGAATTCAATCTATTCCTGTTCATTTCTGTCTCCTAGGTAATATGTGTTCTCACTGCTGTGGTGAAAAGTTATGTGTGCTACACGAGAGCAAAGTTTTTTGTATCTTGTGCTGTTGAGTCCCTCACTACGCTCAGGATTGTAACTTTTGTAACGATTGTAATCATAGAATCCTTCGCTTGCTCGGGCAGGCCTCCTTCACTGGGCCGTACCTAGAGCGATAAGTGCCTACACTTTCGCGCGGCTTCCAAGCCCGCATCGTTAGTCGGCTGGCAAGGTTGTCACCGCTAGCGCGCAGAGCGATTTTTGCAATTAAATTTGCTAATAACGTGAATTTTAATAGTGAACAACAAAAATGTCTCATCACAAGTCTGGTGCAAAGTATTGCTCATTTCACGGATGTGTGTCGAAAAAGGGAGATAAAAATGTGTCATTTTTTACATTACCTACAGATGCGGAAAGGTAAGCTAAACTAATTAATACCAAATTACGTACCTAATAGGTGTTGATTATTTCTGATTTCATGATTTTGACAATCGTATAGAATCCTAGTTTTATGGTTTGATGTTCGAAAAGATAGTTTTTAAAAGAATTGTTACGCGGTATATACTTTATCGTTACATATAAGTATTAGATAATTACGAGAGCAACTTGAAAATTTGTTTTTCGTTTGTTGAGATATCCCAACGATTATGGTGTCAAATTAAAGATATAGTTCAAAAACCATTTTATCGGTTTGAATCATGTTAATCGGTCCACGCGGTTTTTTTTTATTTTTCATTTATTTACAACATAATAAAAAAACACAATTCAATTATACTTGTGATGCAAACACAAACTAATTCGAGTTTTACCGTGCATCCTAATAATATGATCGACGGCGACATAGCCATGTGTGACCATGCTTTTATCACAATAAACAAGAAATCCACACAAATCATACAATTCACATGACGATGATAGTTACATTATTCGATTTTTTCTGTATCGCACATAATGTCATAAATGTAAGGTAGTTGCAAACTATTCTCGACGAGCGTTGAGCTCACGTCACCGCACTGGGTGTCCCTTGCATGAAGTTGTTGTTTACGTGGGTATATACAGAATGTTCCGTATTGAGTGTGATCCATTTAATGTGAATATAGAATTGTATTGAACAAATAAAAAAGATGCTAAAAATGTATAATATATCTTTTTGCCGTGTATGGTAAAAGCTATACTGAGTCTGTACAATATTATACTCTATTATGAATATGAATTTTGTATTAATTGGGCAATGATAATTTCTTGTAAAGTTACACTTATTACATCAAACGGGTATAATAAGACGTAACCAAAAATAGGAATATAAGGACATAGTTCTAAGAATTAGTATAGTGAAATTGTAAACGACCAGAATTTTTGTGGTTTTTGTTCTAGCGAAAAGACGAAAAATACTTCCTAAGAATTCGTCAAGCCAACTTGAAGTAAGTTATTAAAAATATCACTAACCATTAAACAAGGATATATCTAAGTTTGTTTTAATTTAGTATTTACCGTGTAACCATACGCATTAAACTTAGGATAATTATTTATTATTAGGTGGTCAAGTAGGTAGATAGACAGCATATTATAGTACCAGCGGCAAGTCGACAACCCTAGCGCGACAGCTAGTGCGTCACTCCGCGCTAGACAGCTACAGCGTTATGTATTAGAAAAGAGCGGGAACGATTAGGTGAATATTGCGGTAGGCACTGAGTGCTTATGCGAGCTGAATTGCACTTTGTTGCTTAGTAGCAAGAGTCGCAATTTCTTTAAATTGGTTTGCGAAGTGATGCTTTTGTACGTAAGTACTATCTATTCTATGGCTCGGGACTCAAAATCTGCACTCGAAACAAAAAACAACTTTTCTCTCTTGTTTCACAAATAACTATTTTATTACTACCCGACGTTTCAAATTCTTTACAGGATTCATATTCACGGCAGACTGAGGTGATATTTGTCTTTGTCTTGAATTTAAAAGTTATCTCAAAGTACCCGCGGGAACATTCTTTTCAACTATTGGTGTTACTATCTACGCAGAATGTACTCATATAAGATCAGTTTATTAGATCACTGATGTTTAATGTGATAAAAGTGAAACGCGATAAAATCCGTAAACTGTAGTTTAATTTCAATGTGTAACATTCGCGTAAACCCAAGAAAATGATAGTTAATAACTTAACTTTAATATTAAAAATCTTAATATATTTATATTTGCATGGTTTAAAAAAAAAGTTAACATACCTTAATACTTATACAATTTGAACCTACTTGCCAGAATTACTTACTCGTAGGTATATCATCTTGCTCACTAAGAAATCTAGCCGTATATAAAATTATTATATTTTGGTGTCGGAAAAAAACCAAGGTTACCTAGCTACTCATAGCCGGCGTCACGTGTAACAAGGTAGTGCATAAAGTTGCTTAAAGTTTTATTTTTCAAACACAATTCTTGTTAAACATTTGAAGCAGGCACGTTTGTAATACCGCAAAGGCTCGCCGGCTCCAAGGATCCGTGTGTGCCATTCTCGGATCTCTTCAACTACGTCTCGCCCCGTCTCGAGGGGATTCATATCTTGTGTGAAGTTTTTCGAATCTTCTTTGTTTCTTTATTGTATAATAACTCTTATTCCGGCACAAAATATCCGATCTCTCTATCGGTGAAACCAATAAATTTTATTCGATTAAACTTGACTGAGTTGATATTAGCATTTTTAAACAGTAGAAAAGCTGCGCCTGTCACAACGTGAATATGATGTCGTGTATTTTAACCAAAACCGTAGAGATAAGCCTCTCCAGGGCTCTCTACACAGAGTATTCTTGAGCCGCTCGGATCCAACCGTTTCTTGCGATCCCAATATGACCGTCATTCATCTTGGTAGGCCTCCCGTTGCTGCATCGTCCCGTGCGTGACAATATTCCTCCTTATTTCTTTTTTTCATTTCTCTCGTTCTTTCTTCCTAGATTTCTGGAAAGGGAAGAGCGAATGAAAAGGGACGTTTGGACCTCGCTAGCTGTGTCTTCTTCTCCCTCTCCCTAGGGTTGACAATATGCGAGTAATGCCTGTTTTGAATCACAACTAGGTAATCACTCTGATACTGGTATTTAATTTAATTTATAAATGTAATCAAATTAACCCAGTGAAATAGCCTACTATTAACGAGTATAATTTCATTACACACTAGCTGTTTCCCGTGTTTTGACCCGCGTTCTGAAGGAACTACTTCACGCACCCGGTAAATTTATTTTAGCCTAAGTTACTCCTTGGTACATCAGCTATCCGCCAATAAACGTCCCGTCAAAATCGGTCCAGCCGTTTCAGACATTAGCGAAAACAAACAGATAGACAAAAATTGTAAAAAATGTAATTTCGGTATATGTACCGTATATATGAATTTTGTTAAAAGTGGTTATTTTAATATTACAAACAGATACTTCAAGTTTATTTATGTGTAGATTTATTTATTTACCAAATCGTATCATCGTCGATCGTCCATAATATCACGAGTAAGTTATGTGCTCAACTTATCACAGCACTGATTTTAATGTCAATGCTATTAAATAATTTAATTACTCTCAATGTTCAATTAAGTTATTATGATACGAAAATTACTTTATCAATCATTTATAATTATTATAAACGTCATATAATAAATTATACTTCTTGATGAAAGTAAAACAATTGTTTACATTAAATCTAAAATTGGAGTGTTTCTGAATCAGTTTATTGTACTTTTTTATTGGATTAATGGTGTTAATATGATACTACCAGAATCATTTCAGCCGTTGAAATTGAAAATTAATTGTAGCAGAAACAATAATTATAAAGATTTCACCTGCAACTGTGTGACTTGTATATTAAATTAACGCATTTTAATCCTGCTTGGAAACTGTTAAATGTCAAGAACAGTGAACATAAATAGATGGAGGGGACGGCACAACTCTAGGGCTTAAAGCGTTACGTGACCGGCGTTCGACGGACATTATAACCAGTTTAAGTCCCAACTCAAAGTTCCATTCAGAATCGCAATTAGCCGCATCCGAGTTGTGAAAGCGCGAGGAAAAGCAACACTTTCAATTATAAATTAAACCTCGAAGTAAGCTAGTCAATGTAAAATTTGAATATTCATTTGTGACTTCAACAAGACGAAGAGAGGGTCACACTTGTGTCCCTCTGATATTTGTCAATTTTTAGCTGTCACTTTTGTTCTATTTCAACTCTCACAATGAATACTATTTTATCGCAATTTGATCTAAAACATTGTTCAGTAGATATTGCGTGCCAGAGTTTGATGATTAATAAACGGCTGTGAAAAAATTTGACAGTGTTTAATTTAATAGGTTTCAGATTTTGATCTGACTTACACGTCACTGATTTTGTTCATAAAGTTATTTGTAGAAATAATATTATAATAATATTTATAGATAATATACTAACATGGAAAATAATATTCTACCACATTCAGACAACACCATCTAGTCCCAAACTAAGCGGAGCTTGTACTATGGGTATTAGACAATGGATAAACATACATATATACATTTTTTTTTGTAAATACATACGTATTATACATAGAAACACCCAGACCAAGCCAAACTTACATATGTTTACGGACACAAATGTTTGACTTGAGCGGGAATCGAACCCGCGACCTTCGGCGTGGCAGTCGCTTACACTCCCACTGCGCCAACCAGTCGTCAAAAAATACGAATAATTATTGTTTTCTATCATCATATAGTATCTAAATACTACACCTAATTCATTCCTTTGAGACTACGTGACCTACTTTTTAAATGACACCAATCAATCGCGTGATTTTTTCAAAAGGAAACAACTTTGTTAAGTTTATTAAAATTTTATTCCGCTTGCTGTAGCTTTCAGAAAAAGCGGAAATTGTTATTATATGCCACCAATTATGCATATATATTTTAGTATACCTAGCATTACATGGCATCACAGTGTTATTAAAGCGATCGATCTTAACAGGGTCCCCACAATATTCATTTATATCGTTTTATGACCTTATCTCAATAATAATATATACTTAGTATGGCCATATTAAAGCGGCAGCGATAGCCGAGTGGATATACAAAGAGACTGCCATGCAGAGGGCATCGGGTTCGAATCCACGGCGCGCACCTATGACTTTTCGGAGTTATGTGCGTATTAAATTGTTAATTATCACTTTGCTCGTGCCTCGGAGAGCAGGTTAAGCCGTCGGTTCCGGTTGTCATGAAGATCTTTGACAGTCGTTACAGGGCGTCAGTACCTTCTAAATAAACTGGCATTAGTCTAAACCATGGAATATCGCTATCCCTTCGGGTTGCGGAGGTCAGACAGGCAGTCGCTCTGTGAAAAAGCTAATATTCAGCCAAATCCGGTTAGACTAGTAAGCGGACCCTAGATTGAAACTGGGATAACGCTAAGAGAAAGAGAAAGACTAAGTCTGGCCATAAATACTGTTACAATAAAAAAAAATATTACATTTGAATTTGGAATCTGTCATTTGTATACGATTCTTTATTGTGTTTTCTCGTTTTGGCGCCAATATATATATATATATATATATATATATATATTAATTTAAAAAGACAACTCCCGCATTAGGACTACTGTGATTACTGTGTCGCGGGGGACTTTACAAACATACAACTAACGGACACAATGAACACCCAGACTCGAAACAACAATTTGTGAATTACACAAAGTGTTGCCTCGTGTGGAGATCGAACCCACAACACTCGGCGCAGTGTCAAGCGGCGAGGCGATCGCTTAAACCACTAGGCCAATATTTTGCGATATTAAAATGGAGTGGGGTGATAAAGAGAACCGAATCGCTGTGATTGCATTACACAAAGTAGGTATGGAGCCAAAAGCAATTTTTAAACTCTCCATACACTAGGTATTAGTCAAATGTTTGTGTACCGGGCTATTAATAGCAACAATTAGACCTCCTCTGTTTGTGACAGAATAAAGACCTGGCCGTCCACGTAGTGTTCGTACGAAAAAGGTGGTCAAAGCAGTAAAGGAAAGAATTTGAAGAAATCCTGTCCGAAAGCAAAAGATTTTATCTCGGGAGATGAAGATAGCACCTAGAACCTGACTGACTTAGGACTTGCAGCCTATAAGATACGCACTGGTCATTTCTTAACTGATAATTTAAAAAAGAATAGGGTGGTAAAATCGAAACAACTACTGAAGCGGTACGCAAAGGATGGTCACAGAAAAATGTTGTTTACGGATGAATTTTTTTTACAATTGAGCAACATTTTAACAAACAAAATGACAGTATTCATGCTCAGCCAAAATGACAGTATTTATATTTATGCAGACGGTATCGTAGTCATGGCTGAGACCATGGAAGACCTAGGCACAATGCTCGATGGCCTCTGTAGAGTCTCCCAACAAGTAGGTCTTAAGATGAACATGGACAAGACGAAAATCATGTCGAACGTCCATGTTGTACTTGCTCCTATTCAGGTTGGGAACTCTACGCTCGAAGTTGTCGACAAGTATACCTACCTGGGACAAGTAGTCCAATTAGGTAGGTCCAACTTCGAGAAGGAGGTCAATCGTCGAATCCAACTCGGTTGGGCAGCGTTCGGGAAGCTACGACATATCTTCTCGTCCGATATCCCGCAATGTCTCAAGACGAAAGTCTTTGACCAGTGTGTGTTGCCAGTGATGACTTACGGATCAGAGACGTGGTCGCTCACTATGGGCCTTATCAGAAGGCTCAAGGTCACTCAGAGGGCGATGGAGAGAGCTATGCTTGGAGTTTCTCTGCGAGATCGAATCAGAAATGAGAAGATCCGCAGTAGAACCAAAGTCGCCGACATAGCTCTCCGGATAGCCAAGCTGAAGTGGCAGTGGGCAGGGCACATAGCTCGAAGAACCGATGGCCGTTGGGGCAGAAAGGTTCTGGAGTGGCGGCCACGTACCGGACGACGCAGCAGAGGTAGGCCCCCCGCAAGGTGGACCGACGATCTTGTCAAGATCGCGGGAGGCGGTTGGATGCGGGTGGCTCAAGACCGGTCTGTGTGGAGAACCTTGGGGGAGGCCTATGTCCAGCAGTGGACGTCGTTTGCCTGATATGATGATTTATGCTCAAAGCTCTAAGGAAGCTTCCCAATAGGAAATATGCATGATTTTTTTATTGTTGCAACCGTTAATTAATGTTAATATGATACCGTAAAAAAATATTAGCCGTTGAGAACTCAACATTTATTTTAAATTAAATGTTGAAAATTGCAATAACATAACGCTGGTTTAAACACACTATTTTAGCGCGCTTTGTGGTTACGTCAGCGTTCGCAACGTTTGAGTTCTTATCTGTCAACTCAGTCAAATGTCTGGTACTGTTTTGACATATCCGCTGCGAACCGTGACGTCACGTTGGTGTCTAGGCAATAGCAGCAATAGCGTTACGTTTTGAAATTTTAAATTTTGCTTGTAAATTTTCCACCTTTTATTAATTGATATTCGAGATTTTAGAGTGTTTAAATATAAAATAATGTTAGAGTTGTCTTTCTTTACCGATAAAGAATGTCATAAAAATATATTCGCTTATATCTGAATCACACGCATATTCCCTATTAGTCGACAGAGTGCAACGTGGGCATTATCCGACTTCATTGCGTTCATCACGACACACTGCTGCGTAAGCTCCGCCACTACGGCGTAGAGGAAACCGCACTTAGTGTTGTCGAGTCGTACCTGCGGCAGAGATTTCAGTGCGTCGATGTAAATGGGACTACATCCTCTAAATTACCTATACAGTAAGGCGTGTGGTTGACGGCATAGAATACAAGTGTCACCACCCCCTATCTTCCCGTGGGTGTCGTAAGAGGCGACTAAGGGATAACACGATGCAAATACCATCTTTGCGTAGAGACGGAAAACTCGACATCAAACCCTATACGACTGCCTCGTTGGTCTCGCGGCATAAATGTGCGCGTGGGATCGGGAGGTCCCGGGTTCGATTCCTGGGTCGGGCAGTGTTATTGGGTTTTTCTGTCACGAAATTCTCAGTAGCCGCACGGAGTCTGGAAATGTGCCCGGTACGGCAATAGGCTCGCCCCTTATTACGTGGGACTAAAGTATATCTGGCAAAAAGTGGGTGTAGAAATACACCTCTGCCTACCCCTTCGGGGATAAAAGGCGTGACGTTATGTATGTATGTATGTACAGTTAGGCGTTCCACAAGGTTCAATTTTAGGTCCTTTTTTATTCCTTGTATATATTAATGACTTACCTTTTTATTTAAAAAACATCTGTGATGTTGTACTTTTTGCAGAAGATACGTCACTTATTTATAAAGTAGACAGGAATAGGAATCAATTTGATGATGTAAATAATGCACTTATACAGGTTACACAATGGTTTACAGCAAACAACCTAGTACTTAATTTTAAAAAACCTAAATGCGTTAAATTTGCTTTACCTAACGTTAGACAACTGGGACCTAATATTATGCTAGATAGGGAGGAACTTGACACAGTTGACTCGACAGTGTTTTTAGGCATTACATTAGATAATAAGTTACGATGGGGTGCACATATAGCATGTCTCACAGGAAAACTCAGTTCTGCTGCGTATGCTGTCAGAAAAGTTAGACAACTTACTGATGTCGACACGCCTCGTTTAGTGTATTTTAGCTATTTTCATAGTGCCATGTCCTACGGCATTTTGTTAAGGGGCAAAGCTGTGGATATCCAGAATATTTTCGTACTACAGAAACGAGCGGTACGAGCAATATACATGTTAGGTGCAAAAGATACTCTTAGGGAACGCTTTAAGTCTATAGGGATGCTTACAGTAGCCTCGCAATGTTTATTTGCTAATATATTGTATATTAGGCAAAATATAGGTTTATTTACTACGAAAAGTGACATACATAACATAAATACTCGAAACAGGCATAAGTTATATGCCCCTTATCATAGTTTACATAAAGTTAATAATTCTTTTGTAGGGCTAGGTATTTGTATATACAATAAAATACCAATTAGTCTTCTAGAATTACCATTTAGTACGTTTAAAAGTAAAATAAAAGACTGCCTTATTAGGAAAGGTTATTATACCATAAATGATTATTTCAGTGATAAGGATAGATGATCACTTACACTAGCCAACTCTTGATCTTTGTACTTATTCAGAATTTACATAGATACCTTGCTTCTCAGTTTTTTTATATAATATCTAGTTCATTTAAATAACTTTTCATGTATTATTAGGTCATTCCACTTACTACATTTACATTTGCATTGTTGTTCCACTAATTTTATTAAAATTTTGCTGTAAGATAAAGATAACTTGTGATCATGGGCTGTAACAAACGTTTTTGTAATTTTGTGTATTCATATACCGTCACTTCTGTAACATACATTTCCACCATAGTTCTGAACATGGTCATGAGTTGTCTACATTATAAGACGTAAGTGGATGCTCCTGTTACACAATATTCACACTAGAAGGCTAACTAAATCACTTAATTTAGTAACTGCATTAATTACTTAAGTATTACGTCTGAAACTAATTACTATTTACAAGTAATTAAGTACAATGTGAAACAGTTGCAGCTCCTTACAAATATATAAATATGTACCATAATATTGGCGATTTAAAAGAGTGGCCACGAGCTTTATTGCCCGTTCTTTCTCGTGGTTCTACCTATTGCTTTGCGAACGAGGCAGTAAATGTAAATGTAGAAGCATTATAGTTCATAAAAGATAGCTTGATCTCTGCGACATATCTCAAACTGACATTGCTAGGGTTGTCACGATATAAAAAAATGTCGATAATTTCTATCGACATTTTTTTATATCGATAATTTCTATCGACATTTTTTTATATCGTCTGCAACATTTTATTTGCCGTGAAAGGTGGTGTTGTGTTGTGTCTGGCAGTGTAACCTTAAAAGAAAACATATTTTTACTAAGATTAATTATACAGTTGTTAATACTTAAAGTACCTATCTAACTGAAATTCAGGCAAACTTTTTTCCTTTTTTTATTTGGCGTTGCAAGTTTTTTGTCCTCGTCTTCAGTCAATGATGCGGTTGAAGATTCGCCATACTTTTCTTCACTGATGCGAATTACTGTCGCATGTCCAATGCCAAGAGCATCTGCAACTCTATCACATACTTTCTCCATGGGTAATAGCGGCCCGCCATTTTGGTTCTCTCGCTCAAAATATTCACGTAAGCGAATCACAAACTCACGACTTTGACAGTTCAAAACAGTTTTCTTCGTTCGCTTCGGCATTATGCCAACAAGAAACTAACGATAATTACAAAAAATAACAAAACTCAACAAATTAACAGAAATAGTAACAAAAACAAAGTAATGAGAACTGAAAACACGTAGCGTATACAAGGCGTCGGCACTCGTACTGCTGATGACGATGAGAATGGAGGTTCAAATAAAACAAGATGGCAGCGTGTCTTTTTTTTGAGTTTATGGTCTGGTAACACAGCCTTTGATCCAAACGCGGCGTGTCTTCTCCCAAAACCCTCTTGGTTTTCCTTGGGTTTCCTTGACGGATGGAATGTTACATGAATAGGTGAGAAATTAGATTTTATTTACTCACTATTATTTTAGATCAAGTGTGTAGAAATGTTAATAATATATGATATTTAAAATATACAATAAAATTAAAATATAAATTAAGTTTTAATTAAGTTTTATTTAAAATATTGATAGTTCATAGTTTGTGGTCGATGAATCATTGCCCATCACCAATTAGGTCGACATGCCCATAAAGTATGACAATGACAGGTATGTTTGTACCATAGTCTGTACTATTAAGAAATTCAGGACTTCATAGACGTGATTTTATTGACAGCTGTCGCAGAGATCAAGCTATATTTTATGAAGTATAAGTAATTAATTTTAAAATTGACGTTCATAAGCGTTACCTTGTGACCTAGATGAATAAATGATTTTGACTTTGACTTTGACTTCAGTGATGGTTTGGTGGGGTGTTAGCTATGAAGGAGTGACTGAGCCATATTTTTGTGAAAAAGGTACCTATCAAAACATCGGCACAAGTGTATCAAAATACCATTCTTGAGAAGGTAGTTAAGCCCCTTAACAACACTAAGTTGAATAACCAAGTGTGGTCCTACCAGCAAGACTCGGCACCGGGTCATAAAGCTTGGTCCACGCAGTCTTGATTAGAAGCGAACGTTTCAGACTTCATTAGAGCTGAAGACTGGCCGTCGTCTAGTCCCGATCTAAATCCGCTGGATTTTGATTTGTGGTCAGTTTTAGAGAGTACGGCTTGCTCTAAACGCCATGATAATTTGGAGTCCCTAAAACAATCCATACGATTGGCAGTGAATAATTTGCCCATGGAAAGAGTGCGTGCTTCTATTGATAACTGGCCTCAAATTTTAAAAGACTGTATTGCAGCCAATGGAGACCACTTCGAATTAGCTTTTTATATTTTAAATTGTTTTATATTTATGTATTAAACTAACACAGTGTAAAAGTAAAACATGTTATTTGCAATTAAAAAAATATTTATTTATTTGTTACAATATTAATTTATGGCAAGACTAGGTATATTCAATATACAATGTCAGCAATGTATTACGTGACACGAGATAACATGGATCTAAATTTTGTAGCTCCACGCGACAGACATAAGGTCGCTAGATTGTTGAAACATCAATCCACAGTCTATGACGATCTTCTTGATGAATGACAATGTCGCTGGAACACATCAACTAAGGGCCGTCACCTCTACCAGTTCTTCCCATGCGTCCGAGAGGGACTGGCGAGAAATTGTTTGAAATTTAAATGCCTGTGCTAGTGTTGTCGACTGTCATCACTTGGTTGTTTGTCTATAACGTCGCAGGAATATTGGCGGTTATTTCAAGTTTGGTTGTGCGACGCACATAATACCTATCGACTGCGGGCGCTCGTAACAAATTTCATGAGGAGCGTCTAGAGGCGCCAATTGCCTCGAATGCTGTGGGCGCCGCCGGGCGTGGCGGTGTGGCTGGCTTGCTTGCCTCGCGCCCGCTCGCCTCGCCTCTCGATGCGAATGTCATGAATAATATTATTATATGTAGGTACGAATGTTTTAATCCGTCATCCACTCACAGGGCTTGCGGCCTGCGACAGCATCATTCGCGGTCTGGCACTGTGACCGAATCTTTGGTTTAAACACCCAAAATGCAATTTGCCTACAGACAGCAATATTTAGTTTTATTTTTATTACTTTATGAACTTATTTGGTATGTTTTATTTATTTATTTTTAAAACACAACACAACACACTGTACACACAAAAACACATACACATATGTACACATGGAACTGCACTTTCTGGCGCGCCAATGGTTTGCGCATACGTGACTCATGGAAGGGGCCGGAATAATAGCAGTGTCTGGTATACACTAGCATTACTAGTCAAAATGCTGATCTGGCTACCTATTTGGTCAGCGCTGGGACACATACATCATCTTTTTATTCTTTTATTGTGTTGTATTTCTGCACTTTTAATATGTTCTTTATTTGTTATGTTTACTTCTGTTTAAAAATATTAATTATTGTTCTTATTATTGTATGCATATTGCATGTTAGTGCCTTAATCTTATAACTATCTATCTACCTTGTCTCAAACCCCATATAATACGAATCATAACGAACATTTTTTACTTCGGCACCATACCTGCGAAATTACTGGTTCAGGAGATATTGGGGCTCAAGTTTACTATGGAATTTTGTAATTATTAGTTACAAAACCGATACAATTACAATGCCAACCTGTTCTATGGATGTCCTATTCGCCCATGGATAAGTAGGTATTTCGAAAATTGTACGCCCACAATTTAAATTGCGGCTTAAAAAATGGGATTATTAAAAAAAAAGATTTCCCAAGTTTTATTTTTGCTTAGTATGACTTGGCATGATGTCCAAAACGAGTAGACCTCGGCTTGGTGATGGGTCTTGTGACACCCTTTTTTTTTTTTTTTGGTGTCGGGTTGGAAAATCCTCATGGAGTCCCTTCGCCCTGGGGGGAAGGACGAAGGGGACTGTCAGACTCTTACTGACTAAAAACCAACCCGTGCTCCTCATGTACCCATGTGTCGGAGGGTAGGGTTTCACCAAAGCATTCCTCGCTACCCCCCGACGGGTATTGGCCCGCCAGGTGGTCAGGCGGGCCCCGAACGAAACCCCCTTGGCGGCGGAAGAAGGTGTTGGGCTCCGCCAAAACACCCAGCGGCCGCAGAGAATAGGGAGGACGGCAACGCAACACCGCATCTCCTCTTCCTCTGCGGCCCCACCGCGACGCAACGATGGTGCGCCCCCATTTAGGTCGCAGGAGATAGGGCGCGCGGCAACGCAACACCGACACGCCTCTCCTCCCGCGACCGCACCCGACTGCGAGGGACAGACAGAACTGTCCCCCGCACCCGCACCTATGGACGCATCCTACGCAGGCCTCACGCAAGCCCACGTGGAGCGTCCCCTCCCGGGATCCCGCTTAGCTTCACCGTGGGAGAAAATCAAATCCACGGTTACTAAGCTCCCCCACCTAATAATAATACCTAATATATAGGTATATTAAAAACTGTTTTATTATGTCAACAATATTAGCGTATTTTATATATATAATAAAATCAGTACATTTTAATTAATTTACTATTCATTTACCCAGATAATTGTAAACAGAGCAAGTCTAATAAAATGCCAAATAATATTTTTTAGATAAGAAACTGTTCAATCAATGTTTTATTTTATTTCGTCGGAGAGGTTTGTTGTATTTATTATATGTATGTATCTATACTCTAAAACATATTGCAAATTATTGAAAATGTGTATTATTTAAGATGATAGGAATTCGTACAAACTTAATAAATATTCCTTTGCATATTAACGATTGGTAAGCCGACAAAAATCATAGTCGATAAAAAGCTATAGAATAGTTTCTGAAAAATACGGATTATTGAGTTTAGGCGAAGTTTAGGTGAATATTTAATTTTGGATTTGGTCATCAACAATTTGCCAGTAAAATAAAGCTCTATCAGGAGCTTCCAGTAAGGAAGTGCAGATCGACCGTGACTTCACGCACCTCTTGACTTTGGAAGGAATAATTTAGTACCAGCGGATTCCTCAAATGCTGCCTTTGTGAAATGAATTCAAGTGACAAACAACTTCTTAACTGGCATGACGAGTATAAAAGATGTCGTAACTTTTCAATGGCTCGGTTGAATCTTCAGTTAAGGTCTGGATTTATCTAAATTCTTAGTTATAGCCTATTTTCACTTATCGGACTGAGAGCCCTTATTCAATAAAATTTAACATCTAGTCTTTGAGAAAAATTGTGCCTTTTATTCATTTCATAGCCACAGTGTTTCACAAATTACCTTTTTAAGCATTTTTAAGTAATACGAATTTAAACGATGCGTTAGCATAAACAATCTGAACATATAACCGCACCAACCCAACTCGGTTTGCAATTAAGACCGCGGCCCTGTGTTGTGGATTAAGGCGCTGTTATACCTCAGAAGCCGTGAAACACCTAATTTTTCGTCGCGCATCTAGCCATAGCGGTACATATTACAAACTAGCAAAAATTAGAGCTTAAAGTCAAAAGTCTGAACAAAAGACTTTTGAAAGAATTTTTCATGTACGTAAAATAGAATCACGGTAAAAAAATCACAAAATCGAGGCAGAAAATAATCTTTCGTCTCACTGTTTGCAATATTTTGATCGTAAGCTGTCATATTTTTTTTGATAATATTGTAGGAAATCTAATGAACTAAAGAATTACCCTATTTATTTTCATATTATACGTGTATATTTTGTAAAATTAAATAAAATCTGCCAAATGTCTATGATTTTGACGCTCGGTAGATCCCATCAATATCAAACGCTTCAGCAATTTAAACCTTATTAGCATAAGCGGTGTACTGAGTGTCAGTTGCTAGTTTACGCCCCGCCCAGACCTCATCATTCGGCTATGAGCCCTGTGAGAGATAGGTCATGTCGCTTGCGTCTCCGCTGCACGAAATTTTACGTAAACCTGTTTGTTATTATAATACGCCGATTTGAGTTCGTAATTTCATGTTTTATGTTATAGACTGAATACTTTGAATCAAATAGGCTTTTCATGTAACTCTGGGCACATATAATTAGGACCTAAGTTTATACTCTTGTTGCGTTTAATGTGTTATTGTTTCTGTGCTTATAAATATATAATTAGAAGAATAAAATATGTACAATTAGAGAAATGAAGTTCTACGAAGGATTTGTACAAGAAAGCGTCGGAATAAAATAGAAATTCATCCATGGCCAAGTGATTATGAAATATGTAACATTTTTACACAAATTATTTTCATAAGAGTCTTTTATGACTAACTATGTTTCTTATATATTATCGATTATGCATAATATAATTATATAAATTATTCTCAAAATACATAGCTGCCACAGTTTTCAATTTTTGAAAGAGTAATAACATAAAATCGAATCATTTTATGTACCTATATTTCAAATTCATTAGCTTGTCAGAGCGCCTGGAGCGCTAAGATGCCGCCACGGCGAACAATAATGATGACAGCGCTAATATGGCGCTCCGCAATCCGCACACAAGCGGTAACGAATGTTGTATTATTGTGTTTTGAACATAAACCTTTTTAAGTACATCGGGTAAAACTTTGATTATTCATAAACTATTAGGTATGTCTCAGTACATCTAATATATTTTTAATTTCTAAAATCAATCATTTATAAGTAAGAAGGTAACTTCTCTGTTTGCTATAACACAAGATATAGTATTTTTTTAATAATGAAGTACGTAACTAATTATCATTATTGTAATTACAGTGAAGTTAAAGATAACAGTTCTGCAACGTCTTACACACATTTGACTTCAGTCATTCCTAACACGATCTGTTCAAGAGCTAGCCAAGAAATGCCAAACAATATTTTTAACAAATTTGACTCAAATTCCGTAGTGATAAGTAAAAATTACAAGAGGGATAGCAGTGACTGGTTCGAATTGCGTAAGAATATGTTGACAGATTGAAATTTTTGTATAGTGGTAAAAAGAAGAGATAACAGCAGTAAAGCCAACTTAGTAAAAAATATTTTGTAAAAATAAAATATTTGCAATGTAAAATCAGTTGCGCATGGAATCTAAAATGAACAACTGGCTTTGCAACAACTGGCGAAGCAAGAAAATGTAACAATTGAGCCTTGTGGATTATTCGATTATTGGTGCCACGCCAGATGGATTAATAGGTCCAAACACGATTGTGGCAATTTAATGTTCTAAAGTTGCCTATAAGAATGGCCTGGAGAATAGTATAAGAGCAAATAAAATACAAATATGGAAATATGATAAAAAAGTGAACTGACTAGTCTAAACAATTGTTATTACCAAATTCAGGGGCAACGCCACGTTACACGCAAACAAAAGTGTTTATTTGCTGTGTGGAGTGGCGAAAGTATACCACTAAAAATAGAAATTATAGAAAGAGATGATGTTTTCTGGGAGAAGCTTGTGGCGTTTTATATGAATTGGCAGTTGCCTGAAATTGTTGATTCTCGTCAAGCTCAAGGGATGGCATTGCGAGATCACGGAGAGGAAAATGTTTCATCAGTGCTTGAAATTTCTACAATACCAAGCCGTAAAAGGAAAGTAAATGAAACTGTGCCTCGTGAACAACAGCAAATAATAAGTATTGAACCCTTATCACCTCACACACTGCCTTTAACATTCGATGAGAATAAAGAAAACCTGCCGGGTTGTAGCAGACAGATAACTTTTGATGAGCTGTAAACTCTGTATTTTGTTAATAAATTATAAATGAATATAAATAAATATCTTTTAATATTTATTTCCTTTGAAACAACACATATTTGAAGCGAAAGATTTTTTTTATATTTTTCCATACAAACATGTATGACGAGAGCTAACGAAAAAGCAGTAACTCAAATTCTAATTCTATAATTTTCTAAGCGACATAGCAGTATCTCATGAATAAGGTATATCCACATATATTTTTGATGTTTCATCTATTTTGAAAAATAATAATGGGTTGGGTTTCGAAACGAGTCGCCTGAATTTGAGGGTATTGGTAGTGTAAGGCTTAAGGTAGTTCGTTTTAATCCCCTAAAAGTAATTTTGGCTGCCGGAGTTGCGTCTAAATATTTTTAAACAATTTCCAAAATTTCATAAATACTTCGGCAATTATGCAAAACGGAACATAGTTTTTATACTTTACTACAGTTTTACAAATGTAATTTTTAGGTTTTATGTGAAAAACGTGAAACGAAAAGCAAAACTGCCATCTTGGAATGATCATATTGACAGCTAATGTCAAATTTGTGCGTCATTGCTTTCGAGTGCCTTGGGTTAGGTGCGACTGTAATAAGTAAATAAATAGGTTATGTTAGGTTCTCTTTTGACCCTTAATCCGAAAATAGGAGCCCTTCGCAGGGCTCCGACAACCTTAGTTTATTAAACTAGTGTGATGAATGTGGAAGTTGGCAGTGCCATACACACCGATGTTTGGAGTTTTTTTTTTCCAGAGAAAACCAAGTATTTCCGGCAAGTGAAAATGGTGAGGGGGGTTTCAAGACCTCCCCTGCTCCCTCTCCAATCACTCACAACCCCTAAAAACGGCGACGTATTTCGAAACCTTTGCCATAATAATTATACCTATAATAACATAAACATCCATAAATAAATAAAATAAATCAACTTTTACTAAACTTCAATTATCTCGTAACTCGCTTTAGTTGAGATACGGCTTTTGCGCTTAGTAGAGCAGTATTGTGTTTTTTAGGGTACCGTAGCCAAAAATTGTAAAAACGGAACCCTTATAGATTCGCAATGTCTGTCTGTCTGTCCGCCCGTATGTCACAGCCAATTTATTGCAAAACAGATTTGAAAACTGGCAGGAATGGAATTAGATGTAGGTATTCTATGAACTGCTTCACTATTTTTATACAAAAACAAAACAAACATAATAATGGCCTCTCCATACATGGAACTGACTTAATTATTGTTATCATCTTATGGCACGTAGGTATTTACCTACTTTCGTCAACATTTAATACCTATAACGTCTCATGTAAACCAGTTTTGCTCATGGCTGCACTGAGAACAAAAATTGCGCTATGCCTATATTGTACAAGCAGATTGATGTATGTAATATAAATTTTAATATCAGTATCTCAATTCAATATGCTAAAACGTTTTGCTTGCGATTTTGAAATATTGGAATACGGATGTCGCCAGAATACGGCCGCACGCGACGAGAATGAAGAGGGGCGCCCTGCAGTAGACGGAGCTAAGCTCCCGTCACCTCCCCTGCTTCACCCCCTCATTTACCAAAACAGTCGCTTAGGACAGCGCCTTAAAGTAATTTTTGGCACTTAGAGGTCCGGCAATGGGCTATCAATTATTGCATCTTGCTGTTCAAATATCGATACAAGGTCCAATCCCATTGACAAACCAGAGACCTTGCTGGAGCGGTGCTGTTATAATGAGCGATAGCTAATATCTCTCCAGGCATATATCAAGTTCGCATTACTAGTAAAAACATGAAAGCAGCTACAGTTTGTAAGGCGTGACTACAGCAGCTACGAAGTAGGCAGTTGCTATGGAAGCATTTACGAATATCCCTTAGGGGTAAATGTTCAACGATTTGTGACAATATAAACGCTCCTAGAATTAAATTTAGAGAAGGCAACCGCTACTTTCCTATAAAAAGCTGTTAATATTTTGGGCCCAACCCACAAGTGGTATTTATGACCGCGTGAGCGTCTACAAATGTATGTAAGTATGACTTGTAACTTTATATAATCGGTATAAATATAGTCTCACTGGTTTTTCATAGTATATGTGTATGTCTATTTATGTCGAATAAATTAATGAACATGCCTTGTCGGAACTAAAATAGAACACAACACTGTGACTAAAATAAAAGCTATATATAGATAAATCGTGTAAATGTGTTGCGGTTTCAGCGTAAACTGATAATAGCTTCAATGAAATGAAACATTATAAATATTGTGAATTAGTGAAAGTCTATTACAGTCACTTTCATTTCTTTCCTCAGACAACAAACTCCACCTTCTCCATTTCCGTCTCTTTGTGGATATGAGTTACCACAAATTAAGCTTGATCCTATGTGTTATCAAAATAGTTAAAGAAGTTAACTGCTAACAGCAAAAAAAATCCTTCCTTAATGCACCGTGCCTGCTATCAACAATATCAGTGCGAAATCGCTACTATTACTATTGCAGAGAGCTTAGTGCGCTACCTCACGTCTCGCCTCGATCGACGTTCGGCACATTTACTGCAGCCCTTTAAGGTTAGATCATTCTCAACTCAGATTGTACCGCACTCCGGTCGAATCGAGGGAGACGTGAGGATCCTTTAGCCGTGCTAAACCTCTTGTAGATTTCGGCAAGTGCTTAGCATCTGTTAGACCATTAATGTTTGTTTGTACATAAATAATACTCAATCATTTAATAATAAATAATAATCATATACCTATTAGACTCATGAGCAAAAAAAAAAAATCCGTAGCGTTAAATGTTTATAATTACTCATTACCACGCTACAATACATTGTTATTATTTGTTATTTACTCATTACCACGCTACAATACATTGGTATTGTGTAGTTGTCGTGACCCACCTTATAAAATGGGATCATAGAGGAACGCCGAGGTGTTAGTGAGTACGCCGTAACGCCACAAAGAAAGTCACAATCGTTCTTCAACGTGCCTCATGTTCCGGGGCGGGACCAGGCCCGAACTTAGTGACCCAGGGCCTCTAGGTAGTGGGCATTTAGACCGTTATCCTACCCCTTATACCTTTATGTATCCTAAACCTATCCTAACTTGTACCTAGCGTATAATGCGTATAGGCTTGGTGCTCTGTGGTATTCTGTGATACAGACCAGCACTTATACGCACCTACTACTAGGCCCTTAACCTATGACACGTACTTTCGTGGTACTACTGTGGTATGCTGTGATACAGACCTACGATTCGTACGCGCCTAAGATCCTAATCCTACTTGTCCCTACAATCCCTAGATCCTAGACCTATATATATATATATATATATATTTTTTATTTATTTAGAGAATCACGCCGGTATCCTCGAAGGGGTAGGCAGAGGTGTGATATAACACCCACATTTCGCCATGAATTTGTAAGTCCCACGTAATAGGGGGCGAGCCTATTGCCGTACCGGGCACATTACCAGACTCCGAGCCGCTACTGAGAATTTCCTAACGGAAAACCCAATAACACTTTGCCCGACCCGGGAATCGAACCCGAGACCTCCCAATCCCACACGCACATTTATGCCGCAAGACCAACGAGGCAGTAAGAACCTAATCCTACTTGTCCCTACAATCCCTAGATCCTAGCCCTACCATACGTATTTATATATACTTATATAAATAGGTGCGGGATATCTGCCACCGGAGACCTATGATGACAGACGGATTGTGGGTAGGAATTAGGTATGGTGGAAATGGTTTTCTGACGGCTAACTCAACAGACTCATCGAGCTGATCGGTATTGATGGCTAAAGGTGTCTTAGCCACCGTCAGAGGTGTGGGAAGGGTATCGAGTCAAAGTCGGATTGAACTTGTGACTGCTTTATTTCTTATAATACATAGTCTTATATACTAAACTTATCCTATGTACACACACACAATTTTACAGTTGTGTGCTGTGTGTAAAAGGTGCCATCTCAGCGGTATATGCCTTACGTGAATACGTGATTGTTTCTTAATTTAATATAAATCACGAACAATCTGTGTTGCGATAAATACTCACCTTATATCGCTGAAATGGCATGTTCATGTGTGAACACCCCTCTTAGCCAAAAGCCGATTCATAAAATGCGTGAATTAGATGCACTGCATGGAAAATAAAATTAATCGTTTAATTAAATCAAACTTTTGAATCAAACTTTCTCCCGTGCAAAAGAACAAGGTTCAGACAACGCTGAGGTACTCGCAACTGTGATGAAAGACATGGAAAATATATTTTTATAATTCAAAGAACGATTTATTTATTGTTTTTTGCACATCTAATGCTATGTATTTATATATGCTATGACCCGTAAATATATTGCCTGCTTAGGTATTTGTTTCAAGAATGAAACAAAATAAACTATTAACCACACTTAGGTATATTATAAATCCGAAAGCGTGTTTGTTTATACTTACTTCTTGCACCTCGTAACGGAGTGATTTTACGGTGTGTTTGTTGTGTAGCGGAGTAGTAGTAATAGTTAGGAGACTGGAGACATACACCGTCTCTATTTTTGCCGCGGCAAAACATGTCGCGCTAACAGACTCCCACGCAGGCGAAGCCGCGAGTCAAGTCTAGTACGATATATTCAATCCCCACGCATTATACAGCTGACGTGAATCCACATAGATATTTGAAATAAATATAAAAATCAGGTGGTTTTTGCTGTTAGTAAAAATATAGGTAAAAATAACAAACCAGCAAAGGTTATATATAAGCAAGGTTCAATTAATTTACAGTAGGCGGTCCACGTGTACAGCCTGCGTATGCGCAAGCAATAAGTTTAAAAAATTTTATCGGATAATGTAAATTGTAAAAGCGTAAAATAATGAATAAACAAACAATTTTTTTTTTTACTTAAACTGCCCTAGCTCTAAATCTTCTTACTGTTTCTGAGGATTGACGTTCTAAGGGGATTTTAATTAGACGTTGCAGTAATTTACCTTATACATCAGAATAGCACATGGTACCTTTATCATGCTAACAGACCCCACGAAGCTTGCAAGAATATTTCAATAAGCAAGTCCACACTAGGCCACGTGTTCCAGCAAAAATACGAAGCCTTAAATATCTTCTGAATGAGTGGCTCGGACAGACTTAGTTCGCTATTCTAGTTGTCACATGAACCTGTTACAGCCGTTACTAGCCACAGTCACTGCCTGAAATTGTGTAACGAGTTACGAGTTGTATTCGGGAAGCACTTCTGTATCACCAAGTGCCTCCTTACCTCTACCGCATAGTCGGGGACTATTTACACGATAGATCTATTATCTACCCGAGTCATGCCGGATATAGTCAGTGAAACATGTCGTGCGGTGTTCCGCAGGGGTCGGTTCTTGGCCCTCTTCTGTGGAACATCGGATACGACTGGGTGCTGCGAGGTGCGCGCCTCCCTGGCGTGGGTGTCGTCTGTTACGCCGACGATACCCTCGTCACTGCTAGATATAAAACGCACCGGGCGGCGGCAATAAGGGCGACCGCTGGGGACGCACAAGTCGTCGAAGGAAACGCCCGGATGCCACCATTGTGAAAACTGCCGCGACCCAGTTGAGGACATGGCACTACACACGTTGGTGGAATGCCCAGCGTGGGCAACACAGGTCCGTGACTTAGTCGCGGCAGTCGGTACCCTCTCGCTCCCGACCCTGGTTCTGTCTATGGTCCGGTGCAAGAGCTCTTGGATCGCCGCCGTCACCTTCTGTGAAGCAGTTATGCTGATCAAGGGGACGGCGGAGCGGGAAAGGGAAACCCACCGTCCTCTGCCCAACCGTATGTCTGGGCGTCCGGGACGTCGAACAGCACGTGACGATCTCCGACCATCGTAACTTGTGAGCCTGTGGATGGTGAGCTCTAGGGGCCGCTCGCCGTACGCCGCAAAGGCCAAGGAGGCAGCGCCGTGTCCACGTGCACCTCCACAAGTAGTATTTAATGGATAATTCCCATTGACGGGGCTTACCAGCTGGTGCACCAAATTCCTGGCGGGATCGCGGTAAAGAATGCTAACCGCGAATCGCGTGACCCCGCCACAACACGGGACCATAGTGGACACCGCGGTGGTTTTAGTGAGTAAGCCTCTAGGGGAGAGACTCACACACTTCCTCCGCCAGCCCCCAACTCGGTTGATTGTTCAATTCGACCGAGTGGCGGAGTCGAGACCGCTCGTAACGAGTTTCCACCGCGCAACAAAAAAAAAAGGTTATGCGTCACCCAAGTAATGGGGTGATAGCGGTTGGAAATGGAATTAGCTCTACCTATATTTATATGTAGACCAACGTAATGGTAAACATACTGTAGAAACAGATGTATAAGGTTTACGGTTACACACTCCAGCCATATTTTGCAAACATGATTTGATTTCGTTGACTTTGATATTGAGATAAAACCCAATTTGATTACAGTTGCTAGTTTTCATTGAATATGAGTGCGACTGATTGTGATTCATTGCTTGTTCAACTTCTTTCCGTCAATTTTTACAAACGTTTTTTCTTGAAAACGCTGAAATTCAACTTCTGTTGCACCATATCGATATTCTCGATAGATTTCTAATTTCAACTCTAATCAATGTTTCTTGGACTCCAGTATTCGCGGTAATGAAATTAAGTCCTTGAAGAAGAGGAGCATCTAGGTCCCACCACGGTCATAGTTCATTTGGGCCCGCGCCTTGGTATTCTTGGTTCATTTGGCCTATTTCTCGTAAGTTACCGCTGGTAAATGACTGAGGCTCTAGGAACAGTAGAAATTATAACAAGTAATGTGAAAAGAAACCTTATATATCTGAAAGACTGTTCTGAAATTAGTAATATTTCATTGTGTTCCTCTTATAGATATATGTGGGAGGGATTATTTCTTAATAAATTCATGCAAATGGAAAGATTGTTGGAAATTATTTTGAGAGGCGGGAACCACAACGAATTTGTTCTTGACTGCTTTATCTATATTTAAATACGTGACGCAAAATGTTGTGATCCCTTTCACAAATGCGCGAACGGAGTTTATATAGTTTTATTTTTTAGTCTATAGAACGTTTTGTTTTAGAGTTTAATTAATTTCATAAATTCGTTCCAGTAATTTCATAAAAGATTCATTGTGCGGGAACGTCTGTGATTGTAGAATCTTTGACAATTGAACCTTAATTATGTAGAAAAACAAAACATTTAAATAAATTATGGTCGAATTTCGACCACCAGGCAAACTCTAGTTTAACTAAATTTGGAAAAGAGCACGTCAGCTGGTTATAAATAATTTTCCTACAACACCGAAGATATTTGTTTGTATCTATTAAGATATAAGCAAACATCTCCAATGCTACTCTGAAGTTTGCCGAGTCTTTATTGATATACTAGAGGATGCCCGCAGCTACGCTCGCATTTTTTTTTAATTTATCTGCCCGATCTCGTGGGAATTTCAGGAAATCCCTTCTTAGTGCACCCCTACGATCCCCCAGAAACATGCATGCCAAATTTCAGCTTCCTGCGCCTTATAGTTTTGGCTGTAGCTTGTCTGTCAGTCAGTCAGTAACGCAAGGATTTTATATATACAGATCAATTCCAGTTAGCATAATAATAACAAATAAAAGCTAATAAGCTTGGAGCTACTAAGCCTACATCGATACGTTGATATTTACGAAGAATATATTTGTATTTTCTAGGAAATATACAATCTGTTGAGCAGAACATATTTATTTCGCAATCAAAATCGGGCTCGGATGATAAAAGCATTTCGATTTTTCTAATTTTCGGTGCTAGTAATAAATACATAAATACTTTGAAGAAAACACCACGTCCAGAATAAACCAATCAACGTTTATTTAAATTATGACTGACACACTTTGATACAGCACTACTTTAGCACACACACACTTACAATAAATCCTGCTTGCTACTTCGTAGTTTGAGAGTTTTTATAAGACTGACTGTGAGGTCCTTTTACGCCTCCCACTTCGACTCCTCCCTCTTCATAATAATCAGAAAGAGTGGTTAGTGAGTGAAGTGAGGTGAGCGCTGACGTCCATAAATCATTTGAGTGTTAATAAAACAATCTAGTAGTAATTAAATCGTTTTAGTTTTAAATAAATTAATTTAATATTAAACCAAATCAAAAATATGACAATACCATATTAAAATGCTGTCCAATATCGTTTTGTTCAGTTCTTGCTTATGATAAAGTACTAAGCTGGAAAACCAGAAAAATCGGTACCATCAACATTGTGCAAACATAAACATGAACCAGCTAGAGTGGTATTTAAAGTACAGACGAGTGTGGAAGTACCAGCTACAAAACAAAGCACTCGAGACGGGGTTTAAGTTGAATAAGAAACATTAGCTGTCGCTAACAAGGTTCATTCAAAAAAGTACATTCGCGTTATTGCACGCTCAGAGACGATTTGTAAAGATAACATGGGATGGCTGACAACGAGATTACAATTTCAATGATACGCTTTCTACAGATCTCTGACTTAATTATAATATAGACGTGAAGTTGTTCAAAGACGGATGAATAATTTATAAGGATAATAGAAAGAAACAATCAGATTTCCTTAAGTTGATTAGTATAAAAAAAGTTAATATTCTCAATATGTAAATGTAGGCCGACGTACTTATATTACAAAATACTCTCAATTTGTTAGGAATTCCACTGATCATGGGGTCTCGGGTAGGCTCTCGCGGCTCTATGATATGTAATTGAATTCTTTAGACAGGTAACCTTCAATTGAGGCACACAATAGTCTAGACCCTGGACTATGTACTTAAGACCTACTACTTATCCTAAGTGTAAATATCAGACATCTTAATTTGAGACATAGTGAACTACTTTATTTAAATTAAATCCAGGTTGAATTTACCGACCGATTAACTCATTCTCTTTTATATAATTTTAACTATGCCAAACCGCAAGAAGGACTTTCTTGCACACGATGCGCAAAATGATAAAATGCTTATTCATTTAATAATTTGCAGAATTATATATAGGTGCATAGGATTCCCACCAAGAACTAAGGGTCCCAAGCCAACCTCACCTGCAAGTGGTGCACCTGCCGATCAATGGACGAGGCTCTGGCAAACAAAATATCCTGATAAGCGGCAATAGGCTCGCCACCTATTACGTGGTATGAAAAGACTGGCGAAAAGTGGGCGTTTAATATGCCTCTGCCTACCCCTTCGGGGAAACAGGCGTGAGTCTATGTATGTATGTGTAATTTGCAGAATATTTGCCTTTTGGTACCATATTTAGTATCAAAATAATATGCTAGGTATTGTCTTGTTGAGTGACTACCACGCACACAGAACCGCAGGTAACAACTAGTTTATCAGTAAATACCGAAATTAAAGCGCAATTTAATATAATTAACGGATTTTATGGTAAAACCTAATAAATAAAACGGTGGCACTTGGGTTAATCTGCACTCAATGATTTAATACTTGTTATAACGCCTATAACCTCACATCGAGCCTCCGCGCTATCGACGCCATTATGTAAATTAAAAACAATTCTCTCTTGCGGGCTTCCCTGCGGCGGATCTTTTAATCCTCTAAGATTCCTCACCCCGCACCCCGCACGTGCAATTTGGATTTCCATGCAGTCTGAGAAGCAAATTTTTTAAAATTTTCGAAATTATACCTGCCACTTTCGCGCTGAGTGACTTGCATCAACAAAGAGACAGCAACACTACTATATAAGCTATTATTTCCCAGAGAGAAGGAGCAGATTGCCAGTTATGAAATGAACAGACCAACTTTAATATTCTCGCTGTTTCACTTTAGGAAGGTAACGTCATAATAGTTCACTGTTTACGTTTAAATTTATTATAGCTAACTTGTTACTTTACAAATCTAAATACAGATTGTAGGTTTCTTAGATCTCAAACATATTACTTTGGACTGGAGCTTACTTGAAGAACGTTGTGGGAGATTTAACTTATTTATTATTTTTAAAACATCTGCCTGGTTTTTGATAGTCATTTTAAACAACCTGTTGGTATAAGTAGAATACAAGTTACTTCCATAAATATAATGTATTTCTGACAATACCTGCGTGCGTGACACTTTCTTCACGTTATATTTATTTGTATTTGTCTCATTTAGATGGTGAAAAGTGCAATATTTATTACAAGCTTTTATGTACCTAGTTATATTATTTATTTTATGTTTTAGTCAGCGTGTGTGTATTATATCTTGAAAGCTGAATCAGAATTACTTTGTATGTTACCACGGATTGAAAAGTAGGTATTAATTTTGTATCTGAAATTCGTTGGAGCAACTTAAAATGAAAATAAATAACTAGCAACCATATTAAACAGACTTTTTTAAAATCCAATACTTAGTAATGTCTGGTAATCCGAAATCCTTGTTTCGTAATGAGGCCTTGCATGTTGCCTTAGTCTCAATATTCTTTTTTGTAATGATAATGGTTTTATTCTTTCACAATTGGCTTCATATAAGAAAATTTTAAAACAATTCGTAACAGACACTAAAATTAAAAAGGATATGACGGACCGTCTTAAAATTAGCTCACGAAATTCTCAATTCTCACACAATGTTGCAATTCCATGCAATTCAGACGGAATCACTGACAGCACAGCATTGTCTATAGGCAGTATATAAAAAGAGGCAAGGAATAGGCGATAATTTCTATGACATAGATACTTCCGTGAAATATCACTTTAAAATGTGGATATTTTAGGAAGAAAACGTTCTACACGTATTCCATTAAATTTGCTAATATGTTTATTTATAGGTATTGCTTTATTCTTTTACGAGTACTTAAGTACTATCCCAATCGTGCATGTAGCACTTAGCAGCGTGGTGTTTTATTTCCAGTACTTTTATCTATCATCAAAAGATTGGTTACATCACACGATTCATGGATCTAATATATATAATTGCAACATAGGATTTGGATATCTGACATATCGCTTAAACCATATCCTTAACTTTTCCACAACCTAGACGAACATGACATCACGAAATACATTGGAGACTGTAAGCTCATGTGCTGTAAGTGCCTGTAAGTCCATTAACATATTCATTTCTCAATAATCATATAAATAATTTTAAGGTTTTTTAAGGATTTGATTGACCAATTCTCAAATTACGTAAAAAAAGGAATCCTCCTTGTGAAAAATCTAATGGGACACCGTTCAGTAAATACCCTTGTCAACACGGCAAGTTTTGGCACGCTAATACTTACTCCTTACTGAGTCCGTGTGGTGGCTAATTGAGAAAACGGATGGTCACCGCCCCATATCATCCCATGGGTGTCGTAAGAGCCGACAGAGGAAGCATATTATGCAGAGAAAAGCACTGTAAGAGAAGAAAAACTTGATACAAACCCTATACCAACCCGTTTGGCCAGCGTGGTATAATAGGCCAATTCCTCCTTTCAAAGGAGAGGCCTAGTCCAGCAGTTGACTGTTAAAGGCTGATTACTCCATTCAGTTACACATATTTAAAAAGTTGCTTCACTTTTGAATTACAGTGACCGTATTGAACTTGTTCTTAGGTAAAAGTGCGTGTTTTAAGGTTATTCTTTGTCTTGACTTTACTCGTAATACTGTTAAAAATGGAAACATTTCTTTACTTTGCTCGAGGACCAATGGTAGAACCAGTATTTGTATAGACTCTTAACGTTTTGAGATCAATAGTTCCAAAAGTATACAACACAATGCGACTATAAAACGCAGATAAACATAGTTTAAGGCTTTTAGCTTTGAATAAGATTAAGATAAGGTAAATTCTAAGGAACATTGAGTGTAAGCCAAGCAACTTAAGCGCGTTTCCTAAGTGCACACTACACGTCCACATTACAGCGCTCTCCACAATAACCCTCGGTCTACTTTAACAACTCACTTGGAAGAAGTGACGCTCAGAATAACCAAGTCAATTTTAAACTAATGGTCGTTTGTTAAATAGACTGGATTTATATACTTTGGAAAGAAGAATTGAATTTGATCTCTCCCAAACGATAAGAAAATCATGCTGCGCCGAATTATCCCTTCATTTTTTAATGATTTTTCTGGGTCTAGATGCTTTTTCTTACCAGGTTCATAATGGCTCTTGCGACAGAGAAATATTTCTTTTCAAGAAGTTGTTAAGAATTGTATATTTTCTAATGCTAACTGCCTCGCATGTATCAAAATAAATTCTATACTATATTCTACAGCAGCATTTTCACTTAGTGTTCTGGTCAGGTCAGCGCACATATTTCGATGCGTAAAACGCATTAAGACGTTACAATTTTTAAACTTTTTAAACAAAATAAGGATAAAAAAATTCAGCGCTGTTAAGCTTTACTACGCTCTTGCCTTCAGATCACATATCTTCGATAAGTTATGTTTTTTTTTAAGTGTAACAGCTAAACACGCCTGTGCATATGGACGTATTAGTGTGTAACTAGGTTTGTTAACCTGTTCTGATGTACTTAAGCAACAAGCTACTGACAAAATTACATCAAAATGAAATAGAATCACTGCATATAATTATGTTACCAGGAACGTACTTGAAGCAGTTGCAATGATAAAACAGGGAGGTCCCTTCCACTTATATTTTCATTTCGACTACTTCATGAAAGCAAAACCATCATTTATTTACTTACGACCTTATGCGTATGTGCCGTCCAATTGTTCGCAAGTTCAATTAAAACACTATTGGTTTGTGAAAAGGTTTACGAGGAGTAGTTTTGCTTGTTTTAGCATGACCGAGCTTGATCAGACAAGTACTACCCGTACAGAACATTATATAATACCTCGGTAGGAACTGCGCATACGAACTATGATGAGCCGCAGGACAGTTTTGTCGCATAAGTGTCAAACGCACTTCCATTTGTCGACCTCACGAGCACACTCTTTGGTTATGCCACAAATTGTTATTTCGAGTCTGGGTGTTCTTTGTGTCCATTAATTGAAAATTTACAAAGTTTCCCGCGACACATAGCCGCTCTAGGGCCGTAACAGCTGATAGTGCGAGTTTACCTACGTGTTCCTATTAACATCGCATTTTTTTGAAAAATTGTCGAGTTCTTAGATTTTTCCGGAAAATTCGACCGCCAAGGGTCTCAATATAATGTACTCAATCACGGGTAATAGTTTTCAGTACACCGTCCCTTACACACGTTTTACCTCTTCTTTACTCATTTACTTTAAGTATCAAGATACATACACCAGAATATCGCCAGAATGCGATACAATATCTCCTACAGTTATACAGGCATCGACTGCGCAGCGTAAGACAACCTTCACAAAATTAACCACTTTGTAGAAACAGCAAATAATTGAGCATCCTATTTCTTTATGCTCTGTACCTTTCAAAATTTTACAAAGAGTTAGGCCTTTGAACTTATAGCAATATTTATGTAATGGTTCTATGAATTATTAATTTGGCTAAAATATATTTGGCTTGACGTTTCAGCATTTGTTACACGTAGCCGTGGTCACGAGATGACTATCACTTAAATATGATGTCTAATATATTGGTTTTAGCTTACACAGCGTGTGTGCTTTGACCCTAAGTATACCGACGTAAACAACGTTTAGTCCATGCATCTTAAAATTAGGATTGACGCATTACACTGACGATTGATACCCGATACCATATCTGGTTGCATATCGAAGCAAATTGTTTCCTTTGTACCTTGTAGACAGCTAGTTTTAATTAAAAGATTTGATGTTTTACTAATAAATTTTATGTGCCAGTCTCAAGAGTCGGTTTTGTAATTAAGTTAATTAAAATATTCTTCTTTTTATCTTCGTTAAGAATATTCCTGAAAATGTCAACTGATTTATAAACAATAAAAGGAGAACCAACATATCCATCATTATATCAATCTGATTTACCGTTTTAGTAAATTGCCGTCAATAACCTGTCCTTCGGGAATTTTCTACGGGGATTTTCGCCAGATTCATTATTTGGGGACGGCATCCATGAAGGCTAGCCAGCTGAACTGCAAATTATAGTTCAAAAATAGTATGCTCAAGCTCCTGTTTGCCTTATCCATATTCACACTTTTATAATATGGTGAAACTGCAAATATGATACAGCTGATGAGCAAAAATATATAAATGAGGGCTAAACACTGCCAACTGCCTGCCTCAGAACCCGACGCTTCTTGATAAGCAATATTGCACTGGTCAACGAGATGGCGTAGGATAACAAATGTGTGGAAGTGTTGCCTTGATTTCCATCAACGCCAATTGCATTACGGCTCTTCGTTTGAGTAGCATCTTTACTCTACTGCCAGGCAACCGTGATAATCAACTCATACAAAGAGCAAAACGTTTACAGCATTAGCTTACAACAAAGCGTGATATGATTATTTTAACAACGGCACTTTCCAAGCAGACGATGTGATAAAACATAAAAATATGTTTATTTTATTCTCACAGTAATATTACTTGGGAACACTACAGAGAATATTTACATTTGTGTTAATTTTCCACGAGCATTTTTGTTGTATCTGTTTAATTTAATAATTGTAATACAAAATCCGGCACGTAATAGTAGCACCTAGAGGTCTCTACGCAGGGATCCGGGTAAATCTGAGAGGTTTACGGAGGCCCGGGAAAGATCTCTGAGGTAAGCCCAATGAATCTTGCTTTTACGTAGCCAAAACTTAATTAAGATCACTTTTTCATATAAATAAAATGCAATAGCAATTTATTTCCATCAGATATTTAAAAAGTTTTAACGCCGCACATAAAATAACAATTTATGTTTTAGTTTCATAGATTTTAATACGACGTTTTTGATATTTATTTAGAGGTCACTTTTGTTATAAAAGGGTCGAGTTATTCACCGTTAAACATTGCTATCGGAATCAAATGGAATGTAATTTTTAAATCAATTAAATATTCAATAAAATTGCAATAAATACTTTCGTTTTCAGTTTTAGATTCTGTTATATAATTATATACGATAGCCTTACTTACAACGCAACCTGGCAACGTTCTACTAATTTCGTAACGTCAATCAAAATTAAATTTAATTTTAATGACATGAAGAGCCTTGTCTGGCGTTACACTTGCTTCCACTTGCTCGTTCGTATATTGTAATTAAGATTCTGTAATGTACCTTTGACCTCCGAGGAAATTTAAGTTTCGTATCATTCGGATCTAATGTTCGTGCAAAATAATGCGACTCGATAAAAAAACTATTCGTTATAATTTTGGTTATAAACATATTTGGTATTATTAGCATTAAATGCCTTTGTGGTACCACACAGTATTAGAGTTAAGCAGAGATTTTTAATTTCTATTTACTGTGGATTTGTTTAATTTATTTTTTTGTTCTTACCTTTTAGGGTTCCGTATCTCGAAATGAAAAACGGAAACCTTACAGGATCACTTCGTTGTCCGTCCGTCTGTCAAGACCCTTTTTCTCAGAAAGGTGGAGCGTGGAGGTATCAAACTGAAATTTATATCAAATATTGTTAAGTCTACTGTCCTTTAAAGCTGTAAAAAAATAAATGTCTAAGCCAACGCAATCAAAAGATACAGCCGTTTATGCTGCAAATTTTCGAAAATTTTCGATTCTCCCAAGGGAATCAAAACCTACAGGGTACTTCCGTAAACTCAGAATCTTGAAATTTGGTACGAAGCAATGTCTTATAGCCCAAATAAAGGAAAAATTGCGCAAACCGTACACTTTTAGTTACATCGTATTATAAAAATGTTTTTAATAATTTTAATGTTATTACAATTGCCCCATGAACGCGTAAAGTTATTAAATTGAAATTCATACCAAATACTCGCGTCTATAATATGTCTAAGCTGTATCAAAATCAAACTTCTATCTCAACACAACCAAAAGAAACAACAATTTTACTATATTTTGAAACTCGCAACTACTGGCAAGGGAATCAAAACCTACAGGGTACTTCCCGTGAACTCAGATTCATGAAATTTGGTACGAACCAACGTCTCATAGCACAGCAAAAGGAAAAATTGAAAACCATAATTTTTTTGTTTCATCATATAATTATAATATTTTTGATATTTTTTAAGGTACTACCCCTTTCCTCAAGAACCCGTAGAGGTATAAAATTGAAATTCATATCAAATGCTCAAGTCAAAACTAACGGGTACTTCCAGTTGATCTAGAATCTTAAAATTTGGCATAAAGCAACGTTTTATAGCAAGTAGAAAAAACTTCAAAACCTTAAATTCTTAGTTAAATCACATATTATTTGCTTAAATAATTATATTTACCCACAGGTTTGTACGGAACCCTCAATGAGCGATTCCGACTCGCACTTGACCGGTTTATTTATTATTATTTTTGCAAAAGATTTTTAGTTTTATAGTATCTGATCTATCTTATGCTGCTCAGAAGTATTAAATTTGTAAACTCTCCCATTTCTTCATTAACTGTTCCATAAAGCACTTCATATAAACATACGTTGCCAAAGATGTGTGAAATAAATCTTAAGTTCCTTCTTCGTTCTATTTCTAACTTTAGGGATTACAAGAAACCTAATGTTCATACCAAATTAGGTTACAATTTCGAACTTCTACCGTTATGAGTAAGTAAATTTTAGGTTCTACTGGAAAATCTGATAGAATTTACGATAGGTACTTTGGGATTATTAATTTGGTAACTTATTAACTAGAATAGGTATATCAGTATTGACAGTTTTAATAGATATTTATTAAAATACTATTTTGCTTATGAACGGCACAATACCGAGTATAGTACATGTATAAACAATAACCTTTTTACTTTAGTTGTTAATTTAGTCGGAAAATCAAATCCTGCCCCGTTAAACTATTGCTGAGAATTTTCTGCCACCTGGGAAATTACTACATTGCTTACATGTGAAAAAAAGCAAAATAAAATATTTACTTAGTGCTTGCATATGATTTAAATACAGACTATAATTATCATTATTTACAGGGTGGAACATTCGCGGTTAAGATTATAATCCAAAAAAGTGTAAAAAGCAAATCATAAATACACACTAAACCGGGTAATCTATACGCTTCATTTTAGCAGTATTAATTGTTGCTCCATTACAAATTACGGAAAATTGCTCGAGTTTAGTTAGCATGGCACTAAATTAATTACAAGCCATAAATAATGGACATCATCTCGTTAGATCACAGATAGCCGCAGCTTAGTCTAACTTCATACATATGTATTACAAGCTAATATAACCTGCACGTATTTACATAATTATATTAAGGATTGCATGCCATCTGAATTTGTGTAGTTTAATCATCAAGATACATATTTTCATGATGACGACAGGTTTCAGTTGAAACATGCACGTGCCTCTAAAAACAAAATATCCATATGGTGCTCACGACTTGGTTCGTTTTGGTAGTCAGTAAAAGATATGTAGTATACATATCTTTTAAATTTAGGCATCAAATATGCTTGCCACTGGGCGCATGGATATAGTGTTGGTAAGAAAAATTTTGGAGCAGTGGCTGAAATTTCGGCTTTGCCACCTCCCATCTGACCGGCCATAACTGCTTTTGGCAGTTTTTACACGTTGTCGAAGACACATCGCTAGTATCGCTACACAGTGCCCTGCTTTGGTACAACAGCGGCGATCACTTCGGATGCGCTGTCGCTTCAGATTTTGGTATAAGGCATAATCTAAAGTGGGAGAGCCTGGAACGCTTCCGTTTTCTGTAGCAGTGGAGTGAGAGAGGGAGCTTCAGCACCTCCTACACAAGCGCAGGTTCGGGCCTCGTAGAGCGCTTATCTACCACCAGTCACCGGGAAGTATAGCTAATGGACGACGAGCTTATGGGCCATTTGTCGATCATTGAGATGCCATGAAGGTGCCACAATACAATTTCACGTGCGACTTCTAGGGGGTAGAAACTATCGGCTGGGTTCGCAGACCGTATCTCGATGGGGTCACACAGTCCATGGTATATCCGCGAAAGCCCGCTATTAGAAGAACTCAAGAGAACTGTGTCGTTTTGGAGCCTAGGCAAAACTAATTTCAAGATAGTTGTATATAATAATCCTTCTAGCAGCCTCAAACAACTTTGAGTGGCGGAGGGTACTGCACTACTAAGGTTTAGTATTTCCAACGCGATATTAAATTATATATCAATAAGTACGCTTGCCATATTATTAAATTACTTATTATGTAAACGGTTGAAACTCCATGTCCCGGCAAATCGACAGTTATGTCGGACAAACTGATCTATACATATAATAAAATGGTAGGCAAGTCAAAACTGTACATTGAATATTTTTTTTAAATAATACTTGGGGTGTGATTTACAATCGATACCGAAGCCAAAAATACAGCTTTTAGAAATTTTGTCTGTTTGCCTGTTTGATTTTTTGTCCTTATATCCGGGATAAACTCAAAAAGTACTGCATGGATTTACTTCAAATTTGGCACGAATATCATTAAAAGGTCGGGTCCACAGATATAGATCTACATAGATAACGCAATTATCACGATTTGTATTGAAACCAAGCGTGCCGACTTTTTAATACCTACTGTGACGTTGCCTGTATCACGAAGTCGAAGCGATGCGCGACAGTATCGCTTGTGCGATATTCATCGTCTCCTAATACACAACGTCAGATCAAACGTCCGAAGCAAACGCGGCAACGTAATGTGAATAAAGTTTACTTAACGGTAAAACGGACGCGCGGGGACTGAAGTTAGTGGCGACCAAGCTCGACGCTTGGTCGGAGTTTAGACACGCGAAGTGCATGCATTTGCGTTATCTATGTAGATCTATGTCTGTGGTCGGGTCAACATATAGGCTACATATTATCACGCTATGACCTACGGGGAAGAGCAGTGAACCTTTATTTCTTCAACGCATTCTGTAACAACGTGTAATCTAACGACGCATATTTGAATGTTGTTTTTATGTTAACCATGCTATAAGCTAGATTCACACTATAAGAATCACGCAGTATAAGTAACTTAGGCCGATAAACATAATTAAATAAATATAAGTAGTATCAAGACAATTTTAAAGCAGCATCATCTATGAGATTTGAAAAACATCAAGTCGAATTGCATGACTGTGTAAACCCTTTTTGGATATAAATAATTTAAATTTGATCACGTTGACGAGGTTAATAGTTGTTTTTAAAACTCATAGATGGAGTTGTGCATTTTCTTTTTAAAAATTGTATCGTTAATTCGTTTGAGATGAGCAAGACAATGAAAAAAATTTGTTTATATAAGTTTTAAGCTGCTTCATCTATATCTTATAAAATTCGTAGAGTTTGTCTGTACGTCATATAAAACATAACTCAAAAATAACTGCATAGATTTATAACAAAATTTATACTCGAAAACGGCACACTATTGCTGTAAGCAATTTGAGCTAAATAACGAAGAAAGTGGACAAATCGCGGACAAACATACATACAGGTCAAACTGAGAACCCCTTTTTTTAAGTCGTTTAAAAATTAAGCATGCCATATATTAAACATAAGACATACGTAACAGTGATAAGGGACACGTGCTCAAGGATTGCTCTCTGATCGTATGGGATGAGTGTACGATGGCCAATAGGAAGGCAGTTGAGGCCGTGGACAGAACCAACAGGAACGAACATTTGATGCGTGGTGTCACAGTTCTATTTAGTGGCGATTTCCTTCAAACGCTTCCCGTGGTGACGCGGGGATCGAGGGCTGACGAGGTGAATGCTTCGTTGTAACGATCTTCGTTGTGGTCACGAGTTAGTACGCTGCGCTTGACCATTAATATGAGAGCTCGGCTCGGCGGCAATGCACGTGCTCAAGACTTCTCCGATGTCCTTCTAAGTCTTGGCGAAGGCACTCTAACAGAGGAGAGAGGTGATCAGGTGGTGCTTCCAGAGTCTCTCGGTAGAGTTGTATCCAACTTAGATGAACTCATTCGCTGTGTGTATGGGGACATCAGTCGTATACCGCACCAACAGAATTTTTGGGGTGTGAGCGGGCCATTTTGACGCCCAAAAATCATCAGGCTGCAGCAATTAACGAACGCATTCTCTCGGAAATTGAGCGGAATTAAGTTGTCTAAGCCACACATTATACCGTGGAATTTCTGAAATCCCAGTCAGCAAGCTGACTTCCAGCGCATACCATCAAGCTGAAGGTCGGTGTCCGGATAATGCTTCTTTGGAACCTATCTCCTCCGAAGTTGTGTAACAGGAACCACCTTAAAGTCATCTCGCTCCACTGACACACCATTGAGGCGAAAATTCTTACGGGATGTGGCGTGGCAAGGCAGTATTTACACCAGGCATTCCCCTCATACCTTATAACTTCCCGTTCCAGTTCAAGCGCGTATAGTTCCCCGTGAGTGTTTTCTTCGCTTTCGACCTCAGGACAAGCTGCTTCTCACACGGGCAGCTGTACGTCGCTTGCTCCCGCGTCACCAGTTCTGACTCTTTTTACATTTTGGCTCATCATCAGCCCTTTATACTGTCCCACTGCTGGGCACGGACATGCAGGTTTACTCACAATGTTTTCCTTCACCGTTTAGGAAGCAATAAATAACAATTTAATACGCACTTAACTCCGAAAAGTCATTGGTGCGTGCCTTGGATTTGAACCCGAGACCCTCTGCGTAGCAGTCTGTCGGTCTCTCCACGCAGCTATCGCTGCCTTCATTATTATTACAATTTGGCTGCGGAGAGCCAAACCACTAATGTTGTTTATCGAGAAGTCCTGTAATTATGTAATTTTACCCTATTCGGTATTCCTTATTCATTATTTTCTTCATCTGCTTTAGTTACAACTCATGACTTAATTTGGCAGAATCACCATAAAGTCATTTATTCAAAGCAGGCTGAAAATCAGCACTTTTTGAAGGTCAATTTTACAAAAGACAGGATCCCTCTGTTACTGCACTTTCTATAGATATGAAATGTAAAGAAGAAACGGGTAAATGAATATTATTTTAAAAGGTATAGTCGTAGGTATTTTTGGTGCTGTATAGCGTTCACGCAGACGACGTCGCGGGCAGCAGCTAGTATTCTATATGGGTATTCACTTGGACAGAATAAGCATGGTTCGGGATTTTGAATAGGGTTATCCGGTATGGTGTGGGACTCAAATGTATCAAGCGATGTGGATTTGAAGATGCTGTTCGTGGCTTCGACCGCGTTGGTGTCGGCTATCACGAAGAAAGGTAGCTTATGTATTCTTTCGATATAATATAAGCATGATATACTACTGCGGACATTCTTTAAAATACATTCAGAAACTTTACCGTAACAGAATAACAAAACAACTAACAAAAACACACTCGCATTTGCATATCATATTAGTATGGATTTCTTTCTCTGTAGCCACTTGATGTTACATAATTTTATAACAACGCAAGTAAAAAATCCAACAGCTTACAGAACATGATATAGCACTTTGGAGTTTATTTAATCAACATGCTAAATTTGACTTAGTTTGGAAGTGGCATATTTCGCATAGGCATAGTAGTTATATAAACGCTGGCTAAGTAGGTAAAGTCATAGGATCCTTTTAGTAATTTTTGTCCTCTGTCTGTGACATCAGCTAATCTGACAAATGGGTGAATTTCCCGGGACCAAAAATTACGTGGCATCAGTTAAATCGGTAGATACTATAAAACATAGTTATAATATTCTACTTTTTTTTTCTGGTTAGGTGAAATAGCATGTGATTGATAAAAATCTATTGGTTATTTATATAAAAGACTAGTTTTATTTGATACGTGAATAGCTAAAGTATTGTTACGGAATACATTTATTCATATATTTTAACAATACGACGAATGGTTAGTAAAAATGCATTTGTCCTAAATATATTTAAAAATATTGTTTTATCTAAGGACTTGCGTCCCCCTCCCCTGTGCGCTAAACGTTGCATAATAGTGTCGCTTGGTGGTCGACGTGGAACCACGTGTATACGTGGCTGCGTTTTTGCGCCATAAATGTAAGTATTCGATTTTTATATTACTGGACATTTTTTCTTTCATCGCTGTGGATAGGTCTAACTTCTATTTGAATAAGTATGTCCTTTTGATTAAGCATTCGATAGAATGCCATTTATCTTATATTTATTTGTAACGTGTTAATTACTATGTTATTAATAGATGTTTGGTTATTTGATGTTTTTGCCTTGATTTTTATCACCGTGCTCTCAATTGCCGTGGTTTCCGTGGGCAAAATTTGCTATGGCAATGAAAAAAAAGACACGGCGATGAAACAAAATTTCATTGCTATGCCTTTTAAAACAATTTAGTTTCATTGCCATGCCCAGTTGTTTCATTTCCGTGACTTATGTTTTCATCGCCATGGCATGATTAAGACAAAAAATTAAATCTGTACTGTACAGTCAACTACAAAAAGATATTTCCACGTTAACCTTACAAAATGATATATATTTGGGACTCCATTACATGATAGATATTCAAACATACGCACACACACGCACACAGATTCACACACACACACACACACACACACACACACACACACACACACACACACACACACACACACACACACACACACACACACACACATACACACACAACACAATCACACGCACTCACTCACTCACTCACATATATTATACTACAGTCTAATTATAAACATAATAATGGATTGTTTATTTTTAGAAAGCCAAGATAACCTAAACTAAGAACCTACACCTACCTAACCTAAACCTAAACCTAAACTATCGGAAGAGGAGAGAAAGGAAAGAAAAGATTGGCCGAACAAAAGCGACGTATAATTTAGAAGCGACCCTGTTATATTATATAAAGTTAAGTATATACCTATTGTTGGCTATTACATACTTTAGAAAAGTATCTTATTATTTGTTAATTTTTATTCTGTTATTTTTTGTGTGAAGGAACTTAAAATAAATTATTGTGTTGCTTTGATTCTATTGACTTTTTGTTTAATTTTACTCCGATGCGAGAAGGTTATTGAGAACAGGGTATAAAAGCGTATGTGGGTGTTGTGTATACCTTTCTCTCTCTGAGCCAGGGATGTATCTATTTCAGATAAGTATATTATATAAAAAAATATCATGTGTTGTTGGATTTTTTAATTACCGTGGATTGATTCGATCATTCCCGTGGCACAGTTCTTTCACTGTCGTGGACGCATGTTTCATTGCCGTGCATTCATGTTGCATCGCCTAGGCACGAAATATTGAATTTTGTATATCTCGTTAGTTTTTAAGCTATCTGCTAGATATTAAGCAAGATTACAAATATTATCAAAAACTTGAGTAAACACTATTTTTTATTGTTCTAAAGTTGAAGAATAAAAAATCCACGGAAATTAAGATTTTATTGGACCTGTTGAAATTCACCCAAATATGTTGTGTTCATATTCTGCATGAGTGCATGAACTTCACCTTTCTTTAGCGTGTGATTCCATTCCAAAAAAAATTGCTTAAAAAATGAAGTCGGTTAAAAAGACAAAATGATATGAATAAAATAAGTGCTGCTCTAAAGAAATGAATCATTCGATTGTGCTCTTCAACCAGCAGGCCAATTTTCGTATTTTATACAACATGGAAATTATATTTGAACAAAATGAGATTATATTTTGAAATGACTCAGAATCGGTATTCTGCTAATTTAATGTTATTTTCGTCTAATTTGACTTCTGTAGTTCGAGATTGACACATTGTTCAAATTACGATCTAGTCACGAAAACATTCCAATAAAATTCAAATATCAGTTATTTTAGGAGAATACCCTTTTTGAAATGAAAACGACACTGACATTAGATCGAAACTGCATTTTAAACAAATATAATTAGAAAAATTTATCTCATTTGTGATGAATGTGATTCGAAACACTTTGAGCAAAATTCTAAATCTTAACATGAACGACCGAGTGTGACTTCAAGCAACTTTACCAGTTCGTTTGGGCGGCCTTGGCGTTCGCAAAATTACTGATGTCAGTTTAGAATATATAATATAGACGGGAATTAACGCGAACATGCATTAGGTATTTACATACCTTATTTTGCTTGACGTTTTGAGACGGTTGCAAGTCCCGTGGTCGCATGCTGACATAGTCAGCTGCTGACACAGTCAGCTTGCGACCACGGGACTCTATATTATATATTCTAAACATGCAACGCGAGTGTTTAAAAGTTGATGTCAGTTTGCTAGCGTTTTTGTCCTCGGTCCATGGCACTGAGGAATTGACCAGGAAAATTCTAGAACCCACACTGGTTTATTCTGAGATGCCGTGTAAGACTGATGCCATAAACGCTTGGAAAATGGCTTGCCCGAGCCCTGACTTGCCCCGAAATCTTTTCTCTCAGAGACAATGGGACGGGCCGCTCTGCAGCAAGATTAGAGATAATCTATTAACTACTGCTTCTGGTGTTGCAGAGCGCGCCCGTTTGTTGGCAGAGTGGGAATCGGGACTATGGCTTCAAGCGCTTCCATCGTCCAATATAGGAACTATGTTGGACGATACTACATTCCGCATCGCCTCTTGCCTTCGCTTGAGTACTGTTTTTGTTTCTCCACATAGTTGTAACTATGAGGAAGCCGTCGACAGCCTTGGCCACCATGGCCTATCATGCAGCAGAAGTGCAGGGCGTATTTCCAGATACGCCCATATTAATGACATAATCCGTCGTGCTCTTTCCACCGCCGGTGTACCAGCTCATCTTGAACCTAATGGTCTGGTACGTGACGATGGGAAAAGACCAGACGGTATATCAGTTATGCTGATGACATGGTGCTGCTCAGTACTTCAGTCTGTGGTCTGAGAAAGCTCATAATTCATAATTCATTTATTAATTTGCGAATATGGGTATACATTTGCAGATCTTAATAATAAATACATTGTTCTATTACCATATCCCACCAATTAGGCATGCAAACACAGAAACAGTAAACTATTACTTATTATAAAATTAAAATCAACATAAATTATTACAGTTTAACGTGAAAATATACAATGTCAAATAAGAGTCCAAAATGTCATAATTTAGAAATAAGAATATTAAAAAGTCATGAAATAATTAAAAATGAAATTATAAAATATCAATAATAATTATAAAAGTACAATGTCAGCTAAGCACAATTAAAATGTCAAATGTATATAAGTAAATATTATAATTTAAAAATAAATAAAGTTTATTTCTAATTAATTATTTGCATTATGTGTATCATCTAAATATTCCTGAAGCGAGTAATAGCATATAACTACAGGCAGTTTTTGAAGATGCCTTTTAAATAATTGTAGATTTTCAATATTTTTTATTTGAGTAGGTAATTTGTTGTAAATGCAGTGCAGTGCAAAAGAAGCTTTTGTGCATTAGCGCCGTTTTACTTTCGACAACACACAATTTACCAGCATGTCGAATACTTCAGTTTTTTTTAAATAACTCCATATTTTGTTTCACAAACACAGCACACTCCTTTATGTAAATGCAAGGCAGGGTCAACAGATTATTATTTACAAAGTACGATTTGCAACTATCAGGTACCTTTATACCAAAAATTGTTCGAATGCACCGCTTTTGAACTTTAAATGCCGATAGCCAGTCAGTGGAATTGCCCCAAAATATTATTCCGTACCGTAATGTTGATACGACAATGCCATGATAGGCTGTTATTAATGTTGATGTATTGGCTATATTTTTTAGCCTATATAGTCCATATGCGGACTGACTCACTTTGGAACATACATAGTCTACATGGTCTTTCCAGTTTAGTTTTTCATATATTTTTAACCCAAGAAATGTAGTTAATTCGCTCTCTGTAAATTGATAACCATTGTAATTAATATTTAATTTCTTATCGGTTCTTTCTTTTCTTTGTTTAAATTCAATTATTTTTGTTTAATCTAAGTTAATTTTTAAGTTGTTTATTTTTAGCCATTGCATAATTGATGTCATAGAATTATTAATGTCAATTTCATAAGATGTCAAGGTTTTATTTGTAAATAATATTGTGCTATCATCAGCAAACAAAGTCACATCATAGGTAGTTGTTGTTAAGATGTCATTTATATAAATATTGAACAGCAAAGGTCCCAGGACACTACCCTGTGGGACTCCAAATTTTACAGTTCTTACATCTGACCTATGAACCAATTCACTTTTGGATTTAAGACATATATTCGTAATTTCAGTCACTTGCCTCCTATTTAACAGATATGATTTTATAAGCTCATGAACATTACCCCATATACCATAGCGATAGAGTTTGTCAAGAAGAATATCATGTCTGACGTGATCAAAAGCTTTAGACATATCCATAAACATGCCTATTGCTGACTGTCTTTTGTCCATGTTTTTCGTGACAGATCTCAAAAAATTGTAGATGGCCAAATTAATATTTTTGTTTTTACGAAAACCATACTGTTCTGGCACAAGTATATTTTCCTTTTCCAAATAAAAATAAATGCTGTTATAAATAACACGCTCAAATATTTTTGCAAATATAGGAATTATAGCGATGGGTCTATAATTGGTAATGTCCATTTTATTTCCTGTTTTGTACAACGGTTTTATGATGGTCATCTTTAATACACTAGGAAATATACCACTTTCATTGCACAAGTTAATTAAGTGTGATAAAATTGGGGAAATAATGCTACCCACATCTTTTACTACGAGCGTCGTAACTCCATCATATCCACAGCTGTTTGTGTTTTTTAGTGATCTGATAATATTAAAAATGTCCAAGTCAGTTACAGGTGCTAAAAAAATTGAATTAGGATTATTATTTATTTTAATGTCAGCTTTTACAACATTTTGATTGTCTGTTACGTCGGTATAATAATTATTGAATGCATTACAAATACCCTTAGGATCATTTATTAATTTATCTTTAACATTAATACAACATATACCTAGCCTAGTTACTGTTACTTTTGCACTATTTATAATACCTATTCCATGTCGCTTTTGTTTTGTTTTCCGAAGATTTAATATAATGGTCGTTCTTAGATTTTTGTGTTAGGCGTATAATCTTTTTGAGTCTTGCTGAATAAGATTTTAATTTTACTTTATTAGTTTCACTTGGCTGTCTTCTAAGTTGCCACAACATTTTCCGTTTTCGCAAACTACAAAGTTTTAACCCTTTCGAAATCCAGCTTACTTTGTTGGTTGAGCACATTTTTATCCTAACTACTGGAAAACATAAGTAATAAAGGAGATTAAAAAAGTCATAAAATATATTAAACGCCTTGTTCGGACCTTTTTCAGTTAATACATCAGCGAAACTAATCTGGGCTAGGTAATTTTTTAATTTATTTTTATTTTCAATAGAATAGTCTCTTTTTTTGATATACCAACACTTAAGTAGGCATCTCTGTCCTATTGGACATTTTAATATTTGTGCCGTATGATCAGAGATACATAAATCGTTTATTTGACATTTACATCCTTTGATATTGTGTGCAATATTGTCTATGCAAGTAGAACTTAAAAACCGAGTAGGTTGTTTAAATTCAATTTTAAGACCAAATGCCTGCAGTGTTTGCTCCAATTCCACTGATAACCTAGTTCTTTTTAATAAATCTATGTTAAAGTCACCGCAAAGTATCAGTTTTTTGTTTTTATTTTTGCAAAGTTCAGATAATAGCGAGTAAAGTCTTTAAAAAAATATTTGTATTGATGATGGATCGTATTTCGGTGGCCTGTAAATGCAAACTATGTAAATATTAAATTGCGTCAATTCCACTACCGAGCATTCGAATATATTTACAAGGGCTAATTTATTGATTCTTTCCACTGTTTCAAATATATGTCCACACTTAATTAATATGCAGGATCCTCCATGTCGATTTTTTCTCATAAAATATGTAACTAAATTAAAATTAGGTATCTTCAAATACTGCTCATCGCCTTTGACCATGTTATGCTCAGTGATACAAATAACATCAATAGTGTTATGGAATTCATCCAGGTGTATACTTAGCAAGTCTGATTTGCTAATTAATCCGTTTACATTTTGATGGAATACATGTAAACTATCGTGCACGAAACAACTGATTTGAATTTTCAGTAGATGACTCAGAGTTATCACAGGAATTTATATTATTATCAAAAGTTTCAGTTTGCACTAAGTATTTAATATTGTCAAAAATTATTTTCATACCACTGTTGTTAATACAACCACTTTTTCTAAAAACAGTATAATCTCAAGATAAATCCAGATTAGAGTCAATCAATAATGCGTAGTTATATGTATACAGATCAAAATAAAGTAAATTATTGAACACTTCTATGCGCCCATTAAACATTGAGGAATAATAATTATATTTAAATGTCGGTAAACAAAGAATAATGTTAGTATGTTGTAATGCTAATAACGTTTCTCTTATATATATGATTATGTCAAAATAATTGTTAGTTTTGCGAAAGTCTTCTTCTCCTATCAAAATAATACAGTAGTCTTCCATTTATAGTCCACAATTTTGTCGTTTAGTTTGGTCAAGAGCTGCTTGATGCTGCAATTTGGATAACAATAGTGGCATATTTGGCAACTAGGAAAAGCTTCTTCTGATATTGACAGGATTTTTTTTGTGTTATTGCTACTAATTAGGCATATTTTATTTCTGTGTTTTTTGTCAGTAGTGGTACTTTTGTTAATAATATTTCTGGGTATTGTACTGTTTTCTTGAGTTTTTTGCTTGAGTGTTTGAGTTGCTTTCCCTCAATTATATCTGATGTTTCTGTTTGTGTTTGTTTGTTCTTCTTAGCTTTAACCTTTTTTTGTGGAGTGGTAGTTTTAGATGATTTTATTGGACTACTTGTTAATGTCTTGTATAATTCATTTTTTTATGTTAAATTTTGATTTGTAAGTTTTAGTTCCGTGTTTTCAAGTGAAAGGGACTCTATTTCTTGATGCGCACTATTTAATTCCAGTTCCAATGTTTCTACTTGCTGTTTTAACTTAATTATGAGTTAATTTTGTTGTTGTTTAGTTAAGTCAGGCAGACTACTAGACAAGCTTTCATCGAAGTCTGGTTCTTCGTCTAATGTGTTACTTATTTGTTCATTTGTATTATTAGAATCGGAATGTGTTCTTGCTCGTCGGAAAGTAATATTTTCTAAGAAATTCATTTTTTATGTTCTATGATGTTTAAACTGATGATATAAATCTCAAAAAGTAACTATTGTATGTAGGATTTGAACCCGAGGTATCTGCGTCGTACGACTTACACTAGTCGGTCAATTGCCGACATCGCTATGAACGCATAGAGGCTTATGGATGAAATTGTCATGCGCCTTGTAAGTGCCTTAGAAAAAGTTCGTTGTGATGATTCATGCTGCAAAAATTTATTTGAATCGCTTTGCACAATGACTTTGCACTTTGAACATCACTATTATGTACTTTTTATATTTGATTTATTGAAAATCGTATGTATAATCACTAATTAAGTTTTAATAGCACTTATTGTCAAGTTTTATTGGTTTTACACTTTTTATTCACTTGTTTTAATGTTCATCACAAAGTATACTTTTATGGTTTTATTTGCACTGTTTCTATTCCAAAATTGAAGATAACATTTCTACTATTAGACCAGTGCAGATACGTTGGAAAACGGTGAAAAGTAAAAAAAAAATTACAGTAGAATGAAACCCATTGGAAAAGAAAGAGAATATAGCAAAAATTTAAGGAAAAATAAATTACGGGCGATCGGAGGTCGGGAAGTGGATGGGGTTGCGATTTTAAGGGTAAAAAAGGGTTTATCTCGATTACCAGCAAAACTACAAGTCCTACGGGAAAAACGTCAATGGCAAAGTTGTAGGTTATAAAAAGATCTACAACTTTTGTATTTACACTCTATTCACACAACGTCATAATTTATGTGAAAAATTAAAATAACCAAGTGTTTTGTTTTTTATTTTTAACTTTTACAATCGTTTTTCTTTTACACGAAATTTGGTGAAAACTTGCCTTTGTATGTTCCAAACACACTGTTAATGTTTTTAATTTAAAATATTTATTTTTACGCCTTATTTTGACTTAATATAGAAATAAAAACCTAATTTTCAATTGAAAATTCTCACGTCAATATGTCAGCTTTTTTTTTAAACTGCTCGGCGTTTTGTTCGTTGAAATCTCTACTTTCTGGTGGTGTGAATAAAATATACATTACTAAGGTAAACGTTCTCAGAAAATGCTAAGAAATGAAACAACCTCGAGTGCTCGAGACCGATTTTTTTTAATCATAATGTACAATTTTGAGATTTTTATTAAAATTATCACTTTAATTACTCTAAAAACGTAAGATTCCATGCTACATTGATAAATAAGAACTTAAAAACCGATACATACAACTAAAATTAACAACCAAATAAGTTAATGTTTAATAAGACATCTACAATATTTTGATAAAGTTATAGAATCTTCTTTAAATTATAGCGTAGACTCCTATTTATTGCTATTTTAAGATAATGTATATACCTGAGTGACCCACAGACAATTTGAGCCCATCAATAGTTATTTTATAGAGAAGTGGGGAAGGGCTAAGTGGAGCTCAGCCTGATATGTATTTTTATGAATAATGTTGTTCACTGTTCTGTATTACGAATACTGACTAACTGTTTTTACAGCTGATACAAAATAACAGGCAGTAAGGCCCAGATCCACATAGCCCTTCCCCTTTTCTTTATAAAATAACTAATGATGGGCTAAAATTTTCTGTGGGTCACTCAAGTATATACATTATCTTAAAAAAACAATAAATAGGAGTCTACGCTATAATTTTAAGGAGATTCTATAACTTTCTCAAAATATTGTAGATGTCTTATTAAATATTAACTTATTTGGTTGTTAATTTTAGTTGTATATATCGATTTTTAAGTTCTTATTTATCAATGTAGCATGGAATCTTACGTTTTTAGAGTAATTAAAGTGTTAATTTTAATAAATATCTCAAAATTGTACATTATGATTAAAAAAATCGGTCTCGAGCACTCGAGGTTGTTTCGTTTCTTTGCATTTTCTGAGAACGTTTACCTTTGTAATGTATATTTTATTCACACCATCAGAAAGTAGAGATTTCAACGAACAAAACGCCGAACAATTTAAAAAAGAAAGCTGATATATTGACGTGAGAATTTTCAATTGAAATTTAGGGTTTTAATTCGATTTTAAGTCAAAATAAGGCTTAAAAATGAATATTTTAAATTAAAAACATTAACAGTGTGTTTGGAACATAAAAAGGCAAGTTTTCACCAAATTTCGTCTAAAAGAAAAAACTATTGTAAAAGTTAAAAATAAAAAACCAAAAACTTGGTTATTTCAATTTTTCATATAAATTATGACGTTGTGTGAATAAAGTGTAAATACAAAAGTTGTAGATCTTTTTATTACCTACAACTTTGCTATTGACGTTTTTCCCGTAGGACTTGTAGTTTTGCTGGTAATCGAGATAAACCCTTTTTTATCCTTATAATCGCAACCCCATCCACTTCCCGACCTCCGATCGCCCGTAATTTATTTTTCCTTAAATTTTTGCTATATTCTCTTTCTTTTCCAATGGGATTCATCCAACTGTAATTTTTTATCGTTTCAAAAATTATCTACCCTGGTCTATTTATATTTGGACCATATTGAGTATATTAACACATGTTTTAACTTTTAATAATAACTTTAACTATTTTAAATATTAAAGTAAACACAGAGCCGTTTTATATTGCACTTGAACGGATGGTGTCGCCATCTAGTCTCATGCAGCTCATGAATATATGTGAATTATATGCTTAAATTCATGGACTAATTTACAATGCGAGGAAAAGTGTCACTATGGTGTCTGGAACTGGCTGAAAATGCCCTGAAACAGTACCACCTTTAAGGTTAAATGATGTACCCTTATCAAGGGTACACGCTTTCAAGTACCTCGGACACGTGGTAACTGCCAGTCTCAGAGATGATGACGACATTGAGAGGGAACGGAGAGCGCTGTCGGTGAGAGCAAATATGATAGCCCGCAGGTTCGCGCGAGCATCGAGTGAGGTGAATAGGACACTCTTCCGATCATACTGTACCTCGTTTTACTCCTGTAGCCTGTGGGTACATTTTACGCAGAAATCGTACGGCGCTCTCCGTGTCCAGTACAACAATGCCCTCAGGGTGCTGCTGGGGCTGCCTCGCTACTGTAGCGCATCAGGGATGTTTGCAGTACTAAAAAGTGATTGTTTCTATACTTTAATGCGGAAAAGATGCGCATCCGTGGTGCGCAGGGTCCGAGCCAGCCGTAACAACATCCAAGGTATGATCTCAGAAAGATTGGACTGTTGTATTGTTAGTCGTTGTTCCAGAATAGCAGCTGGGATTCTGCAGCAATGATAAACAATATTTGAATTTGTCTGATTTTTTTGTTTTTATTTCATTGTGTCATTTCTATGCTGTAATTTCCCTTTGTGTATTGCCTGTATCATAATATGAGGCATTGTTACTTGAAATAAATTAATATAATAATAATAAATTATTACCTTGGAAGATGGGTAGACCTCTGGTGTGGAACACAACCTGCGTATCTACCCTTGCGCCATCACATCTTCTAAGCACAGCTGGTTCACCTGGCGCTGCTGCTGCATTGGCGGAGACCCTCAAACTGCGCAAATATCAAAATCTAATTGGGAATTACGTTTTTGAGCCGTTTGGGGTCGAAACGCTTGGGCCATGGCGCCTGAGTGCTCGTGCTCTATACAGAGCAATAGCAAAAAGTCTGATCGATGCTTCCCGTGACCAGAAGGCTGGCCTATTTTTCGCAGAGAGGATAAGCATTGCCATCCAGCGTGGCAATGCTGCGAGTCTTCTGGGCACGCTACTAGTAGACAGCGTTGCGAAAGAATGCTTGGACGCAGTATAGCATATATATTATTATATATTTTTTTCGTTTTTGTTATTTTTCTTTTGCTTTTTTTTTAATTATAGATTGGTTTAAGGTTTAGCTTTTATATTTAATTATAATCATGTAAACTGACGGACTCATAAACCGCATCAAAGTTCACGATTACTTTGAAAAGATTTTTTTTTAATAAGTATGCAACCTTTTTAGCTTAAATTATATAAATATGGAGAGACTTTAAAAAAAGCAAAATTTAAAAATATAACTGCAGTAAAAGAAATTAATATAGCCGAGAAAAGAAAATTTACTCGAAGTATCAGACATCTGTGGTATCAGATTTGCGTGTTATTTAAAGCAAAGTTTTAAATTGACTCGAATTGATTTTTTATTAACACGATGCAAATACCATCTTTGCGTAGAGACGGAAAACTCGAAATCAAACCCTATACGACTGCCTCGTTGGTCTCGCGGCATAAATGTGCGCGTGGGATCGGGAGGTCCCGGGTTCGATTCCTGGGTCGGGCAGTGTTATTGGTTTTTTTATGTCTGGCGAGAAGTGGGTGTAGAAATACACCTCTGCCTACCTCTTCGGGGTTATAGGCGTGAGACTATGTATGTATGTATGTATGTATGATTTTTTATTTTTTTGTCAATTGAATTATTGTTACCAGCAGAATTGTTGGGTTAGTTTTTTAACTCATCGAGAGTTTTTGAACTATAATATGGATACTTCGTCCAAACAAGCGGCTCAAATTGTAGCACTTGTGCGGGAGGGCTTGGATCAACGAACAATTGGTAGAAATTTAAATTTAAACCAGTCTACGGTTTCTAGAATATACAGAAGGTTTGTGGAGACATGTTCTTACAGAAGGAGACGTGGTACAGGCAGGACTCGAGCAACCACCAGTCGTGATGACCGATTTATTGTTAAAACTTCCCTGCGAAATCGTTTCCTCACGTCAGTTAACATCAAAACAGAGCTTAATGAAGTGCGTGGAGTAAATGTGAGTGCACAAACAATAAGAAGAAGGTTAAAGGAAGCGGATATCACCCCTGTTAGACCAGCAAATGGTCCAAAGTTGTCTGTAGCTCACAGACAAACTCGCTTAAGATTTGCGCGTGATCACCTAAATTGGACAGAAGAGCAATGGGCCTCCGTATTTTTCACGGACGAGTGTAGCACATGTTTATATGGTGCAGATGGTCGCAGAAGAGTCTATCGTCGACGTGGGAAGCGATATGCTCAAAGTTGCATTGAGGAACGTGTTCCTTTGGGAGGCGGTTCGTGTATGGTCTGGGGTGGCATATCGATGAATGGGCGAACAGAACTTGTGTTCATAGACATGGTCCGTTAAAACGGTAATAGAGGGGGTTTGACTGCACATCGCTACATAACAGAGATCTTAGAAGATCACGTGGTGCCTTACATGGGATTCACAGGCGAAAATTTTACTTTAATGCAGGATAATGCCCGGCCGCACGCTGCTGCACAAGTTCGACAATATTGCGAAGAGGTTGGGATACGTACAATGAATTGGCCAGCACGCAGCCCGGATTGGACAATTTAAAAAGAGCTGTATATGCGAGAAATCCTGTGCCCACGACAGTGGCAGCACTAAGAACAGCCCTTTCAGAAGAATGGGACAATATTCCGCAAGATCTTTTAATAACCGTAACAAAATCTATGCGGAATCGATTAGAATCCGTAATAAGGACACGTGGAGGTAATACACCATATTAAAACATAAATAAACCCTTGCATATAGTTTGTGTCTATTATTAAAACCAATTTTTTTAATTAAACCAATTTTCCTTAAATTTCTGTTTTTTCTTCAAAAAAGTCTTAAGGTCCTTTCCAGTACACAAACTTAAACTTAAGGATATGACCCTACGCTGTTTTAAAGTTCACGAACCAATCTAGTTTCAATTTAAATCTGTATAGAAAGTTTGCATACTTGGTTAAAATATTTATTTCAAAGTCGTCTATTACTTTGATGCAGTTTATGAGTCTGTCAGTGTATATCTATGTTTTGTACCTATTACGTAATAAAAAAATTCCATTTTATATACATTTCATATGTAGACGTAAAACAAATAAAATAATATTAGGATAATTGGGCCTCTGTTGAGTCATGTTTTTACATCACTTTCACAAGTGATAGGAGACGAAGATGAATTCAGCAGAAGTCACCAACAGACTCACATCGCTCGTGATCTATCGATTCAGCTGCGCCTAGAGATTATAAGAAAGACAAACTTCTAAATAAGATTATCCTATAAAGAATCAAGGTCGCCGACGTAACTCACGAAATAAACAAGCTTAAGTGATAACGAAATGAACAAGCTTAAGTGATAACGAAATAAACAAGCTTAAGTGATAATGTCAGAAGATCATTGATCGCTGTTGCCAGAGTCTTATAGTATAAATCCCGAAATCGTGTATGTTGGGTAGGGGCGGGTGACTCCTCATTAGTTGGGTCAATGACTTGAAAAGTTATCAGTCGAATAGATAACATGGATGCAGCAGTGTTGTCAGTAAAGAACAAGACGGACTTTAGACGCCAAAGGAGTCGCGCGTTGTCTTCTACTACTTGTATTCATGTTAGTCGGCAGTCGAGCCTTTCTGATTTCGGCATAAGTTCGACTGGAGAAGTACTACCCTCACACAGAATATTGATGTAAAGTAACAGTGCGTTTCGTTTGGTTTGTGAGAGTGCTGGAGGTCGAATTCACACTTCTTCCTTCTCCCTCATCCTATTCCTTTTCTCATACAGGCCAGCAACGCACGAATAAAACTTTTACAGAGTACACCGTACCCCAGGGCGAAGGACTAGGTTTGCAACTGGGACGACGCTAAAATGGTGAAAATATTGAACCAATACTTCTACTTAAAATGTTAATTATCGCTCGCTGAACAATGTGCCCGGCCCGGTATATGGCAAAAGGCCCGCCCTCTATTACTTTGGGACCGAAACCTGACTAGCGTAGTGAAGGTGTGAAATACACCTCTGCCTACCCCTTCGGGGATAAAAAGGCATGAAGTTGTGTTATGTTACTTCTACTTACTTATACTAATAAACTGATAATATATACTTAACAAACGTAAGTCTAACTATAACATTTTCGATTCGTTGCATTTCCTGCAGTGCGTTATCTTGTTACGTCGCAACATATTATATCTGTGTCCTTTGAATCGACTCCACTAGATGTTAAGTTATTTTTCTTTCACTTATATTGTTGCATCAATGAATTGTTCTATTTGTATTAACAATAATTCAAGTTTTAACAAAAGAATGTCGATTATGTGTTATTAGATGAGCCCGCTGTTACACTTGCGTTATTTAGAGCTACTGCCCCGCACCCGTGACTCATTGTGTGATGTTATCCATCTAGCAATTATTCCCTTCCTCGAACTAAGGGACTCCAACACAAAAATAATTATCCAAATCCAAAAAGTAGTCACTGAGATTTGCGCGATCAACCAAACTTTCTCTTCAGATTTATAATTTCAGAACACTTGTGTAAAGATTACGCACCGATGATCAAAGTAATAATACTTAGTACATTTAAAATATATGGTATCCTCCTATCTACTGGTTAACATTGACATTCCATGTACTGAATAATAACGACTTAACTTTTAGAAGCCTAAATTTTTTAGTCCACTAAACATCAAAGCTTCATAGAAGTAATCGAGAATTCATGTCATAAATAATTTAGTTACCTCGTACTTTCATTTGGGTGTACACAGGTGTATGATTATCCTATTACTGTATAACATAACTAATTCTGAAACTACGTAATATATTTAGTTTATTGATGCTAGCAAAACATTTTGTAGAACAAGATAATAAACGATGAAATATATTATCATGACCACCGTTTTCCTCTACCGAATATAGGTCATGACCGCACAAAGTGTCTTGAGGGAGATATGTACAAAATACAATGGTTGTGTTGTCGTGAGAGCCACTCGCGACACTCGAATGGCGTCGATTGGCGATCGACCGCCGATATCGTCATTACAAACGCAAACATCGAAGCTTGCCGTCGATTGATGCAGTTTGGTGTTTCAAAGACGACAATCTTAAGTGAAGCAGCTTCTTATGTAAGTTTAAAGTTTAAACATCTTTTTGTGTCATCTTTTGGTTGGTCCATCTTCGATATATTTAAAAATAAATACCTACTTAACACGGTCATCAAATAAACATCCCAGTACGCTTATAAATTTGAAAATTAAATTGTTTAGTTATGATAATAATAGTTTAGTTATGGCAGAGGAAGAGAAGGAAAACTTAAGAAAAGGAAAACTTGATACAAACCGTTTGGTCGGCGTGGTATAGTAGGCCAATTCCTCCTTTCAAAGGAGAGGCCTACGCCCAGCAGTGGACTGATACAGGCTGATGATGATGCTGATGTAAATTACACGTTAGGTAAATGTTATTTTTTGTTTATTAGACTAGTATTCTTCACCTATGTATACTTAGTTTTTTCTCACAATTATTTTATAAAGCGAAAACAAGTAGTACCTACTCGAGCAATGGGAGCTTTACTGGTTATATCATACAAGGGCAGGCTACACGTTCGAGCCTAGCCAGCCATTTCATCAAAATTATCTACGTAAAATTAAAATATTTGTTTAGTCATGTCATTCTCCGTCTTTTGTCTATGTATATTTCATCTTAATATACAACCTTAAACAAAATGCAAGTGATGATTTAATCCTCGGTTTTATAGTATAGGACTCAGGCTCTGCCTAGACTTAATCTTTAGAAACATGCCATACATGTATGTAATTTTTATTTAGTCTCCTATATACTCGGTGATTGATAATTCTACATATTCCTTGATGGCAGTGATCGAGGTGTGGGTTATAAGGCAATGCAACAAATTAACCTCCGTCAACTGTAACCTCAATCCGAGTAGGAAATGCGCTGTTTCTGAAAATCTTTCACTGAAAGTTATATTTAGAAGTATTGTTAGTTAATATGCACTCAAAAATGCCTCAATAAAGTGCTAAAAGGTAAGATTTTAGTTTAATTATTTCCGCGACAATGATGAAAATTACTAAAAATCTGTTAAACCCGATATCTCAGAAACTGCTCATTTCCGACCCCCAGTTGACGAAGGTTAATTAGTTGCCAGCAACCTCTAATATAATCCCCTTCAAGATAGATCTAATTACCAATCACCCTGTATTTAGAACACATATTTACACTTTATTTTTTAATGTGTGTCAGTGTGTGTAAGGTTAAAAGAGCATCTCAGTATTTACAATATTACGAGTCACGCGGTGGCTTTCTACGAAAATGTTAGACTTTTTCTCAATTTGTAACCTTGGAACAAGAATTTTCAGAAATACTTTCTTACCGCTCACCTCCGTTATAGAAGCAACTCGTGGGTAACATTTCATACCTATATCCCTAGTGTGTAGAATAGTTACGTAATGTTTGGGTAAAAATAACAAGAAATTACTAGCTACCAAATAGTATACAGATTGAATAAAATGGACATGCGGTATTTATTATTATCGATAGGCTAATGTTTGATAGTACAGCCCAATTTAGAACACCTTACTAAACGAGTATATAGATACCCTACATTTAGTCTGGACTTGAAAACGCTACTAGATTGTGCTTACTAGGAAAAACAATTGAATTCAAAACCTTCCTCAGTTGCGAAATCTTCTAAAAACATAATAAAATACACAATAAATAAGTAAGAGACATAAGTCAAAACAAGGGTGTAGAAAATTCCTCGTTCTATAATATACGAAAGTACGGCGAGACCATCTGGTACTACAGCATAATCTTTTGTGGTTACTTTGACTCACACTTTCATAATGGATCCAGCGTCTGAAAGTTTTAATTAAGTCATAAATGAAATAACGTAAGTAGGTAAGTAGTACAATTTGATTATATTCATTATAATTGGCCCACACGAAATTGCGGCGCGACCGCCACAATAAAATATCGGGGCAGGATATTGCGATAATTGCTTTGTTAGGTAAGAATTCTGATCATCTGTGCCTATGTACAGAGATATTATTTAAACGATAGCCGAATAAAGGTACAGTTGACATCAACAAAATTTTCATTAACGTAAGTTATGTACCTAGATTTTTTAAAGATTGCTGGCTATTTCCAAATCATAAGTATCCTTGTGAAGCCGTCGAAACTAAGTTCAATGTTTGGGATTATTAGATGGAAGATTCTATGGATTGATGTAGCAGATAGGATTTCATCGAATGGTGCAAACTGCTTTTCGCCAGTTGCAGTATGGTATTACCATGCAACTGGATATCTAGGCTAAAAATGACAACAGGTAAATGAATGACCACTGTCAAAAATATTTCATGTGACATTAGTTTTCGATAACGATAAAGTTTCGTAGCTACTCTACATAGTAACTCACGCCCTCTTGATCGCATCACCAATACGCACCCATTGCGTTACCACCATTCATAATTTGATATCTTTTGACATTATTGTTTTTGTATTCTGAGAGGATTGCCAGATTGTGTCAAACGGATTACATTATACGCCACGGAACAACACCCACGGGATATTAGGATAAAATGTATTGCCAAAAAAATGTATTGTTATCTATTGTAACTACTTAGACGATGTCATTGCGACGATAAGGCTTTTTATAAAAATACACTGTCACCATTAATTCTAGAATGATCAGCAATTGAAAAACCGACATTATACTTATGTACTTAAAATATTATTCATATCGGTCCAGAGATTTCAGAGGTTCTATTAGACATGAACCCGAACATGCAATTGATTTCTATATACATACATACTACCTTTTTTCACGCTACGTCGCCTGCGTGAATGACACTTAGATAAAAGGTTTTATCCAATCACAGACCAGCCTCTTTAGCCTCTTAGAGGAGCAATTTCATTTCCAGAACTTCTCTCTTAGTGCTTTCCTACACTTCTCAAGAGACAAACCTACTTGCATTTCAGTTTCTTGGGGAGCTTACGGAGTTGCAGTTATCCTCGCAGTCAACATCTTGATAAATATGCGTCGAATATTTTCCCTCCTCTTAGTCCACCTCTAAGAAAAGAAGAGAAATCGCGGTTTGAATATATTTTCATGGCATTGCTTCTGTAATGCTAAGAGAACAAAGTCATGTATATGAGCCACGGCGTAAACCACTGGAGCTGAATGATTTTTTGAAACTACAGATTTTGAACTGCTACTACTACCTCCGTGGTCCAGTGGATAGCGTATGCAACTGCTGATCGGAGGTCCCGGGTTCGATTCCCGGGTCGGGCAAAGTGTTACTAGGTTTTGCTGAATTCTCAGTAGCAGCACGGAGTCTGGTGATGTGCCCGGTAACGGCAATAGGCTCGCCCCCTATCACGTGGGACATAAAAATTCATGGCGAAATCTGGGTGTAATATTACACCTCTGCCTACCCCTTCGGGGATACAGGTGTGAGTCTATAAATAAAAAAACAAAAAATAAAGATTTTGAAAATGCCGCTAACTATCTCTAGGTATATATATATATATTTAAATTCACACTGTATCAGGACTTTACTTGTGACTTTATGTGTGTCACATAATTCTCTCATATATTAATTTACTATCGTACAAAACACAAGCTCTGCTACAAGAATCACTATGTTATTTGTGACTGAAAACATTGCTGAGCCTTGTTTTCTATTACAAGCAGCGAGCTAGTAATTAGGTCGCTGTAAGTGAAATAGCATTTGTTTTAGATAATGCAAGCTTTGTTCAACGTAAATACATAAAATCCATGTATTAAGTTTCATTAATGTGTTTTCAACTTTACTGTCTCTCTGTTATCTACAAACATTGTGTTCTTTAAAACATAACATGTGCTTTGTAATCACAACAAAACTAAACATAATTTAAAACTGGCGATATAATATACTGGAATATTCCAAGAACCCCGATGGTTTGGCGGGTAAGACTGGGTATTTTATAGTACACAAGATTGTTTCGTACCATTTTTAAACAAATCTGTTCCGTGGTTCATTGGATAGCGTACGCGGCTACTGATTGTGAGGTTCCGGCTTCCATTTCCAGCTCAAGCAACAGTGTTACTGAGCTTTCAGAATTCTCAGTATCAGCACGGTGTCCGGAAATGTGCACGGTAAATTGACTCGTATCATATATATTCGTAATAGGGACCTAAATGTGGGTGTAATATTATCCCTGCATTTACCCTTTCGGAGATACACGAGTGAGTATTTAAACAAACGTATCTAAACACTAAGATCACTGCACAATCAATAACACATTATGACGCTGTAACAGATCTCGAATAAATTATGAAGCGTCCGGATTCGTTGCACCATGTCCGGGAAAAGTAATGTTCTCTGTCTGAAAAGTTAACAGATGTATATGTAGATAAACTCAAGCCTTTCTCCCGACGGCATAAGCATAGAATACGAATTTGGGCATTTTCGTCAGAACATGTACAACATTTTAAAAATGCATGATAGGACCAAAACTTTAGTAAATAATATAATTTTTATGAATTTGCATGCTAGTTTTTATAATCTTTGATTTAAAACATAGAATACTGATGAATTTCAGTAACTTTTATTTAAATTGAATTAAAAGGAATTTAGTGCAGTTAATTTTGTCATGTTCGTTACTCATAAAAGCACTGTTGATAAAATAAAACGAAATGTTCGTTTGACATTTTAATTATTTCAATAATTTGTAACTATGATGTTAGTCAATTAATAATGAATAACTGTTTTATAGCAAAATATTTAATTAACATTTTTGCAATAAATGCGTCCTTACCGTTACTTATTGTTGGATCACAATATTTCACTTTAATGTATTCAATAAATTACTGTACGTAAAAATCCAATTTTTGTTTATTAGTATTTACTAAGCTATTAATTCTATACATACAGAAATAAGTTGGAGCATCTTAATAAAAATAGGAAATAATCAACAAATACAGTAAGCTTTCGTAAGGGACAGTAACGTTACCTGACCTACCCGTAACAAACAGGACACAGTAAAGTTGAGATTACACTTGGACATTTTAGAAGTAACGCAAAAATTATTTTTGCTTTTTATTATCTAACATAGCATAATATCTAGTGGTGTTAGCCTGCAAAAAAACGAAATAAACGATTTCTTCAATTTTGACAAAACAAAAACATAAAAGGTTCTTGTTTGCAACAGCTTCATTTAATAAACTTCTCAAAATAACGTACAGTATATAGTTATCAGCTCTTTAATTTAAAACTTTGGGTTTTCTATAAATTAATAAAAATAAACTTCCATCAAGCTGTGGCTTCGAAAAATAATAGTCATGTAACAATCAAGTATATAATAGACAAACAGTCGCTACTTTAATTTTATTATCTTGGCAAGAGATCAGTACAAAATACAGTTTAAATCATTTGGTTTGTCCGATTGGTTTAAAAAAAACATCCTATATTATTACACCATTCGAAAGTGTCGCCAATAAGGTTCAAATTCTGGCAAGTAATAACATATGGCAACCTAACGGAAAGTGCTCATTTTTAACGAAACATTATCATCATTATCATCCTTAGTAGCAATACCAGCGATACTTTCGAATGGTGTAATAAACAGAGAGTGTTATTTTTTTTTAATCACATTAATAATGGTAACTATTTGATACGATTAATTTAAATAAGAATTATTTCGTTGATTCAAAATCCACCAAACACCCACCGTGTCACCATGGGCACTTAGCTTCTTGTGTGACGCAACTTTATGCGGTCATGTTCGTTACTTTTTTGGTCCGGCTTATACGTTACCTTTCGTGTGGTATCAGACAGGACGTAACGGAATCACAATACTTAGCAAAACTTTATTAATAATCAAAAATGTTGTTTTGTTTTCTTATAATGAATAATGTATCTTGCTGTAGAATTAACTAACCTGTATGGTACAATACATATCAAACTGAGGGTGATAGTGATTGTTTGGTAAAATCGTGATTCCTTACCGGACAATCGGATAGGAAAACGAGGGATCGCCTGCTGTAAAGCTCCGGCCGGCTCCTGACACGACGCTAAAATGGCTGACAGCGAATGACGGCTTCGACTTTGGTGTTACCATTTTAATAAAACACAACGTAAAAAAAATTATAAAAAAAAAAATATTTTTAAATTGCTTAAACTTCGGTAACAATGCAACAAATGCATGATAATATTTAAAATTAGAAAATAAATTATAATTAAAATATAAAACTGCATTAATGTGTTTTTTATTAAATAGAAATTTATTTTGCCATAGAAAAGTTAGAAATTATAAAGCATTTATAGAAAAAATCATTGAAATTGGCAACTCAAAAGTAGTTTAGTAGAAATGGGACAGTACTGTATAAAATATTTGACAAACTTTGAAATTAATTTTCATGTCTTTTAATCAATAAATGTAATTTTTTATGTATGGTTAACGAATGTCCGGAAGGTCGTTCAAATATATACAAGAAGTTGCAGTTATTAAAGATGCATTGACTTCAGTTAAAAAAAAAACATGGGACAACCAAAATTTCAGGCTGTACATGTTTTTATGAAAATGCCCATTTCCAGTTGGAACTATCCTGAAATACCTATTTTGCTTTATTCACTCTCATCACATTTGCATGCTCGTCGGTTTAATATACATTCTACATACATACATAGACTCACGCCTGTTTCCCGGAGGGGTAGGCAGAGACTACGGAGCGCCATTTGCAACGATCCTGATATATCTCTCTTGCTTCATTCACTCCCATCAGATTCCTCATGCATGCTCTTCTGTTCAGGGTGCTTCTAACCTGTCCTGTTTTTAGGATGTCTCTAATCTGGGGGGCGATTCAGAATCTTTCGATATCTCATTTGACATTCGGTTCCGTTAATTGTCGAATGGGCTACCAAATTTTTTGTCAAAACTATCGCATTTCCTATCAATTTTATGCATTCAGTATGAAGTAAATTAATAAATATACCGAATTCAATGAATATTTGTTCAAAATATCTCTGATAGGCGGCTAGAAGACAAGGACAATAATTTGACATATCGTACGATTACTTTTCGTGACCTTCTGAATCGGCCTGCTGGTCAGAGAACGTCCGCCTAGGTCTTCCCCTTCGTCCTGTCCCTTCCACACTTGCGTTATATATCTGCTTGGTCAGTCTTTCGTCATCCATCATCGCCACGTGCCCAAACCATCTTAGCATACCTTTCTCGATGCTTGTCACTACATCTTCTTTTACCCCACAACACTCTCTTATCACACAATTCTTTACTCTATCAGTCAAAGAAACACCACACATACTTCGCAGTGCTCTCATTTCTACAGCATTTATTCTACTTTCATGACTCTTCTGCCATACCCAACTATCACTACCATACATAAGAGTAGGTACTAACACCCCTCTATGGACAGCCAAACGTGCCTTTTTGGACACCTTTTGGCTATTCATAAACGCCTTCAGAGCTCCATTCACTCTATTACCTGCATTAACTCTTCCTTCAATATCTTCTACATTCTTACCATCTCTTGTAAACAGCGTACCAAAATATACAAACTCATTCACTTTCTCCACTCGCTGTCCATCGATCATAATATTACAAGCCGTAACGCATTCCTCCTTTTCAAAAACCATAACTTTTGTTTTACTTACATTCACTTTCATTCCTTTCCTCTCTAACGCACCATGCATGATTGTTACCATCTCCTGCAACTCCTCCGCTGAAGACGCAAGTATAACCTGATCATCAGCATAAAGGAGGCATTTGACAAGTAACTCATTCATCCTTAATCCACAGACACTATTTTTCAAATCTTGCAAACAACTGTCCATGAAGAGGTTGAACAGCAACGGCGACGCTACACATCCCTTGTCTAACACCTGTCTCGATGGTAAACCAATCTGTGTACGACCCATTTATCCTCACACAAGCTCTACAATCTTCATAAAGGGATTTCAGAGCTCGTATGAGGCTGCTGTTCACCCCATACATCGACAGTACCGACCACATTTCATTCCTCACCACTTTATCGTAAGCCTTTTCCAAATCCACGAATGCGCAATAGACCTTTTGACCTTTGGCCAAGAATTTTTCGGCTACGCACCGCAAGGAAAAGAATTGATCCGTGCACCCCATACCCTTTTGGAATCCTGCTTGTACATCCCATATTTTCTTGTCAGTTACTTCCATAACTCTTTCAATCAGTACCTTCGCATAGAATTTGCCAACAATGCTGAGAAGGCTTATGCCTTTATAGTTCTTGCAGTCTTGTTGCGAGCCTTTTCCCTTATAAAGAGGCACAACCACTGCTGTGGCCCAGTCATCAGGTACTCGGCCGGTGCTCCAGCACAAGTTAAAAAAACGCTGCAGTGTTCCTTTTGCTGAAAGCCTGTGACTTCTCTTCCTTGTTGTTGTATTTGAATTCGTCTTCGGCTTTGATTCGTCAATCTTTCTTGAATCAAGTAAATCTACCTCATCTTCATCCGCTTTTCTTAGCTCTCATTGAATTCTATATTTTTTCAAGAATGAAAAAGAAATGTCAAAACATAATCTTAATATATAAAATCCTTGCGTTACTGACTGACTGACAGACACGCTACAGCCGAAACTATTGGGCGCAGGAAGCTGAAATTTGGCATGGATGTTCCTTGGGGACCGTAGGGGTGCACTAAGAAGGGATTTCCAGAAATTCCCACGGGATCGGCCAAACCGGGTAAATTTAAAAAAATGCAGGCGTAGCTGCTGGCGTCCTCTAGTATTTTATAATTTAGAAAATTACTTAGGAACATACGCTGGTGTGAGTGGGCTCTTAGGACGACCAACAGAGACCCATAAATAAAACTGTATATTTATCAGAAAAATAGTTCGATATAAAAATAAAATTGTACTTACTAATTACTCGGCTACGCTTCAGTTGATATTTATGACAGACTAATTAAACGAATACGTATCTGAAATAAAACGAATGTTTAGGTACTCTGTTATTATTTGTTCGCCATATTAAGCTGGGTCCAGATTTGTAACATTATATCGGACCAAACTGCGTCACATCATGCCTTGTTTCACCTGATGTAGGAGGCTGCTCACACGGTTTCGATATATTTGCAATTAAATACGTAAACAAGGTGACACATTTGAAACGGAAATGGTGTCTTGTGGTCTCAGGTTTACCAACGTGAACATTCTTAAAGTTACTACTAACAGCCGTTTTATGTGTGAGCTGATACTTTGGTCAGCCGTTACGTCGCATGTTCAGGTTGGGTCATACAATCCATACAGCGTGTCGTAACGAATTGTTAGAGAAACAAATATGGAGACACATGATGTTACAGTAACAGAGTCTAGACACGATGATATCCTAGAGTAGACGCACCATTATACTCAGGAGGATTTTTTATATGTGCATTACCCCGGGCACACACCGCTGATTTTTCGAAGTTATGTGTGTATTAAAAATGTTAATTATCGCTAGCTTAACAATGTGCCCGGTAGATGGCAATAGGCTTGCCCCCTATTACATTGGGATCGAAACATAACTGGCGATGTGTGGGTGTGTAATACAACTCTGCCTACCCCTTCGGGGATAAAGGATAAATAATAGAAAAAAGGACTTAACCCGCAGCTTGAATTATACACTAAAACCTTCTTGGAATCACACTACCTATTAGTAAATATCGTACAAATAACATGAAGAAAAGGAGACTTAATTTTATAATATGTTCATATAATCTTAATATATAAAATCCTTGCGTTACTGACTGACTGACAGACACGTTACAGCCGAAACTTTTGGGCGCAGAAAGCTGAAATTTGGCATGTCTGTTCCTTGGGGACCGTAGGGGTGCACTAAGAAGGGATTTTCCGAAATTTCCACGGGATCGGCCAAAACGGGTAAATTTAAAAAAAATGCAGGCGTAACTGCTGGCGTGCTCTAGTGTAATATAAAAGGATTTTAAAATATACCTAATAATCTTTAACCATTATTTATATAATTATGGGTTAGTATAAATTAGCATCTATTTTTGCCATTTTATGGTTTATCAGCCTGTTTTTACATGTAGTAAGTACTACTGTATAAAGGAATGAGCAACGATAAAACTTGAGGATTTCAATGTCCAATATTTAGATCAAAGCAGCGACTCCGTTTGATCACGTTAACTATTGGGTTAACGTTGGCAAACGCAATCTCACTCTTCCGTGTAAATGTATATATCTCAGCATAGAACTTTTTAATATATATTTTCTATTTTTTTAAATAGTTCAAGTAACTTCTACACTGTACTATATTTTTATATATTAACATTAACGTAGAGCTAAGTCGTTCATTGTTAACATTTATATTTTTTATTTAAAGTCTCACGCCTGTATCCCCGAAGGGGTAGGCAGAGGTGTAATATTACACCCATATTTCGCCATGAAATTTTAGGTCCCACGTAATAGGGGGCGAGCCTATTGACGTACCGGGCACATTACCAGAGTTCGTGCTGCTACTGAGAATTTCCTAACGGAAAATCCCAATAACACTTTGCCCGACCCGGGAATTGAACCCGAGACCTCCCAATCCCACGCGCACATTTATGCCGCGAGACCAACGAGGCAGTCTGTATTCAGACAGTATTGTTAAAATATTTTAAACAAAGCAACATTCAAATAGTGGCGAAGACATGCAGAGGCTACCGTGGGTTGAAATCCATGGAATGCACTACTAACTTTTTTCAAAGTTATGTGCGTATTAATTTTCACTTCCCCGTGCCTCAGTGAGCACGTTAAGCCGTCGGTTCCGGTTGCCATGAAGATCTTCATTCAACAGTCATTATGAGAAGTGGCATATTGCTGTCTCTTTCGTTAGAAAAAGTCAGTATGGAAAAGGTAGTATTCCATCAAATCGGGTTGTACTGGATAGCGGACTCCAAACTCCAAGGTTAACTAACAAACTTGCAGACATGCAACATTGAAAGATATAGGTCTCTTATCACATCAACAACTTAATATCAGATTACGATTCACAATGTAATCTACCTTATTACTTTTCTTAAATGTTTCTCAGAATAATTCTATTCAAAATTGAATAACATCACAGCCGCTTTACCGACAATTTTGTTATACCTTTATAATACTGAAATGAAACGATTTAGTAAGGCAACAATAAAAATGTAACGATGAATATTATGAGGCTTAAAATCGACCAATATTAGCAAAACTCTCCGTTTTGTTAGGACCCTAAAATTAGATCTGATTTCGACATGTTTCTTTTACAGACATTTTGACAAACAGTTTCGTAATTAGAATTCTTAAATCCGCCGAATCGTTTGTAAATATTTTGTAAATAAATGATTTAGATCAGCATTTTGTAACAGCCGCCCATTATAATATAAGGTACCTGATGATTATAAAAATAATAAAAACTAGAGGACGCCAGCAGCCACGCCTGCATTTTTTTAAAATTTACCCGTTTTGGCCGATCCCGTGCGAATTTCGGGAAATTCCTTCTTAGTGCACCCCTACAGTCCCCAAGGAACATACATGCCAAATTTCGGCTTCCTGCGCCCAATAGTTTCGGCTGTAGCGTGTCTGTCAGTCAGTCAGTAACGCAAGGATTTTATATATTAAGATATAAACACTCGCGTGGCGGAGGTTAGGTCATATTTAAATGAAAGCGGCCGTACCTTACCGAGTTGGCGGTCATATTGTAGCGATTACGTATAACGATAAAGCTAACTAGGACTGTAAAACATAGTTAAGGTAGTAACAGTTGCGGCTGTGTACCGTACCGTACGACGAGACGACGAGCAACGTACGTAATGAAAGGATTCATTGTAATCAAGGCCCCGTAAGTATAACTATTTGAGAGAAGCGAGCTAATCACGGCGGCACTTTAAGCCTTTCCACGCCTTAAGTGATGCAAACGAGGAAACTTCGAGATCGCAAACGGACTTAGACTTCATTCCATAACTTTGATCGACACTTCAAAGTCAAAAGTCAATTTACTGCACTATGAACGGTAAATATTTTTCCAACGATGCTTATTTCTTGTTGCGCCTTGTGTTTGATAAGTGAACACCGACGTTTATCTTTTGGGTTTATAAAGGCTGACGTGAATTGGCATTTTTCTACTTTAGTGCGTAGTAGACTTTGATTATTATTATTTAATTGATATATTATTTAAACATTTTTATTTAGCAGATATAAAAATGTGCTGGGTGGTTGGGCTTTCGGCCATAAGAAAATACCAAGCCTAACTGGATGTATCACAATTTCAGTACATATTTACTAGGTACATCGATGCTGCCCTTACACCGTTTAGAGTAAATAAAATATTTTGGTCAAAGAGGGCTCTCCAGTAAATTATTTATACCTACCAAAAGATTTTACGAAAAGCTTACCATGGCTTGAACGCAACCTTCTGAAATTCTAAGTTATGTTAAAAGCCTTACTACAAGCTTACGAGTTAGATAAGGCATAAAGTTTTATCATGGCATAACTTTGGATTGTGTGTGTAAAATTATTTGTGAAATAACTACAAAAAAATAATTTTATTTGTCTTAGCCTATTTTATTTGTTCTATAATGGCAGCGAGACATGAAAATATTTCGTAAATATGTTTCTAAATTATTTAAAAAATCTTTAAATAGGATGTTTAATAGAAATGTTATACGATCCACTATGCACTAGTGCTCAGTTAATTGACATTCGTTTTATATATTATTTTGTAACATTCAAGAGTGTACATTCCTTTTTTTTATAAATAACGAAATGATTATTTAAGAAAGCCTGCAATAGAAAGTCTTATATCGTGTCATCCATTAATATCCGCGGAAGACTTTACAATAATCAACGGACACAAAGAACACAGACTTGAAACTGAGGTATAGGGATTGAAAATGATACACAACTGTACACTGCGAGACTATATTGATGACTGGTCAGGTTTTCATACAAAGGAATATTATATGATAGTATGTTAATATTAAGTACATACCATACTTCTTACTACTAATACTCTATATTATAACTTTAAACTTTATGATATATTCATACTTAAGTTCATACCATACACCTCCGGGGGCGAAGAAAAAACGAGAGAAAAAAAGTTAAACATAGTTAACAAATGCGAACAAAAGCAAACAAAAGGTACCTTTTATTTTATATGAATTGACGCACTAAACTTTTTGTCCCATCTTTTATGTACTATATCTATCTTACCACATCTATTTATTTTAACATTCACACCAGTCAGTCCATCAAAAACACAGTCTAATTTACGAGCACATTTATTTTTAACTAAAATTAGATCATTTTTGTTATAAAATATAAGGTGACATGATTTATCATACGCTCATTTCCTTTTTTCATCTATTAAATTTTTTCTTGCATCTCTTAAGCCTACACTTAAGTTATATTTTAATTCTAATCTCTCTAAACTCTAAAGGCTCTACATCATCTTCTAAACTGTTTGGTAAACGACATTGTCTTCCAAATAACAGTTCATATGGCGTATATTTAGTTCGTGTGTTAACACGAGTATTATAACTAAAACACCAGTATGGTACCCAGTATGACCATGAATAACAAGTATTAGTATAAGTTCTTAAAAATGCACCTAAATGCTTATGAGCTATCTCGAGTGAACTGATTGATTGATGGTGGTATGCAGTGGATGTTAATTTATCTATATTTAATAACCTACACACTTAACTTGTTCCATAACCTGTGAAGTAAATTCTGTTCCTCTGTTACGAACAATAAATCTCTGTTAAGGCAATCGATTTTAGAACACCAAATCTTAAAATAAATTATTCACAACAGCTTTTGCAACAGTTACAGTTTCTTTATTGGGTAGTGGATAAGCTTCTATATATTTAGTTAACTCGCATTGAAGAGTTAAAATATAACAGTTTCCAAATTCATCTTGGTCTAAAGGTCCTACTAGATCAAGAAGAATTATCTCAAAAGCAGTTTTCGCAGTAGTAGTCATAGTCAATGGTTGTTTAGTATATTTATTTTGTTTAATTTTCTGACACATTTCACACTTGTTTATAAACTTAACAATTATCTTTATATAAACTTGGCCAGTAATACTTTCTTTTTATGTTATTTGCCATTCTATTTATCCCAGCGGTGGGTAATTAATAAGTGATAATCATTCAAAATAAACTGAATTTCATTCCTTCAAAAGTTTAATTTTAAACTCATTATTTCTATCATCTTTCACTATGCATAGTTCTTTAATCTCTATTCTTTCACTAAATTCCTTTAACTTAGCTGCAAATTCGGCTCGCTTCGCTCGGTTAATTCCTAATAGCATGTTGCTATGTATATAAATAAAACAATACTTTATATCTTGCACTAGATTTTCTGCCCTATACTCTGAATAGAATCATACGGTTGTCTTAATAGCTCCACAACTCGTTGGTGATCAAGCCAGTTGTCAGTGGTTTTATTAAGATCAGTCAGTTCTTTCTTACAATTCTCTTCCATTCTTTTCGTTTGCCCCCAGTCAAAACTTGATCTTTAATATTCCATAATTCATTCGACGTTATGACAACCCTAGACAATGCATCCGCAACTACATTGTCTTTACCTTTCACGTATACAATCTTAAAATCATAATCTTCAAGAATCAATCGAAATTTGATTAGCCTACTCGACGGATCTTTCATGCCAAACAAATAAACAAAAGTGTGGTCAGTCATTATTGTTAAAGTTCTTCATAGATACTAGAGGATGCCTGCAGCTACGCCCGCATATTTTATTTTAATTTACCATCCTTTTCTGGTACCAATTCGCCGCATTTTCATGCTCCTATTTGAGAACCTCTGGATGCGACTAGAACGCTGAAATTTTCGTCATCTCATCATCATCATCATCATCATCAGCCTTTAACTGTCCACTGCTGGACTAGGCCTCTCCTTTGAAAGGAGGAATTGGCCTACTATACCACGCTGGCCAAACGGGTTGGTATAGGGTTTGTATCAAGTTTTCCTTCTCTTACAGTGCTGTTCCATGCATAATATGCTCCCTCTGTCGGCTCTTACGACACCCATGGGATGATATGGGGTGGTGATAATCCGTATTCTTAATCCGTCACCACACGGAAATCTAGTAAACTATAATCACACACTTGAAATCCAACATTCCAAGATCAGTTAGTTCCGAAGCTAAGCGAAAGCATAGTTTCGCATTTTCGACACTGACACACTGACTCGGTCGGTCGCTCAACCTTCGGGATTTAAATAGGGTTATCCGGTATTGTGTGGGACTCAAATGTATATAAAGATGTGGATTTGTAGATGCTGACCGTGGCTCCGACCGCGTTGGTGTCGCCTATCGCGAAGAAAGGTAGCTTATGTATTCTTCCTACATAATATAAGCAACATATATTACTGCAAATATTCCTTAAAGCCAATCCAGTAAAAACTAAAAGCTTTACCATAACAGAAGGACAAAAAAAGTAACAAACACACTCTCGCATTTACATATAATATTTGTATAGACTAGTATGGATTGTTTTCTCTGTAGCCACTTGATGATACATAATTTTATAACAAATTTGCAGGTAAAAATCCAACAGCCTTCAGAACATGATATAGCACTTTGGAGTTTATTTTGACTTAGTTTGGAACTGGCATATTTCGCATAGGCATGGTTGTTATATAAACGCTGGCTAAGTAGGTAGAGTCATACGATCGTTTTAATAATTGTTGTCATCTGTCTGTGACAACAGCTCATCTGACAAATATGTTGTGTTCATATTCTGCATGGGTGGATGAACTTCACCTTTCTTTAGCATGTGATTCCATTCCAAGAAAAATTGCTTCAAAAATGAAGTCGGTTAAAAAGAAAAAATGATATAAATAAAATAAATGCTGCTCTAAAGAAATGAATTATTCGATTGAGCTCTTCAACCAGCAGGCCAATTCTCGTATTTTATATAACATGGAAATTATATTTTGAATAAAATAGGATTGTATTTTGAATTGACTCAGAATCGGTATTCTGCTAATTTAATGTAATTTTCGTCTAATTTGACTTCTATAATTCGAGATTGTCACATTGTTCAAATTACTATCTAGTCATGATAACTTCTTGGGTTTACGCGAATGTTACACAATGAAATTAAACTACAGCTTACGGATTTTATCGCGATGTATTGGTTTCACTAAGTTATTACATTTGAAACGAATGATCTAGAAACTATATTTTTAATTTATTACTAGCCGACATTTCGAATCCTTTACAGAATTCATGTTCACGGCAGACTGAGGTGATATTCGTCTTTTTCTTGAATGTATAAGTTATCTCAAAGTACCCGAACATTTTTCAACTACTGGTGTTACTATTTACGCAGAATGAGCTCACAGTGTCCTTAGGTCTTTTGGTGACTTTGTCCTTCTTGGGTTTCATTAGCCTTATGACAGGGTCTCAAGCTGGAGGAACATTCCAACCATCTTCCCTATTGAAATTAGGGTGTTTTTTAATTTCAATAGCCTCTCGTATCATCCTTGGAAGAAAACGGTGTTCTTTTGCAAGTATCTGTGGTTCATCTAATCGCAGGTAGTGATTGGGTCCTTGTTCCACATGTTCACACACAGCAGACTTTGTTGAGCGTTTATGTTTTAATGTCAGCTATAATTATGTTCTTTGAGTCGAATGCCTATGCTTCTCTTGGTTTGTCCAATGTATGTGAGCCCACATTCACAGTCAATTTGCAAGGGCACTGACACTTGACAGTTGGTAATAATTCTAGATCATTCATTTCAAATGTAATAACTTAGTGAAACCATCGCGATAAAATCCGTAAACTGTAGTTTAATTTCAATAGTCATGATAACATTCCAATACAATTCAAATATCAGTTGATTTAGGAAAATACCCTTTTTGAAATGAGAACGACACTGACATTAGATCGAAACTGCATTTTGAACAAATATAATTAGGAAAATTGGGCCTCTGTTGAGTCAAGTTTTTACATCACTTTCACAAGTGATAGGAGACGAAGATGAATTCGGCAGAAGTCACCAACAGACTCACATCGCTCGTGATCTATCGATTCAGCTACGCCTAGAAATTATAAGAACGACAAACTTCTAAATAAGATTATCCTATAAAGAATCAAGGTCGCCGACGTAGCTCACGAAATAAACAAGCTTAAGTGATAACGAAATAAACAAGCTAAAGTGATAATGTCAAAAGATCATTGATCGCTGTTGCCAAAGAGTTTTATAGTATAAATCCCGAAATTGTGTATGTTGGGTAGGGGCGGATGTCTCCTAATTAGGTGGGTCAATGACTTGAAAAGTATCAGTCGAATAGATAACATTGATACGGCAGTGTTTTCAGTAAAGAACAAGACGGACTTTAGACGCCAAAGGAGTCGCGTGTTGTCATCTACTACTTGTATTCATGTTAGTCGGCAGTCGAGCCTTTCTGATTTTGGCATAAGTTTGACCGGAGAACTACTAGCCTCACACAGAATATTGATGTAAAGTAACAGTGCATTTCGTTTGGTTTGTGAGAGTGCTGGAGGTCGAATCACTTCTTCCTTCTCCCTCATCCTATACCTTTTCCCATACAGGCCAGCAACAAATGAATAAAAATTTTACAGAGTTCACCGTACCCCAGGGTGAAGGACTTGGTTTGCAACTGGGACAACGCTGAAATGGTGAAAATATTGAATCAATACTTCTACTTTCTTATGAATAAACAAACGTTATTCTAACTATAACATTTTCGATTCGTTGCATTTCCTGCAATACGTTATCTTGTTACGTCGCAGCAAATTATATCTGTGTCCTTTGATTCGAATTCACTAGATGTCAAATTATTTTTCTTTCACTTACATTGTTGCATCAATGAATTGTTCTATTTGTATTAACAATAATTCAAGCTTTAACACAAAGAATGTCGCGCTGTTACACACGCGTTATTTAGAGCTACTGCTCCGCACCCGTGACCCATGGCGTGATGTTATACAGCTAGCTATTATAGCCTTCCTCGAAAAAAGGGACTCCAACACAAAAATAATTATCCAAATCCAAAAAGTAGTCACTGAGATTTGCGCGATCAACCAAACTTTCTCTTCAGCTTTGTAATTTCAGAACACTTTTGTAAAGATTATGTAACCGGTGATCAAAGTAATAATACTTAGGACATTTAAAATATATGGTTGACTCCTATCTACTGGTTAACATTGACATTCCATGTATTAATGACGACTTAACTTTTAGAACACTACATTTTTTAGTCCACTAAACATCAAAGCTTCGTAGAACTAATCGAGAATTTATGTCATAAATAATTTAGTTACCTCGTACTTTCATTTCACAGGTCTACGATCATCCTATTATTGTATTACTGTATAACTAATTCTGAAACTACGTAATATATTTAGTTTATTGATGCTAGCAAAACATTCTGTAGAACAAGATCATAAACGATGAAAATATATTATCATGACCACCGTTTTCCTCTACCGAATATAGGTCATGACCGCACAAAGTGTCTTGAGGGAGATATGTATTGTATTTTACAATGGTTGTGTTGTCGTGAGAGCCACTTGCGACACTCGAATGGTGTCGATTGGCGATCGACCGCCGATATCGTCGGTACAAACGGCAAACATCGAAGCTTGCCGTCGATTGATGCAGTTTGGTGTTTAAGTGAAGCAGCTTCTTATGTAAGTTTAAACATCGTTGTGTCATCCTTTGGTTGGTCCTACATCTTTGACATATTTAAAAATAAATACTTAACACGGTCATCAAATAAACATCCCAGACGCTTGTAAAATTGAAAATTAAATTGTTCAGTTATGATAATAATAGTTTAGTTATGGCAGAGGAAGAGAAGGAAAACTTAAGAGAAAGGAACCTTTATACAAACCCTATACCAACCCGTTTGGCCAGCGTGGTATAGTAGGCCAATTCCTCCTTTCAAAGGAGAGGCCTAGTCCAGCAGTGGACTGTTAAAGGCTGATGATAATATGGCAGAGGGCAGGTCATATAATATGCCGCAGAATCGGTGGTCGCTGGAGCGGTCAGTTTCTTGAGTGGCGACAGCGTCTCGGCAAACGTAAGGTAGGGCGTCCTGTAGCCAGGTGGGGCGATGATATTCGAAGGGCAGCGGGCAGGGATTGGAAGAGAAAAGCTGAAGACCGAGCTCATTGGCGCGCCATAGGAGAGGCCTACGCCCAGCAGTGGACTGATATAGGCTGATGATGATGCTGATGTAAATTACACGTTAGGTAAATGTTATTTTCTGTTTATTAGACTAGTATTCTTCACCTATGTATACTTAGTTTTTTCTCACAATTATTTTATAAAGCGAAAACAAGTAGTACCTACTCGAGCAATGGGAGCTTTACTGGTTATATCATGCAAGGGCAGGCTACACCTTCTAACCTAGCCAGCCATTTCATCAAAATTATCTACGTAAAATTAAAATATTTGTTCAGTCATGTTATAGGTACTTCGATAGGTCATTCTCCGTCTTTTGTCTATGTATTTCATCTTAATATTCAACCTTAAACAAAGCGCAAGTGATGAATTGATTCTCGGTTTTATAGTATAGGACTCAGGCTCAGGCTAGACCTAATCTTTAGAAACATGCCATACAAGTATGTTATTTTTATTTCGTCTCCTATATACTTGGTGATTCGCAATTCTACATAATTATTCCTTGATGGTAGTGATCGAGGTGTGGGTTATGAGGCTATGCAACAAATTAACCTCCGTCAACTGTAACCTTAATCCGAGTAGGAAATGCGCTGTTTCTGAAAATATTTCACTGAAAGTTATATTTAGAAGTACTGTTAGTTAATATGCACTCAAAAATGCCTCAATAAAGTGCTCGAAGGAAAGATTTTAGATAAATTATTTCCGCGACAATGATGAAACTTACTTAAAATCTGTACAACCCGATATCTCAGAAACCGCTCATTACCGACCCCCAGTTGACGAAGGTTAATTAGTTGCCAGCAACCTCAAATATAATCTCCATCAAGATAGATCTAATTACCAATCAATCTGTATTTAGAACACATATTTACACTTTATTTTTTAATGTGTGTCAGTATGTGTGTATAGGTTAAAAGAGCATCTCAGTATTTACAATATTACGAGCCACGCGGTGGCTTTCTGCGAAAATGTTAGACTTTTTCTCAATTTGTAACCTTGGAGCAAGAATTTTCAGAAATACTTTCTTAGCGCTCACCTCCGTTATATAAGCAACTCGTGGGTAACATTTCATACCTATATCTAGACTCTCCCTCGTGTGTTGAATAGTTACGTAATGTTTGGGTAAAAATAACAAGTAATTACTAGCTACCAAATAGTATACAGATTAAATAAAACGGACATACGGTATTTATTATTGTCGATAGGCTAATGTTTGATAGTACAGCCCAATTTAGAACACCTTACTATACGAGTATATAGGTACCCTACATTTATTCTGGACTTGAAAACGCTACTAGATTGTGCTTAGTAGGAATAACAATTGAATTCAAAACCTTCCTCAGTCACGAAATCTTCTAAAAACATAATAAAATACACAATAAAGAAGTAAGAGTCATAAGTCAAAACAAGGGCGTAGAAAATTCCTCGTTCTATAATATATGAAAGTACGGCGAGACCATCTGGTACTACAGCAAAATCTTTTGTGGTTACTTTGACTCACACTTTCATAATGGATTCAGCGTCTGAAAGTTTTAATTAAGTCATAAATTAAATAACGTAAGTAGGTAAGTAGTACAATTTGGTTATATTCATTATAATTGGCCCACACGAAATTGCGGCGCGACCGCCACAATAAAATATCGGAGCAGGATATTGCGATAATTGCTTTGTTAGGTAAGAATTCTGATCATCTGTGCCTATGTACAGAGATATCATTTAAATGATAGCCGAATAAAGGTACAGTTGACATCAACAACATTTTCATTAACAGTTATGTACCTAGATTTTTTAAAGATTGCTGGCTATTTCCAAATCATAAGTATCCTTGTGAAGCCGTCGAAACTAAGTTCAATGTTTGGGAGTAGTGCCATGAGTAAGATTATATGGATTGATGTAGCAGATAGGATTTCACCGAATGGTGGAAACTGCTTTTCGCCAGTTGCAGTATATTGCAGTATGATATTACTATATGCAACTGGATCATCATCATCAGCCTTTAACAGTCCACTGCTGGACTAGGCCTCTCCTTTGGAAGGAGGAATTGGCCTACTATACCACGCTAGCCAAACGGGTTGGTATAGGATTTGTATCAAGTTTTCCTTCTCTTACAGTGCTGTTCTCTGCATAATATGCAACTGGATATCTGGGCTAAAAATGACAACAGGTAAATGAATGACCTCTGTCAAAAATATTTCATGTGACATTTGTTTTCATACATGTTTTCATCAAGGGACATACAAGCATACCATTTTCTTGGGGTGTTGCAGTTATCCTCGCAGTCAACATCTTGATCAATATGCGACAGAAATATTCATTCCTCTTAGTCCTCCTCGCAGAAAAGAAGAGAAATCGCGATTTGAATATATATGCGTGAATCAAAAATATTACATGTGACATTCGTTTTCGATAACGATAAAGTTTCGTAGCGACTCTACATCGTAACTCACGCCCTCTTGATGGCATCACCAATACGCACCCATTGCGTTACCACCGCTCACTCATAATTTGATACCTTTTGACATTATTGTTTTTGTATTCTGAGAGGATTGTCAGATTGTGTCAAACGGATTACATTATACGCTACGGAACAACACCCACGGGAAAATTGGGAAATAAAATGTTTTGCCAAAAAATATATTGCTATCTATTGTAACTACTTAGACGATATCATTGCGACGATAAGGCTTTTTATAAATATACACTGTCAACATTAATTCTAGAGTTATCAGCAATTGAAATATCGATATTATGCTTATGTAATTAAAATATTATTCAAATCGGTGTTTTCAGAGGTTCTATCAGACCAATGAACATGCAATTGATTTCTATATATGTACATACATACTACTTTTTTAGGGCGATTTCAGATTAGCGTTTTATACGCGCGTATAAGCTCGTTTTGGGAGCGCATGTAGGCGCGTATAGTCGCGCCGTTTGGCACACGCGCAACTCGTACGAACGTTGACGCGACAAGTCGTCAGAATCCATCTTGACACTGACAAGATGTCACTACTGTTTCGAGCGAACACGCCGAAGTATGCCCGTGTACGCGAGTCCGGTTTTTTGAAGCACGTAATGTAGCGCGCGTGTTAACTCGTGCGCTGAAGCGACCGTATACGCGCAGAAAAAATACGCTAATCTGAAACCACCCTTACACGCTACGTCGCCTGCGTGAATGACACTTAGATAAAGTTTTGTACAATCACAGACCTGCCTCCTTAGCATCTTAGGGGGGCAATTTCATTTCCAGAAATTCACTCTTAGTGCTACTCTTTAGTCCTCAAGGGACATACATGCATATCAGTTTCTTGGGGTGTTGCAGTTATCCTCGCAGTCAACATCTTGATCAATATGCGTCAGAAATATTCACTCCTCTTAGTCCTCCTCGCAGAAAAGAAGAGATCGCGATTTGAATATATTTGCGTGGCATTGCTTCTGCAATGCCAAGAGAACAAAGTCATGTACATATATGAGCCACCACGGCGTAAACCACTGAAGTTAATTAAATTTGTTTGAAACTCTATAGATTCTGAAAAAGACACCAACTCTTAATCCTAATCTTATTATATCATTTTTATTTCTTTTATTGATTCTGTATCAGGACTTTACTAATGTTTGTCACATAATTCTCTCAAATATTAATTTACTATAGTACAAAACACAAGCTCCGCGACCATAATCACTATGTTATTTGTGACTGAAAACATTGCTAAGCCTTGTTTTCTATTACAAACAGCGAGCTAGTAATTAGGTCGCTGTAAGTGAAATAGTATTTGTTTTAGATAATGCAAGCTTTGTTGAACGTAAATACATAAAATCCATGTATTAAGTTTCATTAATGTGTTTTCAACTTTGCTGTCTCTCTGCTGTCTACAAACATTGTGCTGTTTTAAAAATAACATGTGCTTTGTAATTACAACAAAACTAAACATAATAAGATAGATGAAACCGGTCATATAATAGCCTGGTATATTCCAAGAGCCCCGATCATTTGGCGGGTGAGACTGGGTATTCTATAACACACAAGATTGTTTAGTACAATTTTCAACAAATCTATTCCGTTGTCCATTGGATAACGTAGGCGTCTATTGATCGGGACGTTCCGGCTGCCATTCCCAGCTCCGGCAACAGTGTTACTGAGCTTTCTGAATTCTCAGTATCAGCGGGGAGTCTGGAAATGTGCACGGTAAATGGACTCGTATATATTCCTAACAGGGTTATTATGTGGGACCTAAATGTGGGTGTAATATTCTACCTGTATTTACCCTTTCGGAGATACACAAGTGATACATAAACAAACGTATCTAAACACTAAGATCACTGCATAATCAATAACACTTTATGACGCTGTAACAGATCTCGAATAAATTATGAAGCGTCTGTATTCGTTGCACCATGTCCGGGAAAAGTAATCTTCTCTGTCTGAAAAGTTAACAGATGTATATGTAGATAAACTCAAGCCTTTCTCCCGGCGGCATAAGCATAGAATACGAATTTTCAGTTGCCACTATCCTGACATACCTATTTTGCTTTATTCACTCTCATCACATTTGCATGCTCGTCGGTTTAATATACATTCTGAAGCTTTCGCTTTCGCTCTATGGCAACACTAAGGCTAACAGCTGATCCGACCTTGTCTCGTATTTTTTACAAGTAAAAATATAAAATAATCGAATAATTAAAGCTAATTACAAGTTAATTGCTTCATAAATGTGTTATTTGTAATAATCTATAAACGTATTAGTGTTTTCTGTGAAAATAAGGTGAGTTTATTGTGATTTCTTTTTTGACAACCAATCTACCGGCTAAATTTGCATTGTCATTTTTCAAACAGGTATAACATTGTAACTACTATTTAAAATCAACTTATACGTATAAAATAGTGTTAATTAGTGTATTTCCAAATAAAAAGTGCTATCAAGTTCCTAAATAACCACCTATAAATAGTAAAAATCATTGACATATATATTACAAAATAAATAAACTTAACCTAAACCTTGTTAGTTGGTTACACAACTTTGGACGAGATCAGCTGTTCTTTCTTACAATAATATTAAGGTTTAAACCCTACTATTACTACTATTACAATCTTCTCCTTTACTTTCTTTGAACTACGTGTATTTCTCTCTTTTCACTATGATTATGACTCGTAAAGCTTTGGCTCGCCAGGAAGTGTCTAAACTCCAACTGACTTTAATTGAATTAAAGACCTCTAAGGAGTTGCGTAACAAACTGATAGAGGAAAGAGAAGATAATGAGAAAGAAATGTTGAACTTACTGGAAAAAAATAAGAGCTTAAAATGTGAAATAGCTCAGCTACATAATCAATTCTCTGATGCCATGAGTGCTCGGGATGGACTCCAGCTCATTGTGGACGGGTTTGCCGAGTGTAGTTTGCAGTATGAACAAGCCCTTGACCGTATACAGTTCTTAGACAAACAGTTACATGAGGCAAACAGTAGAATAAATCATCTAGAATTCACCCAAGATCAAATCACTACGACGGCAAATCAAAGTCTGTTCGATGAGCTGGTGGTTCATGCTCCAAGCATGATTACTGATATAAATCATTTTAAAGTATCACTTCCAAATAGTCTCTCAGTGTGCAAAGAATCAAATAATTGAATAAAATTGATTAGGGGTAGTAGGAATAGAATTAAGAAATATGTTAAAATAAACAAATTCATAACAAAGACACAAAAATTAGTTCACTGACAAAAGTTTTTCATAAAAAATGTTAAGCTAAATAGGGAAAGATTAATTGCTCTTGAAAAATTAAAAAATTACTCACATAAATATCACCAAAATAATTTGAAACATAAATTAGATATAATTAATTTGCAGGTAGAATTAAATAATCTTAGTGACAAATTAGTATCAATGACAAATAAATATAAAAGCTCTGAACTACAAATGAAAGAGTACATATTGGCAATGAATGAGTTGGTGGCGTCAAATAGTAACGAATGCTCAATACCATTGAACAATGACATCCCGTTCAACCTCCAACACTCGCCAGCTTGCTCATTGCCAACATGTAACCCGGTTTTGCTAAATAGTTCTATAAACAATACAAAATCAAATATTAAACACACTGTAAATAAATTAAAAAATTACAAACTAGACAGTAAAACTATATTACAAAATAAAAATAAAGTGATAATATTTAGTGACGAGATTGGAAAAGGTATGGGTCAGTTGTTGGCAAACACATATAGTGATGGGTTAGTGATGAACTACTGTTTGCCTGGGTTAAGTTCCATTGCTATTTTGGATAAAATTATAAACTTCAATTTTGACCAGGATACAACTTTATTGATTCTACTTGGTAAAAAAGGATCTTTAAATAAAAGACTTTTATTCTATTATTACAGTAAATTATGTGAATTCAATTTAAATCAAATTATTATGCTCACTTTACCTTTCAGTAAAGGGTTGCCACAGAAAGAAAATAATATTAGACATAGTCTTAATATAAATTTGTGTAGTTGGTCATACAATAACGATCAATTTCATGTTTTTGACTCTAACAATTATGTTAGTTAAGCTTTACATTTGACGCAAGATACTTGTTATCTGAATTCTTATTATAAAAGACAACTAGCTGTGTCGCTAGCATTTTGTATTGACATTTCAGCCAAGAATTTGGCTAATAAACGTGTTGCCCCTATGCAGCAACAAAATGACAGTATAATGATTCAGCCAATATTTTGGCTACACAGTCTGACATTTCTATTAATTTAATTTAAATAGTTCGACAGTAGAGAATACCTCTTGCAATAACACTTTCATTAATAATGGGCTGGTATATACGAATAAGCCCAATTCAACTAATAATACATTTAGAAATTCGAAAGTATTAAAACTGGTACATCAAAATATACAAGGTATGTCAAATAAAGATTTAGAAGTGGAGTTGTTCATGAACGGTGAATGCGTTGATGTTTTGTGTATAACAGAACATTGGTTTAAAGATCACCAGTTCATGTGCAATTTTAGTAACCATCTAGTTGGTAGTTCGTTCAGCAGACAAAATGCAATACATGGTGGATCGTTGATTTTAGTTAACAAGCTGCTTAAATTTAAGAATCGTAGTGACATTGTTAGTTTCTCTGTTGAACGGACAGTTGAAATAGCCAGTGTGGAGTGGGACCAACTTGTTGTGTTGAGTGTGTATAGGCCACCATCGTCCTTCTATGATAACTTTGAAAGTGTCATGGATGATGTGTTACGGAAGCTATGCCAACAAAATAAATCTATAATAGTAGGTGGCGATTTTAATATTAATTTACTCGAAGATTCCCTGAATTGCCACAAAATTAAGAATTTGTTCAAATCATACAATCTTGCATGCTTATTTTTGGAACCCACCAGAATAACTTCCACGACATCTACTTGTATAGACAATATATTTACAGATATTGTACCAGTGAGAAAGCAAATAATTAACAAATTAACATCAGATCATTGTGGACAATCTATAACATTTGCTATGCAGTCTAAAAAAGTAGGTAGAAAGGAATTGAGGTGGTGCCAAAAACTTTGCGTCGTCTGGAGGGACTTAATGATAAACTCACAAGTACACTACCATACTTATGCTATAATAACGATCCCAATAAGTTGTACAATTCTTTCTTTGACATGTACTGTACTATATTCAGCTCTATCTTTGTCTCTAAGATGATCTCAGTTGCTGGTACTACATCCTTCAGTAAATGGGCAACCACTGGAATATAAAAGTAGAAATAAGCTTTACGAATTATATGAACAGAAAGTAATTAATAAAAATGATGAAAAATTTTGTCAATACGTAAGAAATTATTCTAAGTTATTTAAAAAGATTTGTCGTGAAGCTAAGACACTTTATTTAAAATCAAAAATTAAAAACAGTGACAATAAAATAAAAGCAACGTGGGATATTATAAACAATGAGACTGGAATGGTCAAGATTAAAAGTAACGATTACACGCTTCAAGTAAATAAAAAGATAATAAAATCAGATTTTGAGGTTGCCACAGCATTTGAAAATTTCTTCACAGACATTCCAGTCTCACCACTAAATCCTTGAACTCATCCCCCAATGACGCCGAATCTCTATTAAAACAAAATGTCAATAGGTGTAACATTGAATTGAGATTTAGTTATGTCACTGACAAAGATATTGTAAAAACTTTGAATAATCTTAATTTGAAGAAAACTAGTGATCTTTGGGGCAATTCTGTTGTGATTACGAAATCCATAATCAACACAGTAGCACCTGAACTGGCAATGATTTTCAATAGATGCATTGTCTGTGGTGTGTTTTCTGATCAAATGAAAAGTAGTAAAGTAATTCCGTTATTTAAATCAGGTAGCACATCTGACCCCACAAATTATAGGCCAATATCTGTGCTACCCACGTTTAGTAAATTTTTTTAAAAAATTAATTCTAGGCCAGCTTCAAACTCATTTTAATAACAATAAGCTGTTACATGAAAAACAATTTGGTTTTACTAGGGGTCGCTCAACTACCGATGCTGGAGTTGAGCTTTTAGATAGTATTTTTGATGCCTGGGAGGAGTCGCATGATGCTCTAGGAGTCTTTTGTGACTTATCTAAGGCTTTTGATTGCGTTTTTCATGAAACATTGATCAGGAAATTACATTACTATGGAGTTAAGAACACTGCTTTGGATCTCCTAACATCATATTTGAGTAATAGGATACAGAGAGTTGAGGTAAATGGAAAAGTTTCTATGGGTTCAGTGGTCACAATGGGAGTGCCGCAAGGTTTAATTCTTGGTCCATTCCTTTTCCTTGTATATATTAATGATTTGCCATATATTATGCAAAATAATGAAGAGAAAGTGTTATTTGCTGATGATACATCACTTATCTTTAAACTTAGACGAGAACAATCAAATAATAACGATGTAAATCACGCTCTCTCTAAAGTAGTTCAATGGTTTACTGCTAACAATTTACTGTTAAATGAAAGAAAAACAAAATGTATACGATTTTCAAGACCGAATGTAAAACAAGTTGAATGGAGAAGAGTTGGATCTTATAGATAACACCGTATTCTTAGGCATAACCTTAGATTCTAGGCTACAGTGGGGCCCACATATAGGTCAGTTGTCGAATAGACTTAGCTCTGCAGCGTACGCGGTTTATAAAATTCGTCAGTTAACTGATATAGATACAGCCAGATTAGTATATTTTAGTTATTTCCACATCATAATGTCATATGGCATTTTATTATGGGGCAACGCAGCTGACATTCAAACTGTGTTTGTACTGCAGAAGCGGGCTATTCGTGCAATCTACAGTCTTGGTTCGAGGCATTCACTGAGGGAAAAATTTAAAGAAATTAAGATAATGACTGTCGCATCTCAATACATTTATGAGAACTTGTTATATGTTAGGAAAAATATAAATAAGTTTTCTAAATTCAGCGACATTCATAAAATAAATACACGAAACAAAAACAAACTTGTTCTACCTTCAACTAAACTACAAAAAATAAGTAACTCATACAAGTGTCAAAGCATACGTTTTTATAACAAAATTCCAGGTAATATTCAGGAACTAAGTATTAATAAATTCAAAGTATTTATTAAACCGAGCTTGTGTTCAAAAGCTTATTACACAGTTAAAGATTATTTAGCAGACAAAAACGCCTGGAATTGAGTTTAAAAATTATGAATTGACATTAAATTATGAATTGACATTAAATTATGAATTGACATTATGAATTTTGACATTTTGAAATTAGTGACATAATATTTTTATTTACATTTGTAGTACTTATATCTTTACATTCTAACATTTTTGATTTGGCATTTGTAATTTTATTTATTTTGTTTTGACATTGTTATTTTCTTTTGACATTTAAAATTACTTAAGTAATATAATGATTATTTTATTTTTTAGGCATTCTTAAATTGACATTCGATAATATTTTTTGACATTTAAATAAATGACATTTTATTGTTTAAATTTTTATAATTTTACATATTGTTTACAACATGTATTTTACTATGTATTAGTATGTAAAGTTGTGAGTACGATGTGGGCATTATTAAACATATAAGCAAATAGTTGTGGCAACCTGTCTGATGGCTTAGGCTGACATGCTTATGCATACACCTTCTGATGGCGTGGAGGCATAGTGATACAGATCGTGCTGGCTCCCTCAATCAAGGTTGAGCCGTACGATTGCTGTTGAATGCGGGTCATCAGTGGGCCAAGTCAGTCAAAAGCGTCAGATGATTTTCTGCATTGTACTTGCAAACTAAACCCTTTTTTTTGTCTGGACTTTAAAAGATCAAGAAAAGACTAAAGAAATTGAAGTGACAAAAAAAGCAATGACTCTGAGTTTGTTTCGGCTTTTCTTCTCAAGAAGTCATTTAGCTAGGAAAAGCCGGCATCATCTAGTTTTGACATGTATAAGTGTTGTAAACAACCAAAATGCAGAAAATTAATATGTCTTTATGTCTTTAAAGTGTTTCTTTTGCTGAAAGCCTGTGCTTTCTCTTCCTTGTTGTTGTATTTGAATTCGTCTTCGGAATTAGGTTCGCCAATCGTTCTTGATTCAAGTGAATCTACCTCATCTTCATCCGCTTTACTTAGCTCTCATTGAATTCTATATTTTTTCAAGTGTCTGCATACATTTTACTCAAACATCTGTATAGTATAAACTTTTTATAAAATACTAGGCTACAAATGTAAAAATATAATATTTTCTAATTTAGAAAATTACTTAGGAAAAATTAAGGACGAAGAGCCCCTTCACACTAGCGTTTGTGTGGGTAAGCGTACAATGCACGTAGGGCAGCACGTACTGTACGTTCATTGTACCCACCCAATGCCGGCGCTCGTCTAACGCTAGTGTGAAGGGGCCCTTAGGACTACCAACAGGGACCCATAAATGAAACTGTATGTTTATCAGAAAAATTGTTCAAGATAAATATAAAATTGTACTTACTAATTAATCGGCTACGCTTCAGTTGATTTTTATGACAGACTAATTAAACGAATACGTATCTGAAAGAAAACGAAAGTTTAGGTACTCTGTTATTATTTGTTCGCCATATTAAGCTGGGTCCAGATTTATAACATTATATCGGACCAAACTGCGTCACATCATGCCTTGTTTTGGCTGATGTGGGGGGCTGCTCACACGGTTTCGACATATTTGCAATTAAATACGTAAACAAGGTGACACATTTTAAACAGAAATGGTGTGGGCGTCTTGTGGTCTCATGTTTACCAACGTGAACATTCTTAAAGTTACTACTAACAACCGTTTTAAGTGTAAGCTGATCCTTAGTTCAGCCGTTACGTCGCATGTCCAGGTTGGGTCATTCAATCCTTACAGCGTGTCGTAACGAATTGTTGGAGTAAAAAATATCGAGACTGATAGGCACACATGATGTTACAGTAACAGAGTCTAGACACGATGAAATCCTAGAGTAGACGCACAATTATACTCAGGAGGAATTTTTATAAGTGTACTACCCCGGGCACACACTTCTGACTTTTCGAAGTTATGTGTGTATTAAAAATGTTATAATTAAAACGGGATTCAGAAAGGGAATGGGATGTACGGATCAAGTCTTTTCCTTAAGGTGCATTGCAGAAAAAGTCTTAAGCAAACACCAGAAGGTTTTCTGCGCCTTTATTGACCTGGAAAAGGCTTACGTTCGAGTGGTGAGGGATGAACTTTGGTCAACACTTTCTGCGTATGGAGTGAGCAGCAGTCTGGTACGGGCACTTGAATCTTTATATAGGGATTCAAGTGCCTGTATCAGAATAAACGGGGCCTACACGGACTTGTTTAACATTGATCGTGGTGTTAGACAGGGATGTGTAGCGTCTCCTTGGTTGTTCAATCTGTTCATGGACAGTTGTTTGGCCGATTTGAAAGATTCTGAATGTGGATTAAGAATGAGTGAGTCAGTGTTTAAGACCCTGCTATACGCTGACGATCAGGTTATATTTGCATCGTCAGCGTCGGATTGCAGCAGATGGTCACCACGATGAATGAGGCGTATAAGAAGAAAGGTATGAAAGTGAATGTAAAAAAAACCAAAGTCATAGTCATAGAGAAAGACGATAGTGTAACTGAATGTGACGTAGTGATAGAAGATGAAAAAGTGGAGCAAGTGAACGAGTTTGTGTATTTAGGGTCTTTGTTTACGAGATGTGGAAGTTGTGAGGGAGATATTGAAAGGAATGTGTGAATAGTGTGAATGGCGCCTTACAGTCCACCATCAGCAATGGTATTATCCCAAGGCAAGCTCGCCATGCTATACTGCAGGGAGTTTTGGCGCCAACGCTGATGTATGGTAGTGAATCATGGGTATGGCAGAAGAAGTATGAAAGTAGAATCAATGCTGTGGAGATAAGAGCCTTGAGGAGTATGTGCGGAATAAGGCTGACAGATAAGGTAAAAAACAGTTTGATACGAGAGAAGTGTGGTCTAAAAGAAGATGTAGTGACAAAGATTGAACAGTATATTTCAGGGTATTGACCCACCGTAACGACTGTCTTAGGGTTTCATCAGACAGTAAAGAGAAATTTACGTATTCCCTGAGGCCGGTCACCCATCTATGAAATGGACGGTGAGTAATGCACTTAAGAGATTTGATTTTTTGATTACACACTATATAACTTTCGTGACTACTGACAAGACGAGGCTTCATAAAATCAATAAATATGTCTTATTTGTGTCTAGCTTATACAATATTTTGCTACACTTAGGCGTGCTTTGAATATGACATTATTTTTATAATAATGCGTCTTTTTCTCGTATACTTATTTGGTAAACAAAATCCAACAATGACGGCTTTCGGGTGACACTTCATACATCAAAATTATTTTTAAGACAGACGCTCATTTGTGCCCTTACTTTACTCACAATATTGATAAAATATAATAAAAACAGACAGTGTTCAGGTCGGGTCAGGTCTTCTTTTTAAGCGTGTTTTTTTTAAGAAAACTCCCCAAAGTATTTAATTATTTATTTCTACAATACATCATATTTTATCCTTGTAAATGTGGTATGTCCTTGAGAATGTCAGGTAATTAAAAAAAAACAGATAACGTAAAAACTGTGTACGGCACTGCTATTAGTGCCTATTTTAGACTGCGCGAAGGATTAATAGAAAGGTATAACGCATGTGTACGCATACATACACAAGGATGCACACAGGAATGTACTTATAAAATATGTGCATTTGATGAAGTGTGCGTGCAAGATACTGGCTACTATAACCCTTCACACAACCCGAAGTATAATTTTAGAATATGATTCTACCGCTTGTAGTGTCGCAAATATGCTTACTACATGACCTAAGCGAAACCCATATACGTTACGCCATACCTGACAATGAATAGTTACTTTATTCTATGACCCGACAGTTGTACCATGCCTAGCTTTATTTTTGTAAAAAATATGGAATCCAATACAGACATTTTACCACTATTGTAACAATATTATACATATTCCAGCAATATACAGTTTACTTCTGTTTACCGTTTGTGGTATTACATGAATATTTGAAACGTATTTATCTTCATAAAACATTAATAATATAATTTATTCTCATACACATTTGGTTAGATACATAATTTCATTCAGCCATTAATCTCATTATAAATCAGCTTAAATCTAAACCATGCAAAGGAATTTAAGAGCGAATATGTAAAATTGAATAGTTCGTCATGTTTATTTTCTCCAGTAGGTGGTACGTGTTAATTGGGACGCCGAGCACGTCGGTCAGCTTGTTGACTCGCGTCAGGACCATTAGGCCTGAACTCCGGGGGAGGAGAGCCGTTATAACTCCCTGACCCACCCATTCTTTGAGGTTTATCTGCATTATTATAAACCGCCTCACCGACTTATGATACACACATGCGATAGAATTGATTGGTCTAGTGGTCAGTGACCTTGTCTGTTAAGCTGAAGGTTTTTATCTACTCAGGATAAATTTTAGTGTGATGAAAACGATTCCTTATAATTATATATGTATTTAGCACACATATGTTTAAAAGTATGCATCTCAGCTGTCTGTTTATCACTGTACAAACTTTGCTTGGTTTGGAATCAGTGTTTGATTTGTCGTAGCATATTATTTTATTAATTCAATCCTTCTTCCATTTATTCAACTGCTCGACAGCATAAATACGTAGAGCAGGCTTAAGCAAAAGGCATACAACACAGCTGAGGGTATTTCCAAAAATATTTACTTTTAAGGATAGCTAAACAGAATTGTTTTTTGTTTGAGGCTGAAGATTAACAATTTAAAATTTACGCCTATTGCCTTTTTTGTTAGCGTACGGCTCAGCCGTGTTGACCATTGTAACAACGAACGATGTAATGTTTTTAGGGTTCCGTAGTCCACAAGGAACCCTTATAGTTTCGTCATGTCCGTCCGTCTGTCCGTCCGCAGCCTAGCTCAAAGACGCCTGGTGCTAGAAAACTCACATTTGACATGAATATAGACATAAAATATTGCAACAAAACTAGAATAAAATTTAGGGAAATATTTTTTTTAAGGGTATCTCCCCTACATATACATATAGTGAGGTTGAATTTTTTTTTGGTTGAGTACCCCATCATGTGGGGTATCATTGGATAGGTTTTAAAAAAATATTATTAGTTTGCTTAAATCATTTTTCGATCAAGTGATTGGTTTGTCAAATATCAAGCTTTGAAGTGAAAAAAAATGTTAGACTCAAGTGTCCCCCCCCCCCTCTGCCGGCTAAACTATTAATTTGGAAGAGGTGAAAAAAATCACAAATGTAGTACATATAACGAATTTAAAAGGAAAACTATCACGGCTAAGTAGATATCACTAGTTTACGAGTAATCGTCGGTTAACTTATAAATACTTATTTTTGTGAGTTTACATTGGGCGCGCTGGCTTAATCTTAAAGATATACGTACTTTGGTATGTAATGTACTACGGTACTACGTATGTATAGTAGTAGTATATCTTGGAAACCACCTTTTATGTTTACAATACATAACTGGATACATACCTAATATTTTTCTAAACAAAACTTAGGTTCTTATAATAGTGTTATTAAAAATATTTTTTCAGCAAAATAAACAGTCGGATTTGTTGTACATTAATACCCTTTGCAGCAAATCATTATTGGCAACTACGGAACCCTCATTGCGCGTGGCCCGACACGCACTTGGCCGGTTTTTTTTTAAACAACTCATTTACAATAAGTTCATTTTATATGAATGCTAATATGGAGTATTCGTAGTAAAAATAAAGCTTTTGCGTAGGTCAATTAGAGATGCGATCAAAGATAGATCTGGACTTGAATCAAAGGTTAATCTCAAAACTGATTGAATTGTCAAGAGTGACTGCAATACTATAAGTAGCTGCATACATTATTATACCTACTCATTACGCATAGCTATACAAATGCAATATTAAATAACATTTTGCTGTGATTTGGTGACATGTTTAGTTAGAAATATACAATTAAATAGCGATTCAGTACCCCGAAAGGTTCACTAGCCACAAATGACTTTATTAGATACAGCTCATACTACAATAAGTTTGTACTGTGTGTCATTTACTGCCTCAAATTTTACATAAATCCAGGAATCACACTATCTATTGTTGACAACCATCAAAAGTACGTTTGATTTTTCGGCAGGGACCTCATGGTAAAAAATGTTTAGATATATTATAAAAGAGCCATATCGTTACTAAAAGAAGTTTTAAGAGCGATATCATTTAGTGTTAACATTATTATAGCACAGCGATAATCAAAACAAATAATAAATATTTACTTACCGGTAAAAAGCACTGAACGCAGTATAGTAATGAATTAACTTTGACGGGTAACTTTGGCGGATACTATGATTAACCCTGCAGAACACAGCCTCGGGCTTGTAAATCTGAAACGTCTGGATTTGGCCGGCTTTTCCACGTTCTATGAAAAATAAACGAATACATAACTTTAAATTACGTAATCCTTTATATATATTGGTATATCCGATAAATTAATAAGCAAATATATGAGCAAAAAGAACTTTGTATTGGACTATCGAGATTTGGAACTTGTGTAACCTTCAACTTTGATCATCGCTGGCTGATTATCTATGATATGTTTGACTTAGCAGGGAAATAGATGTTGTGCGAAACAAATACATCTTAAAGAAAAGTGAAAGTACCATTTCTCATACTAATTATTAGTAAGTTAGCGAGAGACGTAGACACGGTATACTATTTGTCAGATTATATTAAGGTATGCATGGACTATGCTTACCAAATTGCGACTAATCGAACACGAGGGCACAAACGCGCAGCGTGTGCTGAGTTTTAGGTTACCAATGCATATAAGTCCTTGCAATGGAAAATATATGTACCACGTCTTACCAGGCTTGTTATTTTAGTTGTTGTACTATTGTAGAATTAATATGATGATCAGACTGATTCCCTGCTATTTGAACAACATATTTTTGCTTCAAATTGCCTGCTGCGGGACAACATCACGGTGTTATTTTTCTGTAGGATGTAAATACATAGTTACTGTTCCATAAAATATGGCTAAAACATGTATCGAGTAAATAATAGAGAAAAGCGAGGTGTTTGCCAAAAGTATCACATATTTCCGAAGGGCGTCTACGTAAGCAGTGGCTTCGATCATCTCAAGACAAATCGGGGGCCTTCCATTTAGACCACTCACGTAGACAACTCGTGCGGATAATATGAGCAGGTGTTATGGGATATTAATTATGTGAACACCTAACGATTTTAATATAGTAATAAATGTTTTTAAAATAGCATAGCATATAAATAAAAGTGATTGCTTAAAAATCTGCTAGTGGCAGTACCTACGGACTGGCTACCTTTGTCTAAAATAGTATCAAATTAAAAGTGCGGTTTCCAATTACCTTAAACCTAGCTACAAAAGAAAAGTTATACTGAAATAAATAAAACGATTTCAAATTTATCGCATCAAACTGACTCATTTTCAATATAAAGAAAAGTATCTAACTGCAAATATTAGACTGAATAAAATGTGAAAGCTTACCGTCCAACTTTCTTCTACTAGGAAGTTAGAACTTCATCCTCGGTTATCTTCAAATTGACGAATGTTTTCTGTCTTCATTCACGGTTGTACAAACCTTTGAAAGGTTTTTATTGACAATCTGTCTTCGTTACCAGCTTCTATTTACGTAGAATCAATTTTCGTTCTCACTGAAGTTTATTCATGACCTGAGAAACTCTGAAAACAATAGACAATGTTGGCGTTGGTACTACAGATAACTAACGTGTTTAAATATGTAAAAGTATGCAATTTTGGTTGTTTAAAACTAGTTTCCTAACATGTCCTTTAAGGTAGATCTAACACTGGACAAAAAAGTACAAAAAAGTTGAAACTAACTAACACTGGACAAAAAAGTATCAAAAAAGTCGAAATGAACAAATGTGCATAGTTGAAATTCAGATTGAGTAAAAAAGTAAGTTAAATAACTACCCCAGCCACGGTACGCAATGTCAACACATCATCCACTTAACATGTATAAAAAGTGGCTTCGCTTCCGATTTACAGTAAGTCGTCTATCTTGTTTTAGTTAATCTGAGGTATGAATGCATTACCTACTTGTGATCTTCCTCTTTTTAGTTCAGTCGCAATATACCTACAGCATGTTTGTGTTTATCTTTTTTGACTTGATATGACAGTTGAGATTCTTCGGATCCGTTCCAAAATATTTTACTATTAATATAATCTTTCTTGTATCCATTATCTACTTTTATTGAACTTACATACAATGTAGAGGAAAATCGTGTCGTATATCGTCCAATAAAATGTGTATTATGTTCTCTGTCGTTCGGATATCCGTTATCCTATTTTTATACTATATGTAGGTAAGGTAGATTGGCGGAAGATAGGTGGTGGAATTTTTTGGGCAACGATGGCAAATGGAGTACCTACGACTAGCTTTGTGTTAGGTGGCTAATCGTAGTCTACAGACGTTGGTAGTATCAACCAAGCACCATCAAGAAGATGGATTAATCCTCGCTGTCTTTCCAAACCACCTTCGCCACCCGGGTCGGGTTGCGAAGGATGGAGTACGACTAGCTTTGTGGTGGGTGGCTAATCGTAGTCTACAGACGTTGGTGGCGTCAACCAAGCACCATTAAGAAGATGGATTAATCCTAGCTGTCTTCTCCAAACCACCGTCCCCACCCGACTCTCTCCCCGTGTCACACTATGAAAGAAGGGGCCCGGCGATTACATTTACTGAATGCAACGTTTAATTGTCAGGCAGTACAGAGCCTTGCTGATTTCAGCATGAATAGGCCGGCTCGACCAAAGAAATACCCTCTCACAAAAAATCGACGTAAAGTAACATTACTTATATTGTTGCGTTTCGTTCGGTAACTGGGTGCCGGAGGCCCCATCCTCTATTTCTTCTTCCACATCCTACGCCTCCTTCCATCCCAATTCCTAACCCAAAGGGCGGCAACGCACTTGAGACTCCTCTGTGTCTCTTGTGTTCATGGGCGGCGGTAATTGCTTACCATCAGCCGATCCGTCTGCTCGATTGCCGCTTACACACACGAAACAAACATTAAAAAAAACGAAACAATAGGGATAATTTAACTTTATGTCATGAAATAGTTAATAATTGATTATTTCTAAAGACGTTAAAGTTCAGCGGAATAAAAATAGAATGTTGCATACTTCATATCATGATACCTATATAGCAAAATATAATATAATAGACAAAGCTTTCAGTGCGGACATATAAAATAAATATTCAAAGAAGATGTATTTCAAAGGGATGTAATTATTTATTTAGTAAGCTCAACATATTTCAAGAAAACGTCAGAAACAAGTTATTTATTTTGAAGCGGAATATTGCAAGATCTAATTCGAGTTTGCTGACGCTCGAGCTCAACAGCGAGTAGTTCCTTTTTAGGGTTCCGTACCTAAAAGGTAAAAAACGGAACCCTATTACTAAGCCTCCGCTGTCTGTCTGTCTGTCTGTCTGTCTGTCCGTCTGTCTGTCACCAGGCTGTATCTCATAAACCATGATAGCTAGAAAGCTGAAATTTTTACAAATGATGTATTTCGGTTGCCGCTATAACAACAAATATTAAAAATAAAAAAATGAAAATATAAAGGGGGCGCTCCCATACAAAAAACGTGTTTTTTTCGTATTTTTTGCTCAAAATTACTAATTGTAACAGGTAGACGCCTTAAATTTTCACAGAATATGTAGTTGTATATTACCATTCAAAATAAATAATTAAATTGAAAAAAGAAAATAATAAAGGGGAGCTCCCATACAACAAACGTAATTTTTAAGCAATTTGTTACTCGATCTTAATAAACAAGTAGAAACTTATAAAGTATTTAAGTATGCATACAATGAACGTGATTTTCTTTTATAGATGATGGTACGGAACCCTTTGTGCGCGAGTCCGACTCGCACTTGCCCATTTTTTTATTAAAAACATTGGCGAAGCGAAGAATATTTCCGACACTGGCATACACGGGCGTAGGAATTCTCTAATTAATAAATAATAATTGTCCTCGGTAACATATTACACACGATCTAAACCTCTATTTGCTTACAAATTATAAATCTCGATCGCCCCAATAGAGATATTGATTATTTTATTCAATAATTGCAAAAGGTTTTAAGCGAGTAAAGGCTAACTCAATTAATTCTAGTTAACGGAGTAGCTCCAACAGAGGTAGTTAAGAAACTTCTTAGCTACGTTGCTAACCCGTTATTTACAATTTTATCAATAAGTCGACTAAGTTTAAGTTCCGCAGTCACTAAGAAATCACCTTAAGATTAGCTAAACTTCTACAAACTTTAACCAAATTAGGTTATAGCTAACTTTATCCATACCAGCTTATGAAATTATATCCACCGATTCAGACTAGTCTTAACTTTTTAACATTGAGGTATACGAATACGAAGTCACGATTGTGTTGTCTCGCAATAAAATTATAGATGTAATGCAGGAATATTACTAATTAATAAAGCAAATTGGCAACTGACTGGCGTGGGTTCAAGTAATCAACGCGCAGCTCGATTCACACACGTGACAACAAATTGTCTGATCCACAAATTGTTGTTTCGAGTCTGTGTGTGTTTTTAGGTCCGCTGGTTGGGTTTGTATAAACCTAGTACACTCCAGTCTGTAAAATTTATGAAGAAAATAACCCGACTGTTTTTTTGAATGCCTGACTGATTTTTATATAATTATTTTCACTCCACCGACAAGAGCAAAGCTCTTAAATTGAAAAGAAGAAAGAAAAAGAAGACTGTTTTTTACCGGATTATTATAAATATGAATCTCAGTAATAAATTATTGTAGTGATCACTGCAAAGTAAACCACTGGTGTAAATTTGTACAAACTTTACTGCTGCTGCCGATCTTAGAAAATCTGTAGGTGACAGACAAGCTACAGCCACAAACCATTGTGAGCAAGTAGCTGCAATTTGATATGTATGTTTCTTGTGAACCGTAGAAGTGCACTAAGGAACATAGGAAATTATCATAACGGAGTTCCTGAAATTCTAAATATTTTGGGTTGGCAAGAAATGATTGAATTAAAAATATGTGCGGACCAACTGCGTCTTCTAGTGTTGAATAAATTCATTTTCGTTCGTTCTTATAATCTACGCCAACGCTACGCCTGCATTTTTTTTTAATTTGCCCGTTCTGGCCGATCCCGTGGGAATTCCGGGAAATCCCTTCTTAGTGCACCCCTACGGTCCCCAAGGAACATACATGCCAAATTTCAGCTTCTTGCACCCAATAATTTCGGCTGTAGCGTGTCTGTCAGTCAGTAAGTAACGCAAGGATTTTATATATTAAGATTATTAGAAGTAAACGCTCGTGTTTTCAACGCTCCGCAATATTATTTATGTTAATCACATTCCCCTCTTTTAGATTGTTTGACGCTATACGTACAGCGAAGAAGTGCAGTATTAGGATGTCAGTCTATTGAAGCTGTAAAGAATGGAGTTGTGGTAGTACCTACAACTTAATATCTTTGCATGAAACCTACGCTCACGGTCTAAGGTAGACAGCATTATTTTAGTTATTATTGTGTAACTTAAAGGTAGCAGTCACTTGTTACTGTGAAGTCAATGCCCTGGACAGGACAAACACTCTTAGTTTAGAATTTTATTTATTACTAGCTTTTGCCCGCCGCTTCGCGCGCGTTAAATTCGGGGTAACACAAATCTACTTTCAGTCTCAAGTTGTGTGAAGGCACTCCTGATTATTCTAAAGACTTTAGAAACTCTATAGGGTATAAAGTAACTCGGTCAGTATCCATGACATTATCTACCGAAAGCTACATAATAATATCACCTTGCATACAGTTAAATGTTAAAGCCATGTTCCAATACATGTCCAATATATATCTATAAACACATTGCATTTATAATATTAGTAGGGAAAATCGTTTCAGCCGTTTAAGCGTAGTATACCTATAATTATTAGTTTATTTAAGCGATCAATTTAATCACCGTGCACAATATGACAATATATATGATGTGACAGTACTGACAGATATGCGATAACAATTGCGCAGCACTCAATTATTAGCGCTTGCGTTCTTACTTCCAAGAGGTAAATTTGTGCCATACAAACTTCTACACTCCCTACTATCCCTCCCCGTTTAATTTTTGCAACTTATGGTAGCCTATGTCCATGGTCCAATATATCTCTATATTCAATTTCAACTAAATCGGTTCAGCCGTTTTAGCGTGAAATTGGAACATAAATACATACATACATACACACTTTCGAATTTATAATATTAATAATAATATAGTAGGGATTCAAAATTGCATTGCTCAAATGACAGTCACTCCGTGGAAAACTTATATATTAGACCAAATCTTGAGTGCATTTTCCGAGATTCAAACTAGAGAGTGAAGAAATTATAAGGTATGTGGCCTGCTTGGCATATATAGAGATCACTTGTTTGAGTCTATGTGCTAAAAGGTATACAACTATACATACCATCATTATCCTAGCGTTGTCTCGATTGTACCCATGACGTTTGCCTTGTCCGAGATCCGCTTGCAATTAACAATTTATTGAAATTGACCAGCAGACTAAATACATATAAAGCATTTTTACACATTAATATTTTAAAATTCATCAACATAGCGTGCATCTAAATTAAAGGTAGGCACAGCATTTTTGTATAAGTTGATCGCACTCAAAGGCAGCAAGAATTTTTTAAACTACAAATGATCGAGCACAGCCTTTTCTATCTAACAGTATTGTAACTCGGCCGTCTTCGTGAGTTATATACCTACAGACGCGCCGTGCGAGCTGCGGCACGATCGCGGCTGTGTGTACTTTAGGCACAGTCTAATGTGTACTTTGCTCGAGGCGCGTAGGTATAACTCGAGTTTCATGCGTTTGTATGGAGTTACAATACTGTTAGATATTATAACCGTGGTAATACTGCCTGAGAAGATACCTAATTTACATATAGTATCTAAATTAATATGCACAACATGTCAAAAAGTCAGTAGTGTCGTGAGCGCGTTATAGGCTTGGTCTTAACACTCTCTACATAGCAATCTGTTGGTGTCTCTACTCGGTTATGGATGTATCATCATAATATATAAAATCCTTGCGTTACTGACTGACTGACAGACACGCTACAGCCGAAACTATTGGGCGCAGGAAGCTGAAATTTGGCATGTATGTTCCTTGGGGACCGTAGGGGTGCACTAAGAAGGGATTTCCCGAAATGCCCACGGGATCGGCCAAAACGGGTAAATTAAAAAAAATGCAGGCGTAGCTGCTGGCGTCCTCTAGTCAGTATATAATTGACGACCGGTTGGCGCAGTGGGAGTGTAAGCGACTGCTACGCCGAAGGTCGCGGGTTCGATTCCCGCTCAAGTCAAACATTTGTGTGCATGAACATGGACGTTTGTCTTGGTCTGGGTGTTTCTATGTATAATATGTATGTATTTACAAAAAAAAATGTATGTATGTATGTTTATCCATTGTCTAGTATCCATGGTACAAGCTCTGCTTAGTTTGGGACTAGACGGTGTTGTGTGAATGTGGTAGAATATTATTATTATTATTATTATTATTATAATATGTATATAGAACACAAGTTAATAAAACACGTACATAATTACTCGGGTTCAATGATCTTGTCGCTATTCAGGTTCGTTAAAAGCTCAATTTTAGTTGTTGCTTGGCAGCTTGATTAATGATTAATATATTTGTTTATCATTGCCGGATATTGCTTCGCCATAATTTTAGGTCACTGCCATGTCACCGCCACAATTGACAGGCTTGAAAATTATTTAGGACCTTTAGGATATCATTATTACGTCAAAAATCATTGATAAGAAGTCCTATATGTATATACGTCGCGCATGGAATATAATTCTTAATTTAGAATGATAATAATAAAATTCTTAGAAATGTTACAAAATTTGAACATAAGTTTCATATTGTTACGTAATTATTATCGCAACATTTTACTGCTAATCATAATATAGTTGTCTCCTAGGAAGTCCTCAAGGAAGTCCTAGACAGCGGCTGTCACGGGAAGGTTATTCAGAAACTAGACACAAGTCTTGGCTACGCTTCATTGGCTTATATTTGTCTGTGGTGCACACAATGTGGCTGAATATTGTGTAAAACTTTCTACAAATTCACTTTATTTTTTACAAAGTTTTTATATGTTAAAGATACACGGTCCGTATGATACATATTCATAGCAACCATTTGCCAAAGTATAATTGCAATGTTAGAAGTGTCATTTGGGCGTTAGTAAAATTATAAAAACCCTTTTCGTTGCCAGCTCGAGATATGCATTCTTCTTCTTCTTCTTCTTCTCAGCCTTTTTCTACGACATGGGTGTAGGCCTCCTTCAGTATATGCCACTTCTCACGGTCTTGGGCGACCTCAATCCACTTTACTTCAGCTGTTCTCTTGTGAAGCGCCCACAAGGAAGGCCGCAGATGCGTTGGCATGACGACATCAAGAGAACAGCTGGAGATATGCATTATCGTTAGAAATACTAGAATATTTGAAATTATTTAAATTGATTAAAGTATTCTGGATCTTTGTTTAATGGAAACATTGACTGCTGTGGACAGGGTAGTGACAACTAGGGTTTGGGTCCCAAGATTATAGAGCCGATAAACGAAATATCATACATTTTTCGAAATTGTTTTGAAATCAATTTTATATTCAAATCATTTAAAGAGCTTTGTCCTATTTATAAGTTCAATAACTTGGTGCTATTATGATACCAATGACTAAGACTAAAATTAACGTTTCGATACCTACGATTTCATTTTATGTTTACTAAACGTTGATGTTTACAAAATATAGCCATTTTATAAATAAGTTTCGCCAGAAATGGAGTTAATTTCTGGCGAAAATTATTTATAAAAAGGCTATATATATTTACATTTTACTGTGAGAGATTTGGTCGTAGGTTTCCTCGTATCTCGGCTCTTTCAACTAGTCGGGACTGCCCAAACCCTCGAAGCAAGAAGTAAAATTTAGTTGGGCTAGTTTATCATTTATAAATTGCATCGATTGTATTATTATGAATCAACAAGTCGGTCGTGGCATACCTCGTAGGACATTCGTCGTCCAAATTCGTCTTAAAAATTGAAAGGCCAGAAGCGCCAGAAATCTGCGAGCATATTTGAAAAAAGTAATGAGTGTAGAAGAAGCGCGTGAGGTTTGTAAGGATGCGAGCAAATGGCATCCTGTTCTCTGCCTACTAGTCCAGTCACTAGGCAAAAAACGGGGTCAATCTCGGCATTTGAGATAATAAGCTGGAAACTTGTATACAGCTTCATTTTGGCGTTCTAAAAGTTGTCTTCAAAAGTCTCATATTATCTAGTGTCTGCGTCGTAAGTTATTCGAGGTCAAAGGTCACGAAAATCGGTTTTTTGCAATTATCTCCGTTTCTATGGTTCCAATCACTTCAACACCTATTATGAAAATTGAAGATAAATAAATTTGCCACAACTTTTGTCTGAACTCTTTTTCTGTACGCTCAATCCTTTTCGAGATAGAGAGCGGAGAGCACCTAGCGCTCAGTCATATACAGGGTGGCGCTACCATAGGGGCATTTTTTAAACAGAGGCATAGCGTACAACATTCTGAAGCCTTGTACCAAAAATCAATTAAATCGGTGCAGTAGTTTAGCCACAATATCGATTTTAAGTTCCGCAATTTTTGCACATGCTTAGAATTCCACACAGCTGATACAAAACGGTCAACGACCCTACATTGCACGCCGAGACTCTCTACGATGCGGGCGCCGACTCGACGCCGCGCGAGGATTCCCGCATATCTTCGAGGACGCGCGGATGTTTATTTTCAAGTGCGTTAATAAAATCCTCTCCGCTGCGCTCCGTTTTATCTGCGCTAAGCCTAACTTCAGATGACGTCGAGGCGTCGCGTCGGAGCGAGTCGGGGCGTGCAATGTAGGGTCGTTGACCGTTTTGTATCAGCTGTGTGGAATTCAAAGCATGTGCAAAAATTGCGGAACTTAAAATCGATATTGTGGCTAAACTAATGCACCGATTTAATTGATTTTTGGTACAAGGCTTCAGAATGTTGTACGCTATGCCTCTGTTTAAAAAGTGCCCCTATGGTAGCGCCACCCTGTATACTGTTATACAAGGTCAACCGTGAATCTCGGTGAATAATACCTTGTATATAGAAATAAGTGAAGTAAATATAATTTAAGTTAATTTTTATTTAGTAGCTGTACTTTTGTTACAATTAAAAATAAAATTAAATGTACATTTAAATTCTTCAATAACTTGAAGTTCAAAAATATCAATTTTCTTCTTCTTCTTCTTCATCATCATCTCCTAGGAAATTGAAAATTTCAATTTCATCTTCATCATCCTCGTTAACCTGCATGATTGTCTCCAAACCTTCGAAAATTTCTGGATCAAATGCAGTTTCTTCCTCAGGATCGTCTTGCAATACAACAGCATTAAGACAAGCTTGCCCATTGCATTGTCCGCAAGCTAAAGTGCATTGCAAGCTCGATTTTCTGCATCCGCAGCGTGACCTTGTATAACAGTATATACGCCTGAGCGCTGGGTGCTCTCCGCTCTCTATCTCGAAAAGGGTTGAGCCTACAGAAAAAGAGATGAGACAAAAGATGTGGCAAATTTTTTAATCTTCAATTTTTATAATAAGTAGAGATGGGCGACGGATAAATACTCGGAAGATAAAAACTCGAGTATTTATCGGAAATGGATAAATACTCGTTTTTACCCGTTTTTATCGGATATTTACTCAAAATGATGGATATTTATATTTTATTGCGAATCAGTTGGTTATTTTTATAAATTTAATGACTAGTATTAGTATTATTGGTTGTCAGAATAGGTAGGTACGTTTAGTGCTGATATCAAGATGAAGCAACGTGTTTTTCACTGCAACGTATCCCAGGCTCCTTTATTTTATAGTAATAGGCGGCAAACGAGCAGACGGATTGCCTGATGGTAAGCAATTACCGCCGCCCATGGACACAAGCAACACCACAGGAGTCACAAGTGCGCTGCCGCCCCTTGGGTTGGGCAAAGAGATGGGATGAGAAAGAAGGAATAGGGGATAGGGCCACCGGCACTGTCCTTTTGTCCCGTTCTTTTGTTTTGCTTATCTCGCCCTCCACCCGGTATCTCCGCACCGCATAGTGTCCGTTACCAGTATATATGTATAATCTATGATCGCTATGTCCTGTACAGACAGATACTGATGAAGAATCCGTGGATTTGAGAGAATCGAGAAATGAGTTCCAGTTTGTAAATTGCTTTTCTATTATGATGAACAAGCGTCTAATAGTGAAGGTAGTTTATTTCAGAAAATATTTATGATTATAGTGATTGATTCTTAAAATATTTACGATAAGTATTTTACAAAATATTCGTAAGTGTATTGAAGTTGTATTGAAGTTATTGTTATTATAATATCTGGGGGCATGGCAGTGCCCACACCAAGTCAAGCAAAAAAGCGGCACGGCGGCCGTACCATCCTTTTCTCGAAGCAATTCAGGCCATTTTCGACCCCCTATAACTTCGTGGATAAACCAAGAAGCCTAATTTTTAGTAACCATGCAGGCATTATATAAACATGGAAAATTTCAAATTTCATTCAATTTGAACCAGTAATTTAAGAATGATAACGAGTCCAAATTCTTAATTTTGTCAATCACTGACCGATCATCAAAGTCTAAGGCAATTCTAGCAGACATAGAAGCTTCAAGTTTAGAATACGATTAGTGATTATTATATGAATCAATGACAAATTAAAATATTTTTCAATTTCTGTCCAGTTTTCGAGATACATTAACTGCATAAATAACTTTGTAATCCCATATAAATATAAAGGATTAAGTACTAAATTACATTTGCAGTTAGAGCTTTAATTAAGAAAATTCGTTTATAGTGTACAAGAAGAAGAAGGTGCCGGCAAGGACAAAAGTAAGACTATCTACAAAAAGAAATGTCTCGCGACCGTAAAAAGTTGTGAGATCCATGTAATACCAAGTCAGTTAATTAAAAATCTTTAATGATTTAATTAAATATAGTGACTTGGCAATCGCATTAAACAATTTAATTTATATATGTATTACTTATGAGATATATAGTGTTTTCATGCGATGGCCGAGTCAATCTATTTATTTAAAACATTAAAGATTTTTAATTAACCGACTTGGTATTACATGGATCTCACAACTTTTTACGGTCGCGAGGCTTGGTATTTTTGAGAAGTATTGATTTTATGGGATTTTATTATTGTTAGAGTAAGTAACGCACTGATATATATTTTCATATTATATTGACATCGTATGACGAAGAAGATCGTTAATATAAGTTTTTTAGTTAGTAATTAATATAAGTTCGTATAAGTTTTTTTGGAGATTATCTTTTACATTTTATGCAATCTTCTTATTATTACAATGATTCAAGTAACTAAATGTGTGCATTTATGCTATGCACAAATTAATAATTTTATTTAACTTTGACAGTGGCTGAAATATTCGTGATTGAGTATTACAGGCTTTTTGTTATTATAAAAGTGATTAATAAAGCTCGGTACAAATCTGTGGTTTCAGATTTTCATTTATTTCTATTTTTTTTTTGTTCTTAAAATAACAAAATTTACGTAAATAACTTAACTAAAACTGAAGTTGTATTTATCCGCTATTTTGGATAAATACTCGAGTAAAAATGGATATTTATGAGTATTTATCCATTTTGAGTATTTATCCGGATAAAATCCCAACACTAATAATAAGTGTTGAACTGATTGGAACCATAGAAACGGAGATAATTGCAAAAAACCGATTTTCGTGACCTTTGACCTCGAATAACTTACGACGCAGACACGAGATAATATGAGACTTTTGAGACAACTTTTAGAACGCCTAAATGAAGCTGTATACGAGTTTCCAGCTTATTATCTCAAATTCCCAGGTGAATCCCTAAAGTGACTGGACTATACCCCGCTGCAAAATAGACGTGAATATGTGTGTGTACTCAAGACAGCTTTAGCCATTTATATTTGTAAATAAGTTGTTTCTGGTCCAAATTCCTCATAAAAACAGGAAATCTCAAAGCCCTAAAAGCAAAAGGTTCTTGCTATCTAATTGCTTTAACGTAACATTCTTTTTACTACAGCCCGTAAATTTCACAATAAAAACTTAATTTAACATAGTAAAAATGCAATTTTTATTCTCCAATCGTCCGCCTTAAACTTTCCAGCGCGGGCCATTTCTTACGAGTTATGAGAGCAACGCGGGGAATATTGGAATTTATTTTTATGAAGCTGGATCCCCGACCGAGTTAATCTGTTAATATTGAACATTTCCCCACAAGAGTAAACCATCCCCCGGCTTACAGTTGGACACAAGTAAATATACTACCACTGCTACATATGTATAAACCATGTCTACCTTCACGTATCGCCATGATCTAAAACTTATCTTTACTTTGTCTACTATTTTAAACCCGTTGGGATTTCTATATTTAATTTGACTGCGGTTCTAGACACTGTTGACTTAAGATTTCTGTTCCAAACTATTTGAAAGTAGCGAAAGTTATAGCAGTAAAGTCATTCCTCTCTGTAGATCCACTGAATATCAAGTCTGTTTCTCATCATCTCGTTATACCTTATAACGTATATTATGCGCGGCAAAATGTATATTTTTATTCATATTATTGCAGTGCTAAGCAAATAGTCACTAAAAAGATTCAGTTGAAAATATGGCAATATTATTCGGTGTGTGTCGTCAAATAGGGATTAAATGAGGAGGACAGCAGCTGCATCCACCTGTTTATCTGGTGACCCAAGCAATGATCCCGCAACAATTTCCACGGGCAAGCATCGTAATTGTGGCATTTCCACCCCTCGCCGTCCATTCCACAGAAGTCCGGCAGATACCCATGTCACCACTTGACAATTACAGCCCGTTTTGATTTGATTTGAAAGGCCCCAATAAAGGATTTTAAGTTAATTAACATTTCAGTCTTTGGTTTAAAGTATACAAGCGAATCTACTTAATCGGATTTCCGGATTAATTACTGGAATGAGAAATGTTGATGAGTTTTGACAAAAGAGTTTAACAATAAATCAAGTTTTGCAAAGAATTTTATTCAAAAAGCTTCTACTATGAAGCGATTACGAATTTCCTAAAATAGTACATAGTGAGTAAGCAACTTTACTGTAAAAATATCTGTAGAATTAAGCTATCTTCTTTTTAAGTTTACTTGCGACTATTCTGGGATGCAGACAATCATAAGTAGTTAAATTGGGTAACCACTATTAGTTGTTTTAAATGATTTACTTTTTTCGATCCTAAACTTTCACGATTTGAAAACATCATACAGAATTACCTATCTAACGGGTTTTAATCGCGTAAAATTATCTTGATATTCAACTTTAGATTACTTCTGTATAGCAGTTATAAACAGAATAATGGTCAAAATAAGTGGCTAAACCCACACTGACTTGTAATGATCGTAGTGTAATCAATGTGTCCAACAATCATAATAAGTAACAACAATGAAATAATAATCGGGTGCATAGTGTTCCCACCAAGAACTTAGGGTCCCAAGCCAACCTCACCTGCAAGTGGTGCACCTGCCGATCAACGGACGAGGCTCTGGCAAACAAAATATCCCAACAAGCGGCAATAGGCTCGCCACCTATTACGTGGGATCAAAACACTGGCGAAAAGTGGGCGTTTAATATGCCTCTGCCTACCCCTTCGGGGATACAGGCGTGAGTCTATGTATGTATGTAATGAAATAATCAAATTAATACGTATATGAAATTGTATATTACATTTCACAAAATAGAGTATTGCCCTCAGTGGACGAAAACTGATAAAATTATCTCACTCTAATTAGCTAACCGCTACTAGTTACGTAGTACGCAGTAGTTCTAATTGTTTTGTTAGTTATCATTTGTACTATTTCGATTCTGAATTTAGCATCAATTTCATTTGTATAAAATCTGTGGCAATACCACAAAACCTTTGGTTGATAATTTATTTATTTATTTATTTACTTACTTTTAGGAGAGCTTACAGACATATAGCAGTAATAGTTACATATATGAATAACCAAATGCTAATAACAAGCTCACGCATATGGGTTATTCTAAAGAAACAGTGAACAATTCAGAGCACAAAATCAAAAACACATACACATACACAACAAAAAGAAATAGGTACCTATATGTAAAACATTTCCTTTCTGCCGCATAAAAGTATCAATAAAATAACAAAAATAACAAACAATGGAATAAAACACACATAATGAAACATGTTATGTTTCCTTACTGACCCTATGGTGCTACCATTATTTGTTTGTTACCAACAAACAATGACAGCACGACAAAGTGGTTTAAAACAAATTAATAGAATCTTAGGTGACAACTTTTCTATTATCCAACATCCGATCCATCCACGGACCCGGCGACCCGAGACGCATGTCTGACAGTTTTGTATGGAGTTTTGTCATTCAAAATAATTATAATTATCCAAATCCCTAAATCCTTGGACAGATCGAATATCGAAACCGGCAGCTAGTCATCCGGTGCTGTCAAAATAGTCTGAAATAAGCGTTTGCCTTACTTTTTTAACTTTTGTACAGAACAAATCAATATCAAATTTAGATATAACGCTGTTAACAATTTTCGCTCTACGTATACAAAACGCATTTTGTCTATAATTTATTGTAGCAAATGGTACGTCCAATAAAGGACGCTTTCTTAAATTGCATTGCTTTGCACGCAAGTCTATTTTGCCTAACAGTTCAGCGCAATCAATGATACCGTTTGCATTAACCAAGAAACATATGTCGCTTGTTTCGTGTCTCTTTTCTAATGGTAGGAAATGGTATCTTTGGCATCGTTGGTTATAGTCAACTGAGATTTGCTGTGCTTTAAAGTCTAAATATCGTAAAAATTTCCTCTGTACCATTTCAATGCGGTTCTTATATATTTCGTATTGAGGATTCCAGACCTGTGAAGCATACTCCAGGTGGGTGCGCACATAGGAACAGAAAAGAACTTTGATAGGTTTCAATGATTTAAATTCTGAACAAGTTCGTATAATGAAGCCCAGGGCTTTGGAAGCCTTCTTGACAATGGTATCAATGTGGACATCAAAGAGCAGTTTGCTATCGTGAACAACGCCCATATCTATGGCGTTATCGACCTTTTCTATTATTTGGCCGTTCAGTTTGTAAACAGAATTCATTATTGACTTCTGTCGAGAATAACTAACTTGGAAACATTTATCGACGTTCAATTGCAGTTTATTTCTGCTACAATATCAATAAAATCTATCAAGATCTGATTGAAGGTGCTCAGTATCAGATAGACTATTAACTAGCTTTAGGATTTTCATATCGTCTGCATAAAGTAGTACCTTTGAGTTAGTGAAACAACTATTTACGTCGTTAATAAACAAGGTGAAAAGCAACGGACCAAGGATTGAGCCTTCTGGTACACCTGATGGTATTGCAAACCAAGCCGAAGAGTATCCTCTAAGTACAAGTAAGTGTCCGATTATCTATGTATGATGAAACCCATCGATACAGATCACCGTGCACTCCTGCAGCCAAGAGCTTTTGCAGAAGAACACGGTGATCTATACGGTCGAAACATTTCGAATAATCTGTATATATCACGTCCACTTGGTACCCACGATCCATACCGTCAGTTATAATTTCATTAGCGTATATTAAATTGGAGGTAGTGGACCGCTTTCTAATAAAACCATGCTGCTCACTGTTAAAATAGGATGTCATTACTGAGTAATCTTCTGTATGGACTAAGCGTTCCAGGATTTTGGCTAAAATACACAGCTTTGAAATGGGACGGTAGTTTTCGACGTTTGTCTTGTCACCTTTTTTCAAAACTGGTGTTATAAAGGCCGATTTCCAAATTTTGGGGACATATCCTTCTCTTAGTGATCTTTCGAATAACATACAGATTGGTGACGCCAGACTGTTTGCACATTTTATAAGAAATATAGGAGGTAACAAATCGGGCCCTGCAGATTTTGAGGAATCTAAATCTTTTAACAGCTTTAAAACCATGTCAGGACAAATATACACCGAGCTCAGACATACTGGACTATTCATGTTGGAGTCTACCACTACGTCACTCGTTGAATCGGGCTCACGATAGGTTGATTGAAAATAAGATGCAAACAACTGCGTGATAGATTGACCTGTTTCTGCATATGTATCACGATATCGCATCATGTTAGGTAGGGTATCACTATTCTTTTTACTTTTGACATACGACCAAAATAACTTAGGGTTTTTTGCGATTGAGGCTTCAATATTTTCCATATAAGAGGCGTAGCAATCCTGCTCTAACAGCTTAGCCCTATTACGTAAAATTGCGAATGAATGGTAGTCATGTATATTACCGTAAGTCTTGTATCTGCGATGATGTTTATATTTTTCCTTTAATATTTTGATTAGTGCCTTAGTACACCACGGTGGATGCGTTGATTTAAGTGACGATTTTGTTGGAATATGTGTGTCTCTGAGCTCATATAATTTATTATAAAAATACTAACTGCCTTTTCTAAGTTATTAGTACCTAACAGTTGATTCCAATTTACGAGCTCAAGATCTGATATAATTGCTGCATAGTTACCTTTATGAAATAAGTATTTTAGAGATCGATTTTCAAAGTATTTATGTGTTTCAACAAAATCAGCTGATATAATTAGCGGTTTGTGATGAAAATCGACGGGTACGGCAAGCGGTTCACACTCACTTACTAGCAAGGAACTATTTGAAAAAATCAAATCAAGTAGTCTACCATTCAAGTTACGCTGTCCATTAAATTGAGACAGGTTACACGTATTAATAGTATCAAAGAAATCTACTATAATCCTATAGGCACTAAATCATTTTGGTCAGTAACGCACAGCCAGTCCACTTCGTTACCAAAGTTAAAGTCACCACATATAATAAACGTGTCTGAAGGACGGCTAGTCACCAAATCATTAAGTATGTGGTGGTAATTCTGTAACTGAGTTATATATGAGTTGCCTATATTTTCTCTGCACAAGTAAAGGCTACAAATATGAATATTGTAACTTACGGCGGGTGAGGACCTTTTCAACGTTATGGTTATCCACAAATCCTCTGCAGTCGAACGCCAGTCGTATCTTTCCACCACAGTCAGATCGTTCTTCACTGCAATTAACACTCCACCACCGCGCGTTTGAGAGGTTCTACCATAGTCACGGTCGCGCCTCCAGACGACATACCGACCATCGAATAGCTCACTATCACTGATACCGTTTATCAACCAAGTTTCAGTTAATATTATTATGGAATACGAGTTTAAACAAACGTTACGGTAAAAATTACTTGTTTTTGTGCGCAGACCACGGACGTTTTGGTAATATATATCAATAAATTGTTTTGTTTACACTAACTATTTTAATGAAACTCGTTAAAACAATCTTATTTGCGTTATTTTGCCGAATAAATTTGTGAAAAGACGAGAAAGTTCCATTATACAACGTTAATATAAAGGTGTCACTAAAAAACTTACTCGAATAAACAAAACACAGCAATGCACAGTGCCAATAGACACGCAACTTCGAAATCGTCACAGGTAGGTAATGAATAGATACAAAAGTAAGTACGAGTGTATGATTAGTCATAATTGCGAACACAATACAATGCAAAAAGGAACATAAATGTAAGGCAATTAGGCTCAATACATCTTGGCAAAAGTTTATAGAATGCGAATTTATTTTTATAATATCTATACAATGAACAATTAAAGAACATTTTGCGTGAATGAGAAAATTGATTGGACAAAATTTGACAAGCTTATACATACACATTGTTTTATATTTATACTTATTTTAATTTCGTGAGATCCTGTTCATTTCTGAGTATAATTACATGCGAAGTGTCCGTTTTCCTTGCATGTATCTTTGAGTGTTTGACCCAAACATAACGGAAATCCAACTCGGCTGCTACTTTCTTAGTTTTCGATAATAAGGCTTTATTTCGTACGGTTAGGTGGTCATTAATGTAAATACGTTGGTTCCCTGGTAAGCCAACCTGACTAGTTGTCAAAGGGCTCTTCTTATTATAAAGTCTGGCAGCAGCTATGAAGTCTTCCTTGACGTAGCGGTTACAGAAAGCGATTATTACTGACTTTGTTTTGTCCTTTTCACGAGCCGGCACTCTGGTTAGAAAGTTAATCTGGGTTTTGGTAATAGGGTAAGCGATTTTAGCTCCTATCTTGTTAACCATGTCGAACAAATTTTCATTTGCAGTTTGAGGGAGGCCTTTAATTTCAATATTATTAATTCTTGTCCATTGGTCGTTAGCGTGTGATTCCTCTTCCAATTTGTCTATTTGTGTCTGCAAACCATTAACCTGCTCCTGCATTTTCTCTACCTACACTAGTCGATTTTCCATTTCCTTGATTTTGGTGTTAAATAGTCTCAATTCCTTGTTTGTTACACTCAAAGATCCTCTGACTTCGGTAAATTCGGATCTCAGTACTGCGAGTTCTTCTTTGAGGTGTTCCAGTGGTGCCAATTTTTCCTTGATTTCTCGAATCTCTTTTAGGATCAGGGATGATGAATCTGAATCAATTCTAGGGGAAGAAGGCTGTTGAGTAAAACCGGTCTGTTTGCACTTATTGCAGTGCCAGTTAAGTTTTCTATCACCAAGTTTGCGATATCCGGCTTCAGTTATTCCAGCACAGTGGAAATGCAGTTCCTTGTTGCATACCGTGCAGTGCACCCCGTCAGACAACGCCTCATCACATGCTCCACACTTGAATGACTTCATGATTATGATCGATACGAAACAAAAAAGTAGGCGTAAAACTTTGAGAAACAGTGTAATATCAAGAAAGTTAACGACATGCAAGGTACTAGAAGACCGTAGTGTACGAGACCTACGATGCGACTGTATGATTTCTATTCCAAACTATTTGAAAGTAGCGAAAATTATAGCAAAATTTCTCTCGTAGATCCACTGAATATCAAGTCTGTTTCTCATCATCTCGTTATAATTAGGTATAGTATAGGTGTAACGTATATTATGCGCGGCAAAATGTATATTTTTATTCATATTATTTCAGTGCTAAGCAAATAGGTAGTTACTGAAAAGATTCAGTTGAAAATATTGCAATAATATTCGGTGTGTGTCGTCAAACAGGGATTAAATGAGGAGGACAGCAGCTGCATCCACCTGTTTATCTGGTCATCCCCGCAATGATCCCGCAACAATTTCCACGGGCAAGCATCGTAATTGTGGCATCTTGAATGGATGATAATAATAATATTGCAACTTACATTCAGCCCAGGTGGGTTGAATATGATTGACAACAAGGTTCTGAATGCCTCTTAGTATCAGTAAAGGTATCTCTAACCGGTTGGTTTGGCTATGGCAAGTCTGAGACTTGCCATAGCCAAACCAACCGGTTAGACTGTTAGGAAGATCACAAGCCAATCACATGATGTATCAGAGCAATATTGAAGAGTTAAAAGTATTATATTCCGGTTACACAGAAATCGTCTTCAGATCTCTCGTTCATTGTTTCATCGTGATATCATGATGTTTTGTAAAGCATCTAACTGTAGGAGTATACACAGCATGACACTACTATAGTTAGAGTATTTTTTTGCGTTGTGTCTGGTTTCTTCCAATGGGAGACATAAAAAATAGTTTGTAAGCTGAAACGTTACAAGCCTTCAATTCACTGTAATAGAGTTTATATCAACCTGATAGCTTTACGTGTACTCACGAGCATCCTACGTGTTATCGTTGCGTTAAAATTATGAATACAGATATTTTCAAAAATCTCACTTATTAACGTGATGATAATCTACGATAAGGTTTAGTAGACCAGGCTCAGTGATCGTAAAAACTTCGAGTTTCACAAATCAGGACCATCACCCGAAAATGTATGGGCCTAAACAAAAGTATTGAAGAAAGAACCTGTCAAGTACCGAATGCAAACCTCTTCTCTTTAATCTTTAGGCATAGAATGCATGGACTTCTTTTTAAAAGCGGTAACATAGACTAATGATTGGTCTCGCTCTGTAGCGAAGCGATACCAATCATTTGTCTAGGAGCGGTAAGTATTTCTTTCCCACTGCCAGTCAAAACATCCGATCATCCATTCCAAAGATTAGGCCCGTCATACAAACTTATTTTACAGTCCTCTTTGTAATATTAGCAAAGATAACTTGGAGCAAAATTTAATTAAGTATTCGTTCGTAACATTCACCTTATAATTGCCGAGAATCAAGCTTATAATTATGATACGTGCAACGTCAGAAAGGGGATTGATTTAGCACCCCGTGATTAGTAGTTGCATAACCGTTCAAAATTGTGCTACTTTACTCCTTTCATTAGAATATAGTTCACAGTTTTGACGGTGGATGTAAATGTAATCAGATTGTTTGATAGGAGATATAAATAATTATATTCCATGGATGACATTTAAAATGTTTGAACAAAAATAAACTTCAAAACACAAAACAACTGTTTTATTATCACACATTTATTGTCCTTTTAAATACAATACACAGTATAGCGTTGTAGTGCCATATCGTTGGTCAGTATATCTTAGAATACGTGTTACATGTTGAATAATATTTTAATTCCATTTATTCAAAGTATCCGCGGCGCGTCCGTTCGACAGTTATTTTTTCAGGGAGGCACACAAGATTGAGGCATTTCCATTTGTTCGTAGCACATACGTAGCTCGCAGCATTTGTAACCGAGGCGGCGCGGCGGCCGCGCGGTATATGTAGCGGATGTTGTGTAGAGGGTTACGTCTGATGGCAACGGACAGTGGCTAAGTGGTCTGTCGGGGCTCGCTAACGCGTGATGGATTGCACAACCGTTTCTATAACAGTGTCCCATTTAGTCTTAACCTTAATGATGTACCTACTGTGCCCGCCAAATTGTTGCCGATACTAATGACCGCGTTAGTCTTCGTTAATAGATTTATTGTAAAACGGGCATTAGTCAAGTGCCCGCGTAAATTGGTACGTCACGGGTTACATACGACTGTTAAGGCTGGAGTAAGAAATTACGTATATTTTAAGCAGGAGTAAATTTACATTTAGTCAGGTGATTAATTCGAACCATTCTAAATAAAATAATTATTGAGTCAACCTGTCTTCATAATTTACCACTACAAGCAACTCATCACAATAATAATGGAGAGGATACATGGCTTGATTTAATCCTTTCATCTAACCCTTCCCTCATATCCTTTCATGGCCAATACCCCGCTCCTGGTTTTTCCCGTCATGACCTCATATTCCTCTCCTACAACCTTAAACCACCCAAACCCCAACGCAAAGTTTTGCACTTGCGTAACTTTGCTCGGATCGATGAAAATAAATTATTACAGGATGCATCTGCCATTACATGGGAACCTCTGCTGGCGGCTTGTTATGTAGATGACAAACTCGATATTTTCAACAATGTACTAATCAACCTGTACGACAAACATGCCCCAGTCAGAAAGGTTAAATTGAAACGTCCTCCAGCCCCATGGATGACCAGGGGAGTCAAAATGGCTATGAGACGCAGGGACCGAGAATATTTCACTCAGTTCCCCTGCTGCTACCTGGAGATTCCTCGGAACTCTTGGTATTGGCAAATTCGGCAAACAGCAAAGTTTCAATCTACCGAACAATATCGGTTTAAATGATATAAATCGTCATTTCGCCACCACTCCGACCTTAAATTGTTTAACCCGATGTCAGACGGTCGAATATATAAGACATTTGCCCCGTATTACAGTTGATCCATTTAGATTTTCTCCGGTTGCGCCAGGTGAGATCAAAAAAATTATCCTATCCATCAAAACCAAGGCTGTAGGATGTGACAACATTAGTCGCCGAATGTTGATACTTGTTTTAGACCAGCTCCTACCCGCAATATCCCACATAATCAACTTCTCCTTTGATACCGGTATATTTCCATCTTTATGGCGTAAAGCCTATATCCGACCTTTACCCAAGATCCCAAATCCGTCATTGCCCAACCACTTCCGTCCTATATCCATCCTTCCTTTCCTTTCTAAAGTGTTGGAGGCCTGTGTCCATAAGCAACTGTCCCGCTTTGTTTATGTCAACGATTTATTAAGTCCTCTCCAGTCGGGTTTTAGACCGGGACACAGCACTACCTCCACACTCCTAAAAGTGACTGACGATGTTAGGGCGGGCGTTGAGGATGCCAAGGTCACTGTGTTGGTCTTGGTTGATTTTTCGAACGCCTTTAACACCGTTAGTCACGATATCCTTCTATCCATTCTCTCCCATTTTATGATCTCATCTGATGCACTGGATTGGTTTTCCTCTTATCTTCGGGAGCGTCAGCAGGCGGTCCGCATTGATGAATCCTGTTCTTCTTGGTGTGTTCTCGACTCTGGCGTTCCACAGGGCGGTATTTTATCTCCTCTTCTGTTCGCTCTGTTCATCAATCTCATAAACCATGACCTTCGGTGTACCTACCATATGTACGCCGATGACTTGCAGTTGTATGCTCAGGCCAGGGTCGAAAATCTGTCTGATGCTATTGACGCGGTGAATATTGACTTAGCAGCTATAAAACATTGGTCCGATAGGTTTGGCTTACATGTAAACCCTTCAAAGTGTCAGGCGATCATAATGGGAGGCAGTCGCATGATGTGTCGTGTAAATGTGGCATCTCTTCCATCAATTGTTTTTGATGGAACCACTATCGAAGTTAGACCTAATGTAAAAAATTTAGGGTTACATATTGATGACACACTTACTTGGCGAACTCAGGTTACGAACGTGAGCAACCGAGTTACCGGGACCCTGCGATCTCTCTATCGGCTTAAACATTTTCTTCCCGTGAAGACAAAGATAGCGTTAGTGCAAACTTTACTATTCCCGGTCATCGATTATGGTGATGTTTGTTATTTTGACCTGAATGCAGATCTTCTTGATAAACTTGACCGCCTTCTTAATAACTGCATTCGATTTATTTATAATCTTCGCAAGTATGACCATGTGTCTGCTTTTCGTTCCGAACTACGCTGGTTCCCCATTCGTCAGCGCCGGAGTTTGCGCGCTCTCACAACGCTCTTCTCTATTCTTCATTCTTCATCTCCCCCTACATACCTTCAATCTAATTTTCAATATTTAAGCTCCAATCACGTAAAAGATCTCCGCTCCTCTAATAACCTACTACTTTTATGCCCATCACACACTTCTGGACTTGTACACTCTTCTTTCACAGTCCAATCAGTCCTACTCTGGAATGCCCTTCCTCTGGAGATCAGGACGGCTACTAACCGCTGGACGTTTAAATCAAAGGTGCGAGAACATATTCGTAAGGGCCTACTGGCACAATCATCCTAATCATTATTTACATATTTTATAATATATATTTATAATTTACATTTATATATGCTTAGGTATATATGTGTATTTATTTATTTTATCTATTTATGTATATACATTTATTATATAGTATGTATATAATGTTATATCTATGTACTTATTCATGATATTTATAATAAAATTATCACTCTTTTCAAGTCTTCAAATAAAGCAAAACAGTTTTGTACGCCTACCATACTTATCTCTGCATCACCCTATGGTTGACTGGAAGAGAATGCTTTTAGCATTAAGTCCGCCAATGTACCAATATATTGTACATGAAGTTTAAAAAAAAAAAAAAAAAAAAAATCACAACTAGTTAGTGTTATATATTATCAAACTACGAGTTATCTTCTTTTTGAGATTATTTTGTAACTTTGAAACTGATGCAATATCTTATTTCTTTTTCTAATCTTTACCAATTAATGAATGATCTTACTTAAGTTTTCTTAGATGTGTTTTATTTCTTAAGTATAAAAGCTAGTCCCATTAGATTACATGCTTTTACTTTAGAACAATTTAAATGACTATATATCAAGAAGGCTGCGCTCGCGCAAATTATGTATGTCTGCTCGTAAGGTGTAGGTGGTTTAAGTAGATGCCTCGTTAGTCGTTAATACTAGGCGTGTCGTGGATTCACTTTCGATACAGAAAATTCTTCTTATGGGAGATACCCATTGCCATGTGGCAATGGGTATCTCCCTATCATTAGAAGTATGGATACCGTTTGTGTTCATCGTTTCAATGACTGTAAGTCCGCCGAGAAAAAATAATATGACCTAGTGCACTAGTACCTAATAAGTTTTCAAGCAGAATAAAGAAAAATATTAATAATTTATTAATTATGAAAAATATAAAGAAAACGTGGACCATCTTTACGTGGGACCTAAAATTCATGGCGAAATGTTGGTGTAATATAACGCCTTTGCCTACGCCTTCGGCGACACAGGCTAGGCTACAGGAGTCTATACATAAATAAAACACACATAACATGTAAATGAAGCGATTTTTGTCTATTTGCTTTAATAGACAAAAATCGCTTCATTTACATGTTAAATACCAAAAGCGCACACTATTTCTAAAACAATTACAATAACAATCTATCCTACAAGTTTACTTAACGGGTTTTAAGGTACAAATAGTTCCGTTTACACCGACGTTACAATCATCTGAGCATGGAAAGATACAAACGCAGGCACAAGTGATAAATCCCTTACATCACACGGCAATGTTGTACATGCGCGCTGAGGCGCGTGTTATTAGAACTGAACAGAGAGTACAGGCATAGTGCTCTAATAATACAACAAGAGCCAACGAAAGTCGTCACAGCTATTTTAGTCACATCTAATATGATACAATTCGGGATCGGGATTTAGCAAAGACGACACGAGGTCACACTGTGGAAAATTCCCCTCATGTCGTTACAAGACCAGCCGTGCGCTTCTCCTTAACCCTTAGGGTTGATATTGTAATGACACGCCGTGATAAGGTTTTAGCGAACTTTTTTTGACGCACGTATGTAGGTGCTGTGGGATTCGGATGCCAGTTTGGAATGCTTCTGTTTTATTTTCACTTACACGCTCCGGGCTCACGTGAATTGTGCTTTGGGAACATAATTCTAACGGTGTTTTTATAAAGTGAATGAAATCCGAAAGGGTTTTATATTGAATTCTATTTTTAAAATATTGTTGCTTATGCTATGCATGCATAAAATAAGCATCGTTGAGCTATTTTTTGTTTATAAAGCACACATCATGGTATCCTAATAAGTAACAAAAACAAAACTCAGAAAGCCCAAATATACCAGTAAAAAAAATGTAAAGCGCCGACGCATAAAATCCAAATCGTAGTATTGATGTCTGCAATGTTATTGTACTTTATTCACACTTTTAAGTAATAAGTAATGTCAAAACGTGATAAATAGTTTTTATAAAAGCTACACGAAAATCAAGTCAATATTTGCTACAGTAACTTCAATTAAAATTAATCTTAAATCTATCTTCAATTACAATTAACAGAAAATAAAAAACCCACATTTAAAATGGAGAGTCAAATGGTAATATTAAACAAATTCTACGGGACAAACTCGTTAGCTTGCTTGAGCTGGCCATCAAAACCACAAACATCGTGTCTTTATTCAAAATTATAATGTCGAACGGGCCTACTGCCAATAATATATCGGCGAAGGTTATAACAGTATTTACGTTAAAATATGTAGCTGTGTATAAATCTCCGATCAAGTTGGAAGAGAAGATACATCAAGTGGTATTACCGTTTGAGAAATCGCAGGGAGGTGACATTGCCGATGGTACGAGGTATTCACCGCTTCGCTAACCTAAAGCTGCGGAAAAACCTATTGCCCTGTACATTTACGCGTAGATACCTACCTTCCCGTCCGCGTATTATTTGCTTCAACTTTATCGAGCATAACATGAAAATATTAAAGCTGATATTATTTTGATATGGTGACAAATATTTTTGTGCTATTTTTATAGTTATAGGGAAATATCTATTGGTCGGCAATTCAGGCGTACAGTTCATCTTTATTCATCTTGTACTTTACTCTTGCTGATTCGAAAGGCTTATACCGCGTATTTTCTTTCGAAAAATAAATTATTTGCGATTCTCGCTGCTTATGATTTTATACAATGCAAAGAATAAATATTGATAATATGTATTTACGCTTGTAATGTATTTTATCAGGACACCCATTTGTAAAAATCATGAACATGGAGAATTCCTGTTTCAGCTGATTTGCCTAGGTACATAAATTAGCTCAAATAGGAATGCTTCCTAACCGAGCATTATGCCATCACTGTAGTCCAGATGGCTTTGAATATCATTACATTTAAATTCTAAAATTATAAAACGAACCAAAAAAATACCTGCATTGATTTTCCATAAATAAAAATTAAATTATTATTGTTTAAGATTAGTCACTTGTTAACAAAAGAATATATTAATTAAATAGATCTGAAGTTTGAAGAGTAATCTATAAAAATAACGTATAATTAAATCACTGTGCATTAACTGCACCATCCATAGGCATTTTTTGTTATTTTCCTGGAATATTTTACCAAACTGTTAACGAGTCATATATTATTTCAGCTGAATGCGATACGTTAAACTCAGATCGCATTAATTTTTTGAATAATGTAAATTTACACACATATGATTAACACACTGACTGACGAACAGAAGACGCACAGCCAAAACCATTTTGCGCAAGAAGCAGAAACTTGGTGTGTGTGTTCTTCAACGACCGTAGGGGTGCACTAAAAAGGGATTTACTGAAACTCCCTCGGAATCGGGTAGAAACGATTAGATTAAAATATTATGTGCGGCCGTGACTGCAGGCATGCTATAGTATATTATCATAAAAAGGCAGTACATAATATCAGTATCCATTTTAAACTAAAAGCCATACGAATACATAGCCAATTAGTTGTTAGTTAATTTATTTTTATTTATTTTATTTTTATTTATAGTCTCACGCCTGTATTCCCGAACGGGTAGGCAGAGGTGTAAATATTACACCCACATTTCGCCAGTTATTAGTTAATTAATAGATAATTATAATGAAGGCCACTACACACAATTTACATTAAATCAAGTACTGAAATAACACAAAACTATCATACTAACGTATACACGTTTCTCTTGTTAAAATTCTGTGGGTAGCTACAAATATTTAAGCATTATAATCACGTTTTGCAAAACATTATAAAGCTGAAATATAATAGCGTAATATTCAAGTTTAAATTCCATTTAGTAAAAGAGTTCCTACCCTTTTACTTTCTATTCGATATGTCTGATATTGATGAGTTTTAAGTTGAATAAGATATCCATTAATTTCGAAAGTGGAAAAAATATGACTAGGGATTTTGTGTGAAATGGAAAGAGCAATGAGAATGCGTGAAGAGGCCGGGACTTCGTTCGCGTGTAAACGACGAATGGCTATCGTAAGCGGACGATTCCTAACATTTATTAGCAAAACTTATATAGTGTGGCAAACGCCTTTTCTATAGTACTAGATCGTGGTAAGTTAAATTGGGGCAGGTACTTGTATTCATGGCCTGAATTTCTAACATAAAGTGTACTGTACTTTTACAAATTATATACATAGGTATGTATGGTATAGGTATAAGGGCTTCAACAAACTACTGGATCTAAGCACTAAGTTCGATATATAGATAATCGTATATGTTTTGTGGTGACATCAAAGTAAAACATTACTATTAAGAACTCAGTTTATTAAAGCGAAAAGACTTGCCCTAGAGACATGTGAATATAAAGTCAAGAGCGAGCAAATAAAATTTCAACTTTATAGAACATTTCATTTAAGTTTCTTTATCACTGAAATCTAAAACGTTATACTAGAAAAGAAAGTAGTGGAAATACTCAATGCGCAATAGATTCCATATATACTTATGTAATTACTTTAATGTAAGTATTCCTTATATTTTTCTGCAATGAGTCCTAGTCTGTTGTAGCGGAGCCTTCTGTGCTGCAATAGCCTCCGTCAATCTTATTGTGCTGAATACAGCAAGCGCAAGTTATTGAAGACAATGTCTATATTTGAAAAAGAGCAAAATCACCGGCCAGTTTCAGATCGAAGATACATTTTGTTGCAACCTATTATGTACCTACATTTACTGTCGTTAAACGTTATTCAAAAATATCAAGAAACGTTATTTCAAAATTGTATTTTTTTACAAAAAAAATTGCACTAATAACACTTGGCAGAATCTAAATAGCGGGGTGTCGCAAATGTTGCCACTTACCTGAATGAGCCAACAAGGCACCCGACATCTTTTTTAACGTAAACAAAATAATGTTCAACGTGATTTTGTTTTCATGTCGTCTCAGCCGACACTCATGGGGTCCGACGATCGCTCTTTACGTAAGTAGGGAAATTACGAGTTGACTGATCGATGCTTCACGTGACCAGGAGCTTTGGCCCTCTATGCTTTGGCCTCTTTCCTGTACCAACTGTCCTATTGACATTATCTAACATTTTTGACATTTGTTGATGACAGCGATGAGGTTTTACTTCAACAAAAAGGATTGTTTATGAACTTTAGATTTTCTTTTGGTTTTAACATAGACTAATGATTGGTCTCGCTCTGCTCTACTAGATGGAGCCCTCATACTTGTAAAATGAGGCAGAAAAAACCATGCCAGCTGGCATGGTTGAGCCTGTCACACTGACAGCCGTGTGTCAGGTGCATATATCCACCAAATTAATTACGGAAATAATTCGCTGTACAATGCCAAGTTGCGCTTTTATCTTGAGTAAAAATAACTTAGTAAAAAATAATTAGGCCTCTGGTATCACATACTATCGTTAAAATAAGAATAATTTTGAAATTTCAACATAAAATAACAAAAAACCGAAAACGCCATTCAGTGTTGCTGCTAGTACAAGAATCAACTTCCCCACAGTTGAGAGAGATTTTATTTTTCAGAGATTTTTACTATGTGAATCTATAGTTATTGTATTTCGTTATATTTTACTATTTCTTTTATCTAACCTATTTATTATATATTTTACCTTTTTCTATATTATTTTATGTTTATACCTTTACAAATAAGGTAAAAAATGTTAGTTGTTAGAAACTGAACACCTTTCCCAAGAAACACAATTTACCTTATTATATGCGTAATTAAGTGTGTAAGATTATTGTTTTATTCAAAGTAGTTTTCACGGCTATTCATGTTAAATAAATAATGCTTAACTAAATTTATATGGACTAGTAGCCTGGAAATAGAAAGCACTGTTTTGAAAACACCTTATTTTCTCTATGGTTATTTCTAATAATAATTTGCAAAATACTTTAAGCACATAAAACAAACCATCATAATAAAATGAGACCTAATCATTGCATAATATACCCACCATTTTTCTCATAAAGGAACTTACGCGGTACGCCTAACCTATACACAAATATATTGATACTTTTAATTAATTGTAATTGTTTTAAGAATTTTTTAAACTGTTTTAGAGACCAATAACTTATCCACTAGACCACAGGATAAAATATTACTCGGGTAACTATTGAGAAGCTGACAACACAGTTCTTCACGCATGCGTCTTGTTGCTTTTGTTTGACACACACTGTCAAAATGAGTTGCCTCATTTATGAACCTATTTTTCTTAGGCAGCGCGGTGTCTAGTATAGCGAAGCGATACCAATCATTTGTCTAAGTGTTTTAATAATGTTTTAATATTGATACGCATTTCAATTAAATATAAATGAAATATATGTATAATAAAACAAATTATAATTTTATAATATATTTATTCTGCGGACAAAATCAAACATTTGCAAAATAGTTTTGAACATAGAGGTTATTTGTCTGATACTTAGAAATAGGAAAGTTTTGTCAGCCATATCGAAGCATAGTTATGTATTTCCTAGAAGGGGCAACCTACGCAGTTATGTGAGTTTAGATAACTGATAGAAATTCCGCAGCGAAGAATCAGTGAACAAAATTGTTGAAAATAATCTAGAGCTATGCTAATGTCGAAGGCGAAAATGCACTATCAAATATGACATTCCTTTCATCTTCTTTTAGCTCCTTATACATTCATTTACCTAACCGTCAGCGTTTTTATCTCGCTAAAACAGAAATGCAACCATGTCCATGAACACACACCACTGCGTGTGTAAAACGACAGTAATAAGACAGCCGGAAAAACACGAATTTATCTTACCAACTGAATATAATCGTGGTAATTTACACCGCAAGGATAAAGATAGAGTAATTTAGTTTCATTGTAAAAATTGCTGTCATTTTATTTGTTACGTCAACTAAACGTCTAAGCCGGATTAAACGAACTTTTGTAGAGAGATATTTAGGAGTCTTTTGAACACTTACTTATACGAGTATATTATTATCATGCCTCGCACATAAACCCGAGGGCCGGATCTAATCGTAACTAATCGTAATCCTAACTAATATCAGATGACTATTTACTCATTTGCTAATAATATTATGTACGTATAAGTGTGATTACTTTTCCTCTATGTCGAATATGAATACTTTGAAAGGGGATAGACGATGATACGTATAGTAAGTAACACGGGCTATTTTTCACGCCGAAAGTATTTCATTCTCCCGGTGAGAAATTTGGGGTAACGGGACAACCAGTTTTTGCGAAAAATCATCCGGTAAACTTTACTCTAATCTAACAATAAGTAAGCAAAAATGTAGCTCATTTATTATCAGTTGTGATTTATTTTCCTAAATAATCGTGGTTTCACAATAAATTTCAACATGTTGAAAATATTTAGCTAACAGCTGAGCCATTGGCTTAGTTTAGGTAAATATGCTTAGTTTATTTCAATGCTAAATTGATTATACACAGTTTATTTACTGACATGTGGAGAAATAATCCAAATATTTTTATTCGATAAAAGTATTTTATAACAGTAACATTACGCTAGATCACAGCGAACGATAAATACTAACTAACTATAATTCGAAACGCCGTTGATACCGTTGACTTTAATGACGATACTGAATAACGCATAGAAGCGCAGGTGCTTTTATACACGATTTCTCAAAATAAACCTGATATCACAGACATTCTGCGGCTGCTGGGTGATTTTGCCAATTACCTCTCGGTGTACTGATAACTTCAACAAAGAGCCTCCGCTCAGGACTGGCACATTAATAGGCCGTTACTATTCAGCTATCAACAAAAGAAAATCCAATTTTGTCTCTGAATACTGGCACGTAGTTGAGCTTTGCCATTTGTTTCGAAAAATTTTTTACAAGCTTGCGTAAAAATTTGTATCTGAATTTCATTATGCCCATTTTGAAGTAATTAATAAGTGCTTCAAGTGGCTAAAGTGAATGGAAGCTGCCGTGGCCTTTATTCAAAACATCTGACCTTATTTACATATGTCCGTATTTTTTATACTGATAAGATTTTCGGACTTTAACTTGTTAATCTACGAATATCTTATTTGTAACTTAAAATCTACTTCTTTAAGAACGTACTTTAATTAAGTTATTATATTCGTAACTGTTACAGTATTTAGCAACAGTAAAGAAAAGTTGTTTATTTTATTGCATAATGGAACTGCTGCTTGAAAGATCAGCGATTCAGCTACAATCATTATATCCGCGGCGAATACTCAGTACTGTTATAAATGCATAATAACTAACGGCTCTATCATAACTAGTATTTCTGTATTTGTATAAAATATAAACTAAGCCATTTTTATCATTAATAATTATTTGTTATTGGTAAGGAGGAGCAAATATGATCAATTCAAAAGACAATGCAACCATTTGGCCCAAACAATTGAAACCCCTTGTGCACAATTGAAACCTATGCTAACCGTAAGTCCTAGCCATTTATTGCAACTTTTGCTATGAGGCCAAACAAATCTAACCCATTAAAAAAAAGATACAGGGTAACAAATGTTTTAAAAAATGAGGATTTTTATAAGTATTTATTGCAACGGCACGTGGTTTAAAGTGTGATTAAAGAGCGCGCTGCTGCTGTACCGATAGAGCGACAGGTAGCCTCCCCGGCTCCCTCCCGCAGCCTATCTATTGCGGCAGGGAATCATTTTTTTACCTGCGTGAGCGCTTTTATTGTTGTCTTTTTCTATCGTAAGGGAAATATACCTGCATCCCTGTTACTTGATTTCTTTGATACCTGAATTGGAAACATTAAATCTGTTTAAAACAAACAAAACCTATAATTAAGTGATAAAAAATCCACACTTTTTAATACTTTTGATACCCTGTATTTTTTTTACTGGGATAGATTTATTTGGCTCCATAGTAAAAGTTGCAATAAATGGTTAGTACTTTCGTTTGGAATAGGTTTGAAACCTTATGCACAACAGGTTTCATATTTTTGGACAAGCAGTCAAAGGAAAAGTTGCATTATCTTTTAAATTCAAATCAATTTAATGATAGTGACTGGCAAGCTTGGCTCTTGTATTCTTTGAATATTATAGAAGCGATTGTATAAAAATATACACATACCTAACCGTGAAAGTAAGAGATGTAACTGCAATCTAGAGGTCCGAATACTTTGTATGAGAGTAGTATTCGCTAGGTTGAGCCGGCCCGTTCATGCTGCATCAAGCAATGACAGCACGAATGGCGTTGTAGTTTTACTAGTACGTCATCTCATCGTCTCGTCGTTTCCCACTGCGTCAAGTGTGGATCGAACACAAGGGACAAAATTTTGCTCGAAGTCTGAGGAGTGTCCCTGTGGCTGTAGTTTGAATACTTGTTAACCTTTGCAACCCAAGTGTTCATAATGCAAGAGTAACATTTAATCGCTTGTGTTCGAGAATACCAGACACAAATATAAATCTACTAGAGGACGCCAGCAGCTACGCCTGCATTTTTTTAATTTACCCGTTTTTGCCGATCCCGTGGGAATTTCGGGAAATCCCTTCTTAGTGCACCCCTACGGGCCCCAAGGAACATACATGCCAAATTTAGGCTTCCTGCGCCCAATAGTTTCGGCTGTAGCGTGTCTGTCAGTCAGTCAGTAACGCAAGGATTTTATATATTAAGATTTTATCTCGTGTGAGATCTACTCATACGATGGATTAAAAGTCAAAAAGACGCAATAAAAAAAATCTTTGAATAAAGGTAATTTAAAATTTATTTTCTATTGAAAACGAGTACGTTGGTCTACCAAACGTTTGAATATATTCCTGCCTACCTGTGTAAGCCTTTTTAGAACGTGATAATAATAGCATATACAGAACCTTAATAATTTATTGAAATTAAACTACAGTTTACGGATTTGATCGCGTTATATTGGTTTCACTGTTATTACATTTAAACCGAACGATCTAAAAACTACATTTTCACCACAGCAGCTCAAACATGCCGCTTTTGCTGCGAGACAACAGTGAACAAAATGCGATTTTGATTCGAGCGTGAGGCAAAGTAGCTTTTTAATTTTTCAATCTTCAGTGCCACGAATTGACATTGTTCAGCCATAAATTTGAAACATTCCAATTTTACTGTGCTCTGTTTCTTTTACATGCATATAAAAAGTGAGTGAAAAAAAAACCCCTTCGAATTCGAAATTCGATGTTGGAAATCGACCTCAAAGAAAACATCTTCGGAAACGCAAATAAAAAAAGATATTTGTAATAAAGAAATTACTTTTTCACCACAGCCAGCAGCTCAAACGTGCCGCTTTTGCTGCGAGACAACAGTGAACAAAACGCGATTTTGATTCGAGCGTGAGTAAAAGTAGCTTTTTAATTTTTCAATCTTCAGTGTCACGAATTGACATTATTCAGCCATAAATTTGAAACATTCGAATTTTACTGTGCTCTGTCTCTTTCTCATGCATATAAAAAGTTAGTGAAAAACAAACCCCTTCGAATTCGAAATTCAATTTTGGAATTCGACCTCAAAGAAAACACCTTCGGAAACGCAAATAAAAAAAGATATTTGTAATAAATAAATTACTTTTTTTATATGTTACCTATTGTTTATATGTTTAATGTATTATTGGATTTTAATAAAAATAAGTCTAATTAATAGTATAAAATTAGTATTTAACCAATACATTTTTATTTGGAACTAGAGGACGCCGGCAGCTACGCCTGCATTTTTTTTAATTTACCCGTTTTGACCGATCCCGTGGGAATTTCGGGAAATCCCTTCTTAGTGCACCCCTACTTTCCCCAAGGAACAAATATGCCAAATTTCAGCTTCCACCGCCCAATAGTTTCGGCTGTAGCGTGTCTGTCAGTCAGTCAGTAACGCAAGGATTTTATATATTAAGATTACAACAATGATACATTTGAAAAATAAACATCAGGGACGCGGTATTAGAACGCAATTTAAAAAAATAGCGGGACTAAAAATTTCGCTGATGCTCATACAGTATAGCGTAACGTGTTAAATTATATTATTATATAAAATAATCTAAAAAGATGAGTGAAACTAGCGATGATAACTGTACTTTAACACCAGAAGAGTTAAATCAACAAGTGATTAATGCAGAATTCAATCTATTCCTGTTCATTTCTGTCTCCTAAGTAATAATTATGTGTTCTTACTGCTGTGGTGAAAAGTTATGTGTGCTACACGAGAACAAAGTTTTTTGTATCTCGTGCTGTTGAGTCCCTCACTACGCTCAGGATTCTAACTTTGAAAAAATCATAGAATCCTTCGCTTGCTCGGGCTAAATCTGCACTCGAAACAAAAAACAAATTTGCTCTCTTGTTTCACAATAGTTATTTGTGCAACAAGAGAGCAAAGTTGTTTTTTGTTTCGAGTGCTAATTTTGAGTCCCGAGCAAGCGAAGGATTCTATTATTGATTCACGAGCGTAGCGAGTGAATCAAAGTTAGAATCCTGAGCGTAGTGAGGGACTCAACAGCACGAGATACAAAAAACTTTGCTCTCGTGTAGCACACATAACTTTTCACCACAGCAGTGAGAACATATATTACTTAGGAGACAGAAATGAACAGGAATAGATTGAATTCTACATTAATCACTTGTTGATTTAACTCTTTTGGTGTTGAAGTACAGTCATCATCGCTAGTTTCACTCATCTTTATAGATTATTTTATATATTAATATAATTTAACACGTTACGCTATACTGTATCAGCATCAGCGAAATTTTTATTCCCGCTACTTTTTTAAATCGCGTTTTAATACCGCGTCCCTGATGTTTATTTTTCAAATGTATCATTGTTGTAATTCCAAATAAAAATGTATTGGTTAAATACCAATTTTTTCACTCACTTTTTGTATGCATGTGAAAGAGACAGAGCGCAGTAAAATTCGAATGTTTCAAATTTATGGCTGAACAATGTCAATTCGTGACACTGAAGATTGAAAAATTAAAAAGCTACTTTTTCTAACGCTCGAATCAAAATCGCGTTTTGTTCACTGTTGTCTCGCAGCAAAAGCGGCATGTTTGAGCTGCTGTGGTGAAAATAACTATTTTATTACTAGCCGACGTTTCGAATTCTTTACAGGATTCATGTTCACGACAGACTGAGGTGATATTTGTCTTTTTCTTGAATTTAAAAGTTATCTCAAAGTACTCGAACATTTTTTTCAACTATTGGTGTTACTATCTACGCAGAATGTGCTCATATTAGATCGCTGATGTTAAATGTAATAACAGTGAAACCAATATAACGCGATAAAATCCGTAAACTGTAGTTTAATTTCAATGTGTAACATTCGCGTAAACCCAAGAAAATGTTACTTAATAATTTAACTTTAATATTAAAAATCTTAATATATTTATATTTGCATGGTTTATAAAAAAATTAACATACCTTAATACTTATACAATTTGAACCTACTTACCAGAATTACTTACTCGTAGGTATATCATCTTGCTCACTAAGAAATCTAGCCGTATATAAAATTATTCTATTTTGGGGTCGGAAAAAAACCACGGTTACCTAGCTACTCATAGCCGGCGTCACGTGTAACAAGTAGTGCATAAAGTTGCTCAAAGTTTTATTGTTCAAACACAATTCTTGTTAAACATTTGAAGTAGGCACGTTTGTAATACCGCGAAGGCTCGCCGGCTCCAAGGATCCGTGTGTGCCTTTCTCGGATCTCTTCAACCGCGTCCCGTGCGTGACAATATTCCTCCTTATTTCTTTTTTTCATTTCTCTCTTTCTTTCTTCCTAGATTTCTGGAAAGGGAAGAGCGAATGAAAATGGACGTTTGGACCTCGCTAGCTGTGTCTTCTTCTCCCTCTCCCTAGGGTTGACAATATGCGAGTAATGCCTGTTTTGAATCACAACTAGGTAATCACTCAGATACTGGTATTTAATTTAATTTATAAATGTAATCAAATTAACCCAGTGAAATAGCCTACTATGAACGAGTATAATTTCATTACACACTAGCTGTTTCCCGTGTTTTGACCCGCGTTCTGAAGGAACTACTTCACGCACCCGGTAAATTTATTTTAGCCTAAATATTACTCCTTGGTACATCAGCTATCCGCCAATGAAGGTCCCGTCAAAATCGGTCTAGCCGTTTCAGACATTAGCGAAAACAAACAGATAGACAAAAATTGTAAAAAATGTAATTTCGGTATATATACGTATACGTATATATGAATTTAGTTAAAAGTGGTTATTTTAATATTACAAACAGATACTCCAATTTTATTTATGTGTAGATTTATTTATTTACCAAATCGTATCATCGTCGATCGTCCATAATATCACGAGTAAGTCATGTGCTCAACTTTTTTATTATCACAGCACTGATTTTAATGTCAATGCTATTAAATAATTTAATTACTCTCAATGTTCAATTAAGTTATTATGATACGAAAATTACTTTATCAATCATTTATAATTATTATAAACGTCATATAATAAATTATACTTCTTGATGAAAGTAAAACAATTGTTTACATTAAATCTGAAATTGGAGTGTTTTTGAATCAGTTAATTGTACTTTTTTATTGGATTAATTGTGTTAATTTGATACTACCAGAATCATTTTAGCCGTTGAAATTGAAAATAAATTGTAGCAGAAAAAATAATTATAAAGATTTCACCTGCAACTGCGTGACTTGTATATTAAATTAATGCGATTTAATTTTGCTTGAAAACTGTTAAATGTCAAAAACAGTGAACATAAATAGATGGAGGGGACGGCACAACCCTAGAGCTTAAAGCGTTACGTGACCGGCGTACGACGGACATTATAACCAGTTTAAGTCCCTACTAAAAGTTCCATTCAGAATCGCAATTAGCCGCATTCGAATTGTGAAAGCGCGAGGAAAAGCAGCACTTTCAATTATAAATTAAACCTGGAAGTAAGCTAGTCAATGTAAAATTTGACTATTCATTTGTGACTTCAACAAGACGAAAAGAGGGTCACACTTGTGTCCCTCTGATATTTGTTAATTTGTAGCTGTCACTTTTGTTTTATTTCAACTCTCACAATGAATACTATTTTATCGCAATTTTATCTAAAACATTGTTCAGTAAATATTGCGTGCCAGAATTTGATGATTAATAAACGGCTGTGAATATATTTGACAGTGTTTAATTTAATAGGTTTCAGATTTAAGTCTGACTTACACGTCATTGATTTTGATCATAAAGTTATTTGTATAAATAATATAATAATAATATTCTACCACATTCAGACAACACCATCTTGTCCCAAACTAAGCGGAGCTTGTACTATGGGTATAGACAATGGATAAACATACATAGATATATGCATTTTCTTTTGTACATACATACGTAATATACATAGAAACACCCAGGCCAAGACAAACATCCATGTTCACGCACACAAATGTTTGACTTGAGCGGGAATCGAACCCGCGACCTTCGGCGTGGCAGTCGTTTACATTCCCGCTGCGCCAACCAGTCGTAAAAAAAACTAATAAATATTGTTTTCTATCATCATATAGTATCTACATACTACACCTAATTCATTCCTTTGAGACTACTACTTTTTAAATGACACCAATCAATCGCCTGATTTTTTCAAAAGGACACAACTTCGTTAAGTTTATTAAAAGTTTATTCCGTTTGCTGTAGCTTTAAGAAAAAGCGGAAATTGTTATTATATGCCACCAATTATGCATATATATTTTAGTATACCTAGCATCACATGGCATCACAGTGTTATTAAAGCGATCGATCTTAACAGGGTCTCCACAATATTCATTTATAGCGTTTAATGACCTTATCTCAATAATAATATATACTTAGTATGGCCATATTAAAGCGGCAGCGATAGCCGAGTGGATATACCAACAGATTGCCATGCAGAGGGTATCGGGTTCGATTCCACGGCGCGCACCAATGACTTTTCGGAGTTATGTGCGTATTAAATTGTTAATTATCACTTGTCTCGTGCCTCGGAGAGCACGTTAAGCCGGCGGTCCCGGTTGTCATGAAGATCTTTGACAGTCGTTACAGGGCGTCAGTACCTTCTAAATAAACTGGCATAAGTCTAAACCATGGAATATCGCTATCCCTTCGGGTTGCGGAGGTCAGACAGGCAGTCGCTCGTTTTTCAGGTTCAGGTTAGACTAGTAAGCGGACCCTAGATTGAAACTAGGATAACGCTAAGAGAAAGAGAAAAACTTAGTCTGGCCATAAATACTGTTACAATAAAAAAAAAAATTACATTTGAATTTGGAATCTGTCATTTTATACGATTGTTTATTGTGTTTCCTCGTTTTGGCGCCAATATATATACTTTTTTAAAAAAAAAAGACATTTCCCGCATTAGGACTGAATCCTGTGTCGCGGGGGACTTTACAAACATACAACTAACGGACACAATGAACACCCAGACACGAAACAACAATTTGTGAATTACACAAAGTGTTGCCTCGTGTGGGGATCGAACCCACAACACTCGGCGCAGTGTCAAGCGGAGAGGTGACCGCTTAAACCACTAGGCCAACCGTGCAGTCACATTGTACAATATTTTGCGATATTAAAATGGAGTGGGGTGATAAAGAGAACCGAATCGCTGTGATTGCATTATACAAAGTAGGTATGGAGCCAAAAGCAATTTTTAAACTCTCCATACTCTTGGTATTAATCAAATGTTTGTGTACCGGGCTATTAATAGCTACAATGAGACCTCCTCTGTTTGTGACAGAATAAAGACCTGGCCGTCCACGTAGTGTTCGTACGAAAAAGGTGGTCAAAGCAGTAAAGGAAATAATTTAAAGAAATCCTGTCCGAAAGCAAAAGATTTTATCTCGGGAGATGAAGATAGCACCTAGAACCATGTCGCGTATTTTAAAAGATGACTTAGGACTTGCAGCCTATGGCCTCCCTCACATTGGTCATGAGCGTTCCTCGAGCGTACTCTCGGCGTCTGTTCGGCGTCCGCCCAGCGTTCACTTTGTACTGCAGAGTGCACGCCGAGCGCACGCTGGGCGTACGCTCGAAGGAACGCTGATGACCAATGTGAGGGAGGCCTATAAGATACGCACTGGTCATTTCTTAACTAATAATTTAAAAAAGAATAGGGTGGTAAAATCGAAACAACTGCTGAAGCGGTACGCAAAGGGAGGTAACAGAAAAAATTTGTTTACGGATATTTTTTTTTTTTACAATTGAGCAACATTTTAACGATTTTAAAGATTTTATTGTATGTACGTGTGGTGACGGATTAAGAATACGGATTGTCACCACCCCATATCATCCCATGGGTGTCGTAAGAGCCGACTGAGGGAGCATATTATGCAGAGAACAGCACTGTAAGAGAAGGAAAACTTGATACAAACCCTATACCAACCCGTTTGGCCAGCGTGGTATAGTAGGCCAATTCCTCCTTTCAAAGGAGAGGCCTAGTCCAGCAATGGACTGCTAAAGGCTGATGATGATGATGATGATGATTGTATGTACTGATTTTATTATATTTATAAAATACGCTACCATTGTTGACATAATAAAACAGTTTTTAATATATATATACAGGGTGTCACAAGACCCATCACCAAGCCGAGGTCTACTCGTTTCGGACATCATGCCAAGTCATACTAAGCAAAAATAAAACTTGGGAAATCTTTTTTTTTCAAATAATCCCATTTTTTAAGCCGCAATTAAAATTGTGGGCGTACAATTTTCGAAATACCTACTTATCCATGGGCGAATAGGACATCCATAGAACAGGTTGGCATTGTAATTGTATCGGTTTTGTACGTAATAATTACAAAAAATCCATAGCAAATTTAAGCCCCAATATCTCCTGAACCAGTAATTTCCCAGGTATGGTGCCGAAGTTGAAAATGTTCGTTATGATTCGTATTATATGGGGTTTGACACAAGGTAGATAGATAGCTATAAGATTAAGGCACTAACATGCAATATGCATACAAGAATAAGAACAATAACTCATATTCTTATTATTAATAATTAACAGAAGTAAACATAACAAATAAATAACATATTAAAAGTGCAAAAATACAACACAATAAAAGAATAAAAATATGATGTATGTGTCCCAGAGCTGACCAAATAGGTATAGCCAGATCAGCATTTTGTCTAGTAATGCTAGTGCATACCAGACACTGCTATTATTCCGGCCCCTTCCATGCGTCACGTATGCGCAAACCATTGCCGCGCCAGAAAGTACAGTGCTATGTGTACATATGTGTATGTGTTCTTGTGTGTACAGTGTGTTGTGTTGTGTTTTATAAATAAATAAAAAAAACATACCATATAAGTTCATAAAGTAATAAAAATAAAACTAAATATTGCTGTCTGTAGGCAAATTGCATTTTGGGTGTTTAAACCAAAGATTCGGTCACAGTGCCAGAACGCGAATGATACTGTCGCAGGCTGCAAGCCCTGCGAGCGGATGACGGAGTAAAACATTCGTACCTACATTTTTTTTTTCTAACCTGTACTGTCCCATTGTTGGGCAAAGGTCTCCCCTACACTTCTCCAAAGCTCCCTGTCGCCAGCTGTTTCTGTCCATGTTTTTGAGAATGCATATAGCTCATCTCGCCAACGCTTCCTGGGTCTACCCCGACCACGACGTCCCTGCGGTGTCCACCACGTGGCGATATGTGCCCATTTCTCGGGATGCATTCTGCAAACATGACCTGCCTAATCCCATTTTAATTTTGCGACCTTCTTGCCAACATCGCTGATGCCAGTTTTAATGCGTATGTGTTACGGATTCGGTCTGTTAGTTTAATCCCCAATACGCTCCTTTCAATAGCTCTTTGGCAAACCTTGAGTTTGTACTTCTGAGAATCGGTCAGTGACCACGTCTGGGCTCCGTAAGTTAGGACGGGCAAGATACACATTTCGATGAGTCTGCGTTTGAGTACCATATGCTTGGGTTTGATGGTTGCCCTTCATAAACGTCTTTATGGACCAGTAGCTCTTCCAGGCGTTTTCGATCCAGCGGTCGATTTCTTTGTCCTGCCTATGTTTGAAAGAGACTAACTGGCCTAAGTAAATCATCAACATAATGTATTTCTTGCCCATCTACCTCGACCTTACGTTTTCTGCAATTAGTCATTCTTTTTGTTTTGGACCTATTCATCATTAGCCCAACCTCAAGGCTTGATGTGCTTAGATTTTGAAGCATATCTTGCAAATCTTGAGAGGATGATGCAAAAAGAGCTATATATATCATCGGCAAAACGGAGATTCGTGAGCCTTTTGTTGTCCATCATGATGCCCTTCGTAGACCATGACGGAAGGACAGATTTAAAAAGTTCTTCGAGTGCGCATGTGAAAAGCTTGGGAGAGAGCGGGTCACCTTGTTTGACACCCTTTTCTATTTTCGTATCTACATATAATATTATTATTTATGACATTCGCATCGAGAGGCGAGCCGAGCGGGGGCGAGGCAAGCAAGCCAGCCACACCGCCACGCCCGGCGGCGCCCACATTATTCGAGGCAATTGGCGCCTCTAGACGCTCCTCATGAAATTTGTTACGAGCGCCTGCAGTCGATAGGTATTATGTGCGTCGCACAACCAAACTTGAAATAACCGCCAATATTCCTGCGACGTTATAATTTTATAGACAAACAACTAAGTGATGACAGTCGACAACACTAGCACAGGCATTTAAGGGTATTACCTACTATAACTACAATATATTACTGGTTATATACTGGTTTTATTCGAAATTGCTTGTAAGGAAAAATTAAATAATATAGATATTTTTTATTCAAATGTTTTAATGTATAAAAATTAAACCTATCACTACAAACCTGCTGGATTTGCGTTATCTCTAGAAACTGACAAATTTTAACAAAACACACATTTTGGACACTTTCAACTGTGCAAAAATCCTTGACATGCAGTCATATTTTGAAGAGCGGATGGCAAGTTTTGAGGCTGAGCTGCAGAAGAAGTCACCACAAACTAACCGGAGTCTGGCGGATGAGTTTCCATCATTTAAGACTTTCGTACTGCAGACCTTGAAGTCCTTCAGTCAGCAACTCGATGTAGTCGGCCGTGAAGTTGACAAGATAGAAATGCGCAGTCGCCGTAAGATGCTGTTGATTCATGGTGTGGAAGAGTGTAAAGATGAGAAGACGGCTCAGCTGGTCACGGACATTATTAAGCAGCGTCTGAATGTTGACACCTTCGTAGCTGATGACATCCGGCGTTGTCATAGGATGGGACGCCAAACTTCAAAGGACAAAGCTAGGCCCATACTGGTGAAGTTCGAAACAGTTGCAGTGCGGGATGGTGTCTGGTATGCGAAGACGAAACTTAAAGGAACATGCATCACTTTGAAGGAGTTCTTGACACGATCACTCTTGAATATGACAAACTGCCATATAACGTTTCGTTTCGCACAAGATCTATCTGAATACTTGTGATTTTAGACACTTTCTTACATATTTTATGTTATTGTTATTAATTTGCCTATTCTCTATTTTGTGTATATTTGTTAGTATCTCAATTATAGCATGTTATCTTATTTCTAATCTAGCGCGCAACTGGCGGGTGGACAGAGTGTGAAGCTTTACTGCGTGATTCAATATTATAGTAATTAATATAATTATTTATTTATATATTAAACACTTCTTTAAATATATATATATATATATATATATATATATATATATATATATATATATATATATATATATATATATATATATATATATATATATATATTATATATAAGATATAAGTATATTTATGCAATTCTTAAATGTCGAATACAGAATTAAGTAATGATGACGATACCTTTGTTTCTGCAACAAATTTTAATGACAGTTTTAAAAGTGTTCCTTCTCTGGGAGACATTCTCCGGTCACAATTCTCAGATCTGCCCAAGAACTTTAATGTTGTCCAAATAAATGCACAAAGTATTCCAGCCCATTTCTCTGACATGCTGGCTAACTTACACTGCCAAAACATACACGCTGTCCAGAGTCGTGGCTAAAACCATGCCTCCCATCGGCCTCTTATACTCTTCCAGGGTTAAATTTAGTTAGGAATGATCGCTCGTTCGGCAGTGGGGGCGATGTGGCCATATACTTGCGACACCAATTTCCTTTTAAAATAGCCTATGGATTTTATAAATAATTCACTTTAAAATTATAATTTAACCTTATTTGATTTGTGAAATATTTCTATAGCTTAAAACCTTATTTATCTTAGTTATTTAATAAGTTGTGAATGTACTAGTTCAGATAATGACTAATCAGAGCAGGACGCGTGTCTCGAGCGGGGTCGAGGTGCCATCAGAGAGGTTGGACGTTTAGACTAGAGAGAAAATGCTCGCCATATTTCCTTATACCGAACGTGCAACTTGTAATGTCAGTTGGTCTTAGTTGTTTAATCATAACGTCAAATTACGCGTCTCATTTAAAGAAGCATAGACTCCTTACAGACTCGTATCTTTGACTGCATTCTCTAAATCATGCCATCTAATTTAAAAGAAGAACTGACAGCTAATGGTGACATTGGTATAATTATGGTGTTCTGTGCGTTGTCTTTTGAGAGCAATCGGCAGATCGAGTTGGATTATTGAGGATAGGGAAAGTAAATTAAGATAGTTGCCCTGAACCCGCTGCTCGGTCTTGTCTGATAATATTATTTGTATTAAGCAACAGTGTAAACTTATAAATATTGTTCAATACTAATTAAAACATTGTCAAACTTATCTGATTGTGTTTTGTGCCCGCATTTTACCCCAATGACGCATACTAAGTCCGTAACCAATAATAGCAATGTTGATGAAAGTAAGCCTTCTCCGACATCACTCCGACATATATATATTTTAAAGAAGTGTATAATATATAAATAAATAATTATATTAATTACTATAATATGGAAGCGCACGCAGTAAAGCTTCACACTCTTTCCACCCGCCAGTTGCGCGCTAGATTAGAAATAAGATGACATGCTATAATTGAGATACTAACAAATATACACATAATAGAGAATAGGCAAATTAATAACAATAACATAAAATATGTAAGAAAGTGTCTAAAATCACAAGTATTAAGATAGATCTTGTGCGAAACGAAACGTTATATGGCAGTTTGTCATATTCAAGAGTGATCGTGTCCAAAGAAATATAACCTAAGGCATAGAAGTAACACTAAATAACAACAGCGGTTGCTATGATTGATATCTTCTTTCTAATGGCACATGCAGTATGATAGAAAGAGCTGTCGATAGGTTTAGCAGCACGCTCTTATAGCAGAATCGTGGTAGGCAAACAGTAGACAAAACATAGAGTTAGGAAACCGAGTGTTGTTCGTAACAGTGATGATTTATCGATAAATATTTTTGGTCAAATGTCTAACTTTAGTATGTGTCGATATATTTAAGCCGTATAAATAAACAACTAAAATATTGAAATTGTAGTTTTTGCTGTTGACGCCGGACAGTGCTTTGCAAAGACTTGCCAGACAGACAGTACTAAAAAAATCACGTGTTTAAAGGCCCGCACAAACTATCTGTCGTGACTTACTGTCGCGACAGTAAGTCGCGACAGAAGGGTAAGGCCTTGCCACACGATAAAATTTTACCACTGATCAAATTTTCAATCGAATTGGCTTTGCCCGTCTACACGACACAATCAAATCACTGATTTGCATTCCGCCCACCCGATTGGTTAAAATCTGGTGGTACCGCCCACCCGATGAACTTGAGTTGGACGACTGGCGTCTACACGTCACGATTTCATCAAGTGATTTAGTCAAGTTGGACGTAAAATTGTGCCGTGTGGCAAGGCCTGTATCTGGACAAGGAAAATCCATTCAAG
>OX123183.2:68507046-68734820 GCA_944739405.2 Euclidia mi
GTACGGGCAAATCACCGTACATCGCAGTGTCAGCATTACGCCGACATCTGCCATTTGTTTTCTTTATACATAATTATAATAAAACATTTAGAACCTAACAAGCATCGTACTCGATCGGTTGACCTAGCAAGCGTGTCATTGACCGTTCTACATATCATTTCATTAGCATTAACGTAGTATTACATAATAGCATAATTTAACATTACCTTTGATAGAGATAATAAAAACTATACCCAGTTAACTTATCTCTATCATTTCAACATCCTTGGTGTATCGACCATTCAACCATTTGGCCGTACATCAAAGTGGTCCCTCGAGCTTTAACCTATCGCGCGGTTGGTTCAAGCAGGACCTCCGCGTGTCGAAAGTGATCAGTAACAACATCAAACAATTTTCGCTACAAAGTGTGAGCTAGGGATTATTCTCGCGAGTGAATAGATCCGGAGAGACTTCCTTGGCGGACAACAGAGCTCCGTGAGCAGAACTTCGAACGAGCAAGAGTTTGCAGTTGTATCAAGTAAGATCTTTCCAATTTATCTAGCATATCACGATGGCGGAAATGAAAGCTGTCGTTGCTGAACAAGAGCAACTCGTCGAGGAGATGGAACGTCTCCTGACGTCATTCAAGAAAACTGGGCTAGAAAAGCGGACAGCGGACTTAATCAAGCGAAAGCTGGACGCCTTGGAGGACTATTGGAATGATTTCCAAAATAATCACGAACGGTTACGTAAGTTCGACTCAGATGAGTATCCTTATTTCAAAGATAACTACTACAAAAGTGCCGAAGAAGTTTACAACAAGGTAAAAACGTACTTCAAGCAGTATCTAGCTAAAACGCCGAGACCATCGCCGCGAATGGAAACTGATCAACAGCACCCTAGCACTCCGCAGCCTGGGTCTCCAGCCTCGGATCGGCCAATTGTATCCATCGCCGGGCCGAACACCATATCACAAGGAGTCGACAGCAAGACGACTGACTTGTTGAAAAAACAGGAAAGTAATTTTAGAGCCTTTTCTAGAACGGTTACTAATATCGACCTGGAAACAGTTACGGAGAGGTGGGAATACCAAGATCATTTGCGTCAGTTAGAGTCAAGGTGGTCTGTTATCGATTCCTTACATTGGGAACTTGATAGCATGATTAACGGCACATGAGGAATATTAACAGTATGAGCAGTATTTTACACGTCACGAACGAAAATACAATCTCGTTAAAAAGTCCATTAACAGTAAATTATGGTCCGTATCTCATAGGGAAAAGTCAACACCGCAATTGGAAATTCCAATGTTCCATGGTAATTATTATCAATGGATGTCTTTCAAAGATTTGTTCACTGAAACAATCCACGGCAATCCGTCCCTATCCCAGGCTCAGAAAATGCAGTTCCTCAAGAGCAAGGTGAGAGGCGAAGCAGAGCGCCTTATTCAGCATTTACCGATAACGTCAGAAAATTACAGTATCTGTTGGGAAATTTTAAACCACAGATATAACAACAAAAAATTAATATTCACTTCACACATAAATATTTTTATGTCTCTGCCTGTAATGCAAGCAGCATCGGTGAATATTATCAAGCGTATTCACGATACAACACGCGAATGCCTAAACGCAATAAAGAATTTAGGAATCGATGTAAGTACTTGGGATCCACTCCTGGTCTACATCTTATCCCAAAAACTAGATCCCGATACGCACAGCGACTACTTGGAGTCTCTTAAACAACCGAGAGAAATTCCAACGCTACAGGAACTCCTGTCCTTCCTGGAAAGTAAGTTTACAACCATGGAATCTGCTATGCCACGGAGGAAACAAGACGTCCCGCAGAAAACCATGAACCAAAACTTACCTACAACATCGGGGTCTAAGCAACAACAAGGTAAACTAGCATACCATAAACAGTCATTCCCAGCAAACAGAGTCGCGCCACAGGCAAAAAACAAACCCAATAATCCTAGGATCAAATGCGTCATTTGTGAAGAAAATCATGGATTATATCACTGCCAAAAGTTTTTAAACATGTCTGACACCAATAAAATAAGAGCATTGGAAAGTTACAACATTTGTAAAAACTGCTTGTTCAGCCATAACGGAAAACCTTGTACATCGGATAAACGATGTCGGCATTGCGGAGAATTTCACAATTCTATCTTACACGAGGCGTTTGCGGATTCTGCATCAGCGAGATTAAATGTCGAACAAAAATCTAGCACACACGTGTCGCAGCGACCAAACACTCCGGAAATTCTCTTAGCAACAGCTATGATCAAGGTCCAAGCAAGAGATGGTACCTACATAGATATGCGGGCTCTTATAGATCAGGGTTCGCAACTTTCCCTCATTACTGAACAGGCAGCACAGTTATTAAAATTAAACAGGAAACATTGCACAGGTATCGTGTCGGGAATAGGAACGAAAGAAAGTAGTTGTAAAGGAATGACAAACATATCCTTTACGTCTATGAACAACAACGTAACTTTCAATACCGATGCGGCCATTATGAATACGTTAGTTAAAAACTTGCCTAGCCAGTCGTTCCCGAAGCCGACATGGGCTCATTTGGAAGGCTTAGAATTGGCAGATCGCGATTATAACATTAGTCGCCCAGTACAAATACTTCTGGGAGCCGATGTGTACTCAAACATAATTTTAGAAGGGATATGTAGAGGCGAACACAACATGCCTATCGCCCAGCAAACGCGTCTAGGCTGGATATTGTGTGGGGGCGCCAAGACCCTACAATGCAACGTCACTCTCAACAGCTTAGACGATATACAACAATTCTGGGAGGTCGAAGACATATCAAATGAAACGTCGGTGTCAGCGGAGGATCAGTACTGCATAGACTTTTACAGGAATACTACCACCAGAAGGCCGGACGGCCGATACGAAGTCCGTATCCCCTTCAAACCGCACTTCGAAGACGAGATAGGCGAATCAAAACATATAGCGATAGCCCAATTTCGTCAATTAGAGCGAAAGTTTGCCAAAAATCCAGAAATGTCGGCTAAATACATATTGTTTATGAATGAGTACATATCGTTACATCACATGCAACCTGCTATCGGCAACACGAAACCTGATTGTTTTCTGCCGCACCACTGCGTAACACGTGCTGAATCATCGACTACGTCACAGCGCACCGTTTTTAACGCATCGGCGAAAATGTCTAATGGGAAGACATTAAATGATTTAATGTATCGGGGTCCAAATCTGCAAAAGGATCTACAAACTCTAATTCTAAAGTGGAGGCAATTCAAATACGCTTTCACGGCAGATATTGAGAAGATGTTCAGGCAGATTTGGGTTCACATAGATGTTCAGCGAACCGAAACGAGCGTCAAAGCTTATTCAGCAGTTATTTATTGTAAAATAAACAATACTGTTTCTTTAGTCGCCGCTAAGTCTAGGTGTGTTCCTACAAGCAAACATATGACTTTACCTAGATTGGAGCTAGCAGGAGCCCAATTATTGTCAAAATTAATGTACAAGGTGAAGGATTGTCTATCAGACTACAGCCCAGAAGTCTTCGGATGGACCGATTCGCAAGTTGTATTAGCGTGGATACAGGGAGACGTGGACCGTTGTAAGACTTTCGTGTCAAATCGGGTGAAGGAGATCAAGAAGAGCATACCCGCGGACTCTTGGAGATACGTGAAGTCAGGTGACAACCCGGCTGATTGCGCCAACAGAGGTATTTTTCCATCGCAATTGGCAAGCCATTCACTTTGGTGGCACGGGCCCTCATGGTTACCAACGTTTTCCAAACAAGAGGAAAATCGCGTTACCTTCAAGACCGACGAGGAACAAAAACCAGCCAAACAAGTCCAAGCCCACACTGTCATCAAGCAAGTACCCGAAGAAAGCATCATAACCCAAATTACGAGTAAATATGACTTTTCGAAGGCTATTCGGATACTAGCGTGGGTCCGAAGGTTTATAACAAAACAGCAAGACAAAAAAACGTGTCCGTACTTAACAATCAGCGAATTAAAATATTCTACATTGAACATTATCAAACACCATCAAGCGGACACATTTTCTGAAGAAATATCAAAACTACATTCAGGTAAGGCTATCAGCTCAAAAAGCAGGTTACTGAACCTCAACCCCTTCTTAGATGCCACGGGTGTTCTGCGGGTAGGGGGAAGGTTGAGACATGCTCAACTTAGCGAGGAAACGAAACACCCTGCTATCATAGCAAACGATTCCAGATTGTCCGAGTTGATAGTCGATTACGCCCACAAAATCACATACCATGGAGGTGCACGATTAACAACAGCGTTTGTAAGGAGGAAATACTGGATACTTGGCGGTAACCGGTACATCAAAAAACGTCTACGCCGATGTGTCGTATGTCGCAGGTTCGATTCCAGTAAACAGCATCAACTTCTGGGAGATCTACCTCGATCAAGGAGCAACATCTCTCCACGAGCATTTTATAACACTGGCGTCGACTTCACCGGATTTGTGACGATTAAAGCCAACAAGGGTCGTGGTATCAATACCATGAAAGGGTATATTGCGGTATTTGTCTGCATGGCAACGAAAGCAATACACCTCGAACTCGTCACAGATTTGTCAACATCAGCATTCCTTGCGGCATTACGTAGAATGGCGGCACGTCGCGGCACTCCCCGTCACATGTTTAGTGACAATGGTACCAACTTCGTAGGCGCTAGCAACATCCTCCAGAAAGAGTACAACGAATGGCAACTAGCTTTTGGTAAGGAATTCATGTCCGAAATATCGGAGATGAAAATTGAATGGCATTTTAATGCCCCTTCATGGCCATTACCATTACGTACAGTGCCTAAGTATTTCTTATTCATCTGTTAGGTAAAATTGTGTGGGCATTGTTAGATGCGTATGTCATGAAGTTTGTGAACTATTATGCGTTATTAATTTAGTTTGAGTAATCTACCCCATCCCCTACCAAATATAGGTATAAAATACGTATTATGTAGCTTAACAAGTTAACGAGTAACAGATGACCAAACAAATTTATGTTTGCGGCCGCCAACATGAATGCTCCTTCTAAAAGCTCCTACGGAACCCAATATTATGTGTCACAAGACGCATTTGACTGTTACCTATTTATTATTCTATTCGAACATATCAAACCGAGTATAAGTACAATGATATAACCACATATATTTATTCTACAAACATCAACTTATTAATATTAATTAATTCAAATCAGTTTTCTTTCTACAACAACGGTACCATCACTTACAAAAACAGTTTCTTTTTTTAACCCATTTATGTTTTGTTCCATTCATGAGATTTATGCGACTTTTTAACATGACATGTTTTTTTAACATGACATGTTTTTTTAACATGCTGTATAAGCCACAGTCTGGTTATCTTAATTCATAAAATATAAAAGTTAAATTACAGAAATAGGCCACTGCGACATTTGTGACGTCAACCTGGCATTTGTGGCAATGCTACTAATATGAAATTACACAGGTTAAAAAGATTAGTGTATAGTGTAAGTTGGATCTGATTGTATTGAGCTTCTAGTTTCAGCGGTTAATGACGAGGTAATGAATTCCTGAAACTAATTAGATTAATAATGCTACTCTTGAAATGAGAAATCAGTAGCAATATTTATCTTAGTATATAAAATCCTTGCGTTACTGACTGACTGACAGACACGCTACAGCCGAAACTATTGGGCGTAGGAAGCTGAAATTTGGCATGTATGTTTCTTGGGGACCGTAGAGGTGCACTAAGAAGGGATTTCCGGAAATTCCCACGGGATCGGCCAAAACGGGTAAATTTAAAAAAAAAGCAGGCGTAACTGCTTGCGTCCTCTAGTATTTAATGAAAATCTACTTTATATATGCTTAGGGATTTTTTATTCAGGAACTTGTTTATAAAAAGTATTCTTAAATGCCGTTATAAATGCATGCCTTTTCATTTACGTATGGGAAATGAGTTACCCCATGCCCCCTCCAACTGGGGAGCGGTCGAAGGGGGTATGTCGGACTCCCATCCCGTGGGCCAACCCACCTTTACCGACTAAAAACCACACGGTGGCTCCGTAGTTCGACGCCTTGCAGATACAACGGGAACTAGTATTTATAAATAAAACCATTCACGATCTGATACCGTAATAATACCTCTGCTTTTTTTATCATTATGAATTGTTATTTAAGGTTACAAAAGCGCTGTGAAATAAATGTAGAATCGATTCCAAGTCCGTCAGAGTTCATATTAAAATTCGATATTTTGTGTCAGTTTACCCAACTCCACAGATCTTTCCTGCAGTTATTGTGAAAGGAACAAGAATGGCAATGTTCTGGAAACCAGAATTAGTTAGGGCGTAATAAATTTCAACAGTATTATCATGAACAGTCGTTATTATGCATAACTGTGACTGCTCCAAGAACCGTTCCGAGTGGCCGAAACGTTTCGAAAGTCTGTTAACAGCGGCACTTGATTGTCAAAATGCTTCCATTGTGTGACTGTCAGCCATTGTGAATCGGCGCTGTTAATATTCATAGGGGATACAAGTGAATTGTGTAACTTATTTACGTCTGAGGAGGATTAACGAAGTTATCGTCGAAGCAAGGAGCGGAAGACATCATCAATAATCGTTTTCTCACCTTTGACTGAGAGCCTTAGCGTTAATTTCGTATCCAAACCGAGTATTGGCAGTACAATTACAATTCTTTAGTATGATTAAAACTCTTTGATGTTATCAGTGTTCCCGGGTTCGCTCTAATTTGGCTGGGCGTTAACGATGCCAATTTTATTTGCTATGGTCCTATCGCGCTCCGTATTACGGTGTACCTAATATTGAATTTTAGCACATTGTTTTTATGAATAAAGTTATGCGTGTGTAAACAAAAATGACTAAGCGATGGTTTTCATCAAAATAATTTGCCTCTTTTTTATTAATTGTATATCGTTTAATGATAATTATTCTATACGTATTTTGTCTTGATTTGATAAACTTTGTTTATCGTAAGCATATCAATAACATTACTTTAATAAAATTACTGTAAAGAAATAGCGAGCGAGAGAGGCATTGTCTCTTAGATATAAGATATTATTTAATAATATATAATTTTCTCTCATTATCTTGATCGCAGATTTTAGTTTTTGTTATGTTTAATCTTCTGTAATCTTTTTCTGATTTAAATTCAGTTGCCATGCAACACCATCATCAAAATAAAGATTCTATGTATGGGTGTTCAATGCATTCTAAAACACCTATTTATTTAGAACAGATAGGCTGGTTTTACGATGTTAACTAACGTATACTTCAAGTAAGAACAACGACTTTAAATATTTTGGATTGCAATGAACTTTGCGTGACGTTGGAAAATCGTCGGCATCATTGAGTCAGCAGCTGATTAGGATGGTTCATAAGATACAACATTAGTCAAATTATGATAGGTAGCTTTGAAGATGTGGAAAGCGTGAGGAGGGATGAAAATATATACATATGTACTCAAACATATTGGCTGAAATCAGAACCACGTCTAGTCGGATAAAATGTATATAATTATAGTAGTCTTCTTTGCAAAATAAACATAGCTAGAGGTCGCCCAGTGGTCAAAATTCGACCAGTTAGTTTATTAAAATTTAAGTTTCTACATTATTAAGGTTTTATTGTCAAAGTCTCTACAATCACAGACCTCGCCGCATAATGAAAATAAGTTAAGGGCGGTTTCAGATTAGCGTTTTAAACGCGCGTATAAGCTCGTTTTTGGAAGCGCATGTAGGTGCGTATAGGCGCGCCTTTTGGCACACGCGCAACCCGAACAAGCGTTGACGCGCTTCTACGGTCGTATAAGCGCGACCCGTCAGAATCCATGTTGACACTGACAAGATGTCACTACCGTTTCGAGCGAACACGCCGAAATATGCTCGTTTACGCGAGTCCGGTTTTTTGAAGCGCGTAAGCGCGTGTAAGCTCGTATGCTGAAACGACCGTGTACGCACAGAAAAATACGCTAATCTGAAACCGCCCTAAATCTTTTATGAAATTATTAGAACGGTTATTAAATACTTTATTTGGTTATAGGCTACTGTAATTTATAGACTCTGTTACTTACGCCAAATTTTTTGTTATATTTTTTACTACTGTACGCTTCAATTTAATTTGGGACATATTGATGTATGGAGATCTGCTATTGTCCTTTCATAATGCTCCGTTCGCGTATTTCTCGTAAGGGGTCACAAAATTTCGCTTCACGTATTTATACCTATATAGATATTATATTAAAAAAGATCATCTAATTATACTATAATAAAACTGTAGAGGTAAAAAAGTCTGTACATTAAACATATTTTGACAAAAATTAGCAAAAAATCTAGGAAAATGCTAAAAAGCAATACTTGATATTTTTTAGAATTTATGTCTGTCTGTCTGTCTTTCCCTATATTACTAAAGATCTCTAAAATGGCGAAATTGATTTCAATAAAACTTATACTCATGTACAAAGGATACTCAAACCTATAAAATAGTATATGTTACATCACAATCGGTTGAGTGGTTTTCGGTGTACAGCTTGACCTCTCTTTTGCACATAGTCCCAAACAAAACAGTGATCATCCAAAACTAGTTATATATGTGGTGCCATCTATGATCATTATAAGTTTGTTAGTAAAAGTGGAGTTAGTCTAAATATGTACCTTCAAAGTGTTTTATGGCTATTTACCGACCGATAGATGTCACTATTTTTAAATAATTTTCTAGCAAAGTAATGTTTCTTGCAAAAAAGACAATAATTATGTGTTTATTATCTTTCTGTTATTAAAAAAATAATAGAGTATAATATTCGGCACTTTCATAAACAAAAAGTCTCTTGTGTCAAAAATTACAATGTCCATTTAATTTAAACGGTCAATCTATACATATAATAAAATGGTAGGAAAGTCAAAACTGTACATTTAATATTTTTTAAAGAATACTTGGGGTGTGATCTACAACCGATACCGAAGCCAAAAATATAGTTTTTACAATTTTTGTCTTTTAGTATATCCGGGATAAACTCAAAAAGTACTGCATGTATTTACTTCAAATTTATCACGAATGTTATTAGAATGTCGGGTCAACATACAGGCTACATATTATTATGCTATCACCTACGGGGAACGAGCAGTGAACCTTTATTTCTTCAACGCATTCTGTAACAACGTGTAATCAAACGACGCATATTTGAATGTTGTTATAATGTTAACCATGCTATAAGCTAGCTTCACATAATCAAAATAACGCAATATAAGTGACTTAGGCTGATAAACATAATTAAATGAATATAAGTAGTATCAAGACAATTTAAAGCAGCGCCATCTCTGAGAGTTCAAAAACATCAAGTTGAATTAAATGTGTAAGCCTTTTTGGATATAAATAATTTAAATTTGATCATGTTGGCGAAGTAAATAGTTGTTTTCAAAAGTCATAGATGGTGTTGTGCTTTTTCTTCTTAAAAATTGTATCGTTAATTCGTTTCAGAGGTGAGCAAGACAATTAAAAAAATGTATTTATATAAATTTTAAGCTGCTTCGTCTATGTCTTATAAAATTAATCGAGTTTGTCAGTATGTAAATACAAATAGAACTTAAAAGACTGCATAGATTTATAACAAAAGTTAAACTCGAAAACGGTATGCTATTGCTGTAAGCAAGTTGAGCTAAAGAACGAAGTAAGAGGAAAATTAGGCATGCCATATATATCTGAGTAAAAAGTAATAGATTTAGTACCAAATAAACATTTTGGCCACATTGGTGTATTATTGTTTCTTAATTAATATTTATTTATGTCGCATATAAACTTCAGTGAGATGTGGAACTTGCTAGATTTTTTTTACTCACACACAGCCATTTATTTTATTGTTGCGTCTGAAGCGGTTTGGCGGATACTGATGTTCTCTATACATGACTGGCATCCTACCATCATGCATTTACACGTCCACCTAGAGAACGGCCATCGCATATAAATATTTTGATCCCGGCAGCGTTGCTGAGCGCTTGGAAAATTCGCGCCAAACAACTCTCTTGGCATTTTTCAGGCTTTGTGAAGTCGACCAGTTTGGGAGGTGCCTTACGTATGACGAGATGCCTTCATATTATACGTACGACAAGCAAAAGGGTATATTTAACCGACGTCGACCAGGAGGTGCTGTGGAAGGTTTTCCGGGAAGTTTCAAGGATGCCGCATTTTGTAGAGTTTATACCGTACACACGAATAATGGCGAATGCTATTTTCTGCGGTTGTTACTTCACACGGTCCGAGGCCCAACGTCTTTCACCTTTCTGAGGACATTTGATGGCGTGGAGTATCCCACTTATCGCACAGCCTGCGTAGTACGTCACTTTCCACTTTCTCGACGGTGACCAAAACTGGGATGACACCCTCGCGGATGTGAGCGTCAGTGACTGGGCGGCTGGGACCCGCATGCGTCGTCTGTTTAACGTCATCTTGGTGTTTTGTAGAGTCGCGAACAAGGTAGTTTTGAGGGAAAAGTATCGCCATCATCTGTCTGAAGATTTTCTTCGAGCTTTAAGGCGTGCTACTGGAGACAAAGTCGAAGTAACTGGTGAACGCGTACTGAACACCTGTCTCAGTTCATTTCAAGACATGGTCATTTCTATCAGCGGCAATCCACTGGTCGAATATGGGTTACCAGGTTCCCAATCATCACCGCATCAAGACCGTGGCAATTGGGAGTATAACGCTGAGACAATTTACGATCCCGGTGAAATGACCACCATACAAAATTTATGACACCGTCTTTGAAAGCTTTGGGCAAAACCAGGGTAAAATGTTTTTCTTGGATGCTCCTGGTGGAACAGGAAAAACATTTGTTACCACTGGCATACTTGCAGAGGTCAAGAAGGAAGGCAAATTTGCCTTTGCCATAGCGTTGTTGGGAATCGCTGCACACTACTTCCGAGTGGCAAGCCAGCACATGCCATGTTTAGAATTCCCATCGATTTAGAGTGCGCCGAAATGCCCGTTTGTGGTGTGTCACGTAGCAGTGATAAGGGACATGTGCTCAAGGATTGCTCTCTGATCGTATAGGATGAGCGTTCGATGGCCAATAGGAAGGCAGTTGAGGCCGTGGGCAGAACTCTGCAGGACATCGGCAGCGAGCATTTGATGGGTGGTCACAGTTCTGTTCAGTGGCGATTTCCGACAAACGCTTCCCGTGGTGACGCGGGGATCGAGGGCTGACAAGGTGAGTGCTTTGTTGAAACGATCTTCGTTGTGGTCACGAGTTCGTACGCTGCGCTTGACCATTAATATGAGAGCTCGGCTCAGCGTCAGTGCACGTGCTCAACAATTCTCCGATATCTTTCTAAGTCTTGGTGAAGGCACTCTACCAGAGGAGAGAGGTGGACAGGTGGTGCTTCTAGAGTCTCTCAGTAGAGTTGTATCCAGCTTAAAACCGACCTCAGGGCGAGCTGCTTCTCACACGGGCAGCTGTACGTCGCTTGCTCCCGCGTCACCAGTCCTAACTCTCTTTACATTTTGGCTGCGGAGAGCCAAACCACTAATGTTATTTATCGAGAAGTCCTATAAGTATGTCTTTACCCTATTCTGTTTTCCTTATTTTCTCCATCTGCTTCAGTCACAACTTATGACTTAATTTAGCAGAATCACCATAAAGTCATTTATTCAAAGCAGGCTAAAAATCAGCAGTTTTTGAAGGTAAATTTTACAAAAGACAGTCTCCCTCTATTACTGCACTTTCTGCAGATATGAAATATAAAGAAGAATCGGGTAAATGAATGTTATTTTAAAAGGTATAATCGTAGGTATTTATTTAAGGCAGCGATAGCCGAGTGGATATACCAACAGACTGCCATGCAGAGGGTATCGGGTTCGAATCCACGGTGCACACCAATGAGTTTTCGGAGTTATGTGCGTATTGAATTGTTAATTATCGCTTGCCCCGTGCCTCGGAGAGCACGTTAAGCCGTCGGTCCCGGTTGTCATGAAGATCTTTGACAGTCGTTACAGGGTGTCAGTACCTTCTTAATAAACTGACACTAGTCTAAACTACGGAATATCGCTATCCCTTCGGGTAGCGGAGGTCAGACAGGCAGTCGCTCTGTGGAAAAGCTAATATTCAGCCAAATCCGGTTAGACTAGAAAGCGGACCCCAGATTGAAACTGGGATAACGCTAAGAGGATGATGAATCGTAGGTATTTATTTAATAATTTGGTGCTGTATAGCATTCTCGCAGACGACGACGCGGGCAGCAGCTAGTACAAAATAAACCGAACACAATTCCACAGAGCTTCCCACGTATACATTTTACGTTTCGTCTAACAATATAGGTATTTATGAATTCCGTTAATTTTACTAATAATAAAATGTAAGCAAAATTAATTTCTACGAGTATACCTTGGCAGGCATTGTATGACATATGGCCAATTTGTTGAAATATAGATTATTAAAACAAATTGTATGTAAATGGAACCAATACACAAATTAAAATGGAATTTGCCCAACATGTTATTAATGCTTTAATTCAATAAAATAAATAGCAATATTCACACATAACATGCATATGAAAATACAAACGATACTAGTAGGTTGTAGAGAGAACTATTAGAGTAGCTTGTAGTCGAGTTAGATACTCATCTTCGCTACAAACAGTAGCTACATATCCGAATAGTGACTTCGCCAAGCAATTGTAAATAGTACACAAGCACTACAATAGATCGACTACGAAGGGAAAATATTTCAAAAGTGCACGTAATCTGTAAGTAGCACTTATTTATTGTTCCAAAATGTGTTTACTCAGGCATCTACTAAGCTAAGCTACATGCATTTACGGCGGCGAATTCTATAAATAATATCATCAATCTATCGCAGGCGCTACTCCGCTTACTGCTCCGACCCTTCCCACGGAAAAGGCTTCCGTGACCTAGTTTCGATTGTTTACTGCAATAACCTAAACGAGCGTACACATAAAATCTGGTTTTAGATACTTTTCAACTATCGTAAGTAATGACTTACGATTATTTACGCCGGATTTTGTTACAGTATTTATATCCTAAGTTATACTTAAGATATTTTATATCGAAATGCAACATAAGTTACTATACAGTTCACTTGAAAAAAATCTCAATTAAATGATTAATTTTGTTTTTGTTTTAGAAAATCAACGACACCTTTAACGCAGATATTGATGATAAAGGGAACTTTATTCCGAAAAAACTCGCCATAGTATAAGCCCCCCCCCCCCCTTAAAGTAAGTAACAGTGTCTTGAAATAATAATAGCACGTGTCTAACATTTATACCCTAACTTTAAAGGTTCAATACAATTTGAAACATAATTTCAAAGGACTATGGGCAAAAATGTATGGACTCCGTCCCCATATACCAACACACATGGAACTGATGCCAATGTGTACCATAAGTATCCACTACTTGATTAAAATCCTTTTTTTACTTAAATCCGTGGGACATATACATAAAAAACAATTTATTATTATTAATTAACCTATATTTTAATTTTACACTTGTAAGTTATTTTGACATTATGGTTATATTACAGCACAAAACATGATTTAGTAACTATACAAAATAATAAATAATGTATTTTTAAACATACAATACATGGAAAATAACGAATATAAATGAATCATGATCGCCCTAGCGTTATCGAGCCCGAGGTCCACTTACTGGTCTAACCAAATATTACAGAATATCAACTTTGCCATACAGTGACTGCCGTCTGACCTCCGCAACCCAAAGGGATAGCAATATTCCATGGTTAACCATGGAATATTGGTCTCAAATAAACTGATAGTGGTCTTAAGAGCACTATCAGTTTATTTGAGGGTACTGACTCCGTGTAACGACTGTCAAACATCTTTACGACAGCCGGGACCGACGGTTTAACGTGCTCTCCAAGGCACGGGGCAAGCGATAATTAACAATTTAAGACGCACTTAACTACGAAAAGTCATTGGTGCGCACCTATGGATTCGAACCCGATTCCCTCTGCATGGCAATCCGTTGGTATCTCCTCTAGGCTATCGCTGCCCTTATATAATAATCACTACATAGTATAAAACAAAGTCTGTCTTCTGTCTGTCTGCCCTTATGTATGCTTAAATCTTAAAAACTACGCAACGGATTTTAATGCGGTTTTTTTAGTAGAATATAGAATGATGCAAAAGGAAGGTTTATATGTATAATTGACGCGAGCGAGGCCGCTGGCGCCGTCTAGTACAATATAAATGAATGAATCATTCATTCATTCATTTTCTTCTTATTATTCGTTCTTATAATGTTATTAGTAGGCAAATAACAATAGTGAGTGTTAATATTACTGGTCTATGTTCACTGTGCACTAATGAATACATAAATGAATAGCTGTTTTACAAATAATCGTCAAACATTTGTACTTATACGAATATTTGTTTAAACGTTAAGTACTATGACAACCCCATGCTTTTGGGCAACATCCCCATAGTAAAAAAATATAATCTTGCCAAGATGTGTCAATTGAGCTACATTTCATTTCTGTTGATGGGTAGGGACGATTCCGCCCAACGTCCTTTAACTTAATTTAAAATTATAAGTAGTAAAAAACCTATGCCAATTATACAAAATAATGTAAAAGTTTATATTTTTCTCTCTCTCTCTCCTTTCTATCCAAGTATCCATCAACCTGTACAGCTAAACAACTCAAACACTGTATAGGATATAAACGTCATATTGTGGAAAGTACTAACCCAAGGAAAAGTTACGAATATGACAATATCACGCGTACGAAACTGCGGAAAAGAGCTATAATCATAATTTTAGTTCTTTTGGACTCCAGTGAAGATTCTCTGTTTACTGCTGAGAATATAACACGCCATTCATTCATTGCACAATAAATCTAAATATAAAATAATAGATTTTGATTATGAAAACCACTTTTGTTCTTGGCTTGTTGAAAAAGTTATTTTGTCACTACAACCCTCTCAAGTTTCACTGATTTAGTTAATACTGAGCTAGGGAACAGACTTCCAGGAAAAGGAACACTAAACCTTGGAAAGACAAGAGAAATTTCGGACGTCGACATGCTGCCGAATGGAAAGACAACAAACGGAAAATGCTGAGAAACTTAGGCTATGAGTTTATGAGTAACGATGGTGCTGCCTTACAGCACCATCGTTACTCATAAACTCATAGCCTTACATTGTAGCATACTAAATGGTTTCTTGGAACTTAGTAATAGATTTTCAATAGGTTTGGGCATTTAAGGAACCATGAAAAGCATGATGTTATGTGTGTAAGACATGTATGCGATCAAATAAAATGTTTTCAACTAGTAGAATCTCATTAGACTCGCCAAATAAACCTGAAGATCCTTACATCATCCTCTTAGCGTTATCCCAGTTAGACCCCGGTGTCTGCCTTGTAGTTTAATTGAATTTGACTGAATATCAGCTTTTACACAGAGCGACTGCCTGTCTGACCTCCCCACAACCCAAATTGATTGCTATATATATGGTTTAGAATAGTGTCAGTTTATTCATAGGTACTGAGTCCCTAGAACGACTGTCAAAGATCTTCATAACAGCCGCGACCGACGGCTTTATGTGCTCGCCGAGGCCCGGGGCAAATGTTAATTTTTAATTCAATACGCACATAACTCTGAAAAGTCATTAGTGCGTGCCGTGAATTCGAACCCGATGCCTTCTGCATGGCAGTCTGTTGGCATCTGCACTCACTGCCTTTTCCCCTAGGCTATCGTTTTATGTTATCTAAGCGTCTACTAGGACATAACGTATACCTGATAATGTTGCGCTCTGTGCAAGTAGGCAGTCTATGCCTAAGGCGAAAAATAATAATTATTTGATGAACATGTGCAAGTCTCAATTAATAATCACTCTCACCATGATTTTTTAACATATACCTGAAACTGGTAACCATAGTATACCAAACAAAAAAATTCAATAAAATTTAGACAAACTTTCAATAATATTTTATTCCTAGTAGTGATTGCTCTTAAAATGAATAAAACAAGAAAATTAATCGTATAATAAAGATCTCATATCACGTTCCCAAAACTACTGTAATAATGAATGGCAATGCCATTGGATAGTATTTTGAGTACTTTTTCTGAAAGGAATATTAATTTGGACTGATTTGATCACGAAATACATTTATTGAAGGCAATGGAAGATATTTTATTTCATGTTTTCCCTTTAATATTATAATAATTGTAACTTACGACACATTTTTATATGATTAGTTCCAATGTAAGTAATCTTATATACAACATACATTACTTAATCCTAGATAAATGTAAACGTAAAAGATAGTAACTACTACATACAATTAAATACTGCTGATTTTTTCAAAGCAGAAAATCGTATGTGACTTTTAAGGAATTCTAGCAAAAAATACAAGAAATCTTACAAGAGATCATAAACTAAGCCTAAAAATATGTTAGTATGCCAATTTTGGCTCTTAAATTAGCTAGCTTATTTGACTTTACAGACATCAATAATCTGCATCCGTATCTTTCAATGGCGATACTGTAAAGTTGATAAAATGCAGTTACGATATTGTACGTAGGAGGTGTCGATATGTCACTCCACTTAGCCGGAGGGCGCTCTATGCTACGTTTGCCAAGACGCGGTCTTAACTCTAGAAAACGACTACTCCGAAGGTTCTGCGTCAGATGTGACCAGCCCTCATCATCATCAGCCTGCAAAAGTCCACTGCTGGATATAGGCCTCTCCAATGGCACGCCACTGACTAGCCCTAACGCTTGCTAATTCTTTGGGCTAACTGATCTGTTATATTCTTCCTGACTTTACATTTTCAGTAGACAGTCTTTTCGTATTACTAGCTACGTGTCTAGTTATGTATAAAACTATGTTCCTACATCACACTGGTTTCACTTGACAATCAACACAAGTAGCCTTGAGGAACTATACACTTGCATCGCATTAAAGACCTGTCGATGAATAGTGTTCGTAGTAACGAAATTCGTACTAACTTATTTCGATGTCACGTTCCCTGGCCCATCCTGTGTGTGCCATGTGTATGAACCCTTGTTACACTGCATGGATAGTGTAGACGTTTAAATGCCACGTAGCGCTGCTATTTATCTGTGAAAGAACAGTTTTATAAGCTGGAAACGAACGTAATCAACGTACGCAACGGCCAATGCTATCTACGCGGACATCTCTTTTTCTGTATAAATATCTGGTTATTTCTTAAGTATCAACATTATAATTATTCAATTTTACCAGATAAGAAGAAACTCGGGCTTTAATATAATGAATAACCAACATACTTATTATAAAGTATAATAAAGCTTCACGTAAAAGCTACAGAAGCAGAGTTCGTGAATTTCCATCATGTAATAATGATTTGATTTATTTATTTAAAAACTTCATATACACAAAGTATATAGGCGGACTTAATGCCATGGACATTTTCTACCAGTCTACCTGATTAGGTGGTGCAGAGAGGAAGAAGTAGGTGTATTTTATAGTTTGAGGGGAATGTACTATAAACTTAACTATGTAGAACATGATAGACTTGCATAAAGTTATATAAATAGATTAATACATAAACTTAATACAGACTTACATTATTAACAAATAAAATACATAAACCTTTACTGTTCAAGCGGCACGGTTGTGGAATGCATTGCCTGTTTCCATCAAACTGGCTCAAAATATCACATCTTTTAAAAATTTAGTGAAAAACCACTACTTATCTCTTTAACTTTCCATAACATTGTCAAACTTACACTTTCTTTTTCTCCCTTTTTTACTATTGTCTACTCCCATTACTTAATTCATTATATTATTGTATGTATGTATTATTATTATTATTATTTTATACTTTATTGTACACCTATATAAAACATTTTAAGGAATTATAAATGAAATACAGTACAATGGGCGGCCTTATCGCTAAAAGCGATTTCTACCAGGCAACCTTTGGATGGAGATATTATTGGTAGGAAATAAATGGTAGTTGTAGAAGTGTACCTGTACCTATGTAAAAATTTGTATAGACTTAATATATATATAAATAAATATAATATTGTGATACTTATACAATAATAATATGCTTAAATACATGTATATATATATATACCTACATAAATACTTATACATACATACACATATAATACACAAATACATAATAGTATATAGTAGTGAAACAGGAAATTTTATAATGTTAGATAGTAGTCCTTGACTAAAGTTTTGAACCTGCTTACCGTCTGAGCCTGTTTAATATTTAATGGTAACGCATTCCATAGGCGGACAGCAGTGACAGAGAAAGATTTATCGAGAAATGACGTGGAATGTACCGGCATTTTTAGTTTCAAATTTTCTGATGACCTCAAATAACGATTATGCGTATCATGAAGGAATTCGAATCTTCCTTTAAGATAGGAGGGAGTTGAAGGGTTGAACAGTATATTGTACAGCAAAGAGAGAATATGAGCATTCCGGCGATGTCGTATGGGTAACCACTTGAGCTGTGTTCGAAATTGTGAAACATGATCGTATTTGCGTAATCCAAATATGAATCGTATACAGAGATTTTGAAGGCGCTCAAGTTTGTCTAGCTGGTTTTCGGTGAGATCTAGATAGCTGACATCTGCATAATCAATAATGAGTAGAAGACGAGAGTTAGCAACCGCAATTTTGGTGGCAGTGGATAGAAAGTTTCTTAATCTTCGTAGTGATCCTGCTGAAGCAAACACCTTTCGACTCACTTCCTGTATTTGCGACCGCCAAGTAAAAGAAGAGTCAATAGTTATACCCAGGTTCTTTACTTTATCCTGTATGGGGATTACAGTGCCATCGAAAGTAACGTGAGGAAGCTGGGACCAGTCGATCTTCGATATCATTCGTGAACTACCAATAACAATGACCTGGGTTTTCGAGGGATTGACTTTAAGTCCAAAGGATTTGCTCCAACTACTGATCAGTACCAAGTCACTGTTAATAGTACTCACAGAAGATGATATCTGTGCCAATGGCGACTGTGTATAAATTTGTAGATCATCTGCATATAGGTGATAAGAAGAGCGAAGATTATTTGATATAGAATTTATAAAAATTGCGAAGAGTAATGGAGACAGCACGCCACCCTGGGGCACACCGACAGTTGTATCACACCAGGAAGAAAGTGAGTCTTCAATGCGTATACGCTGTCGGCGGCCACACAGGTAACTTCGAAACCAATCTTTCACCGTAGGAGATATGTTAAGAGAGCAAAGACGGCTAAGTAGAATATCAAAGTCCACTGTGTTGAAGGCGTTGCTAAAATCTAGCAGAGCAAGAATTGTAAGCTGACCGCCTTCCATGCTGGTCCTGATGTCATCCGTAATATTGACTAGGGATGGAACGGTGCTATGACCCGAACGGAAACCGGATTGATACGGATTAAGCAGATTATTTTTGGAGAGGAACAAGTTCATTTGGTTGAAGACAAGGCGTTCGAGGACTTTGGAGAGGAATGGTAGGATAGAAATTGGTCGATAATCAGAAAAGGATTTAGGATGAGAAGTTTTCGGAATTGGGGTAATTAGGGCGTCCTTCCACGTTGATGGAAACACACCACTGGATAGAGAATAATTAAGGATGTGGGCAATGATGGGTAGGATTATGTCGAGGATAGGAAGGATCATATTACGGCTGACACAGTCACTACCAACTGCGTTGGATGTGATTGAAATAATGCTCTCCTTAATATCACTATCGGTAAAGTGATTAAAGACGAATGGTGAATAACTAGGGGTGGGAATAGATGAAAGATAATTAATAGTGCTTGCCTTAGTAGTCCTATCAATGCAGCAATGTTGGACGAGGCAGAGAAATGTTGATTGAGCAAGTCAATATTGAAGTCATTAGGAGTAGTGTTTAAACGAGTTTTGCCCACCCCCAAGGTCTTAAGAAATTTCCAGACCTTCGCCGGATCTCCGTTATTCACAGAACTATGGATATGTTGGCGTTGTGCATCCCTACACACCCTATTGCAGTGATTCCTAATCGCAAAATATTTTTGTAAGTTAACAGCATCAGGCCTAATTTTATACTTGAACTTAGCTGCAGCTTTTTTGTGTAACAATTGTTTGATGTTGTTAGTGAGCCAAGGAGAGGGACGGTGCTTAATTTTCACAGGTCGTATTGGTGCATGCTTATCGTAAAGTTCTGTGATTTGATTTGTCAGGATGCTGACTTTTTCATCGACAGATTCGGAGTTCACAAGTGGAGTCCAGTCGATATCTCCGGCATCTGTACGAAGAGTATCTATGTTCATGCCACCAAAATTGCGCTGCAATAGAACTTTAGGCTTAATCTTTGGAGGACGGATTTTGTAGGAAATGAAAAGCAAGCTGTGGTAAGAGAACATGTCTGCTGGGTATTGCCCGTGCATAGCGACATGTTCTCTTGAAGAAACCATGATAAGATCAAGAAGAGAAGGTGAAGCATTTGGAAAGTGATGAGTTGCGCTTAAAGGTAATATTGACAGATTACAGCCTGAAATACTAGAAAGAAGAGAAGAAGAGCGGGAATCATTTTTAAGTAAGCAAGTATTAAAATCACCCATTATGATTGTGTGACTGTAAGAGGGTACAAGATTAACCAATATGGTTTCGAAACTAGAAAAATAATTTATTCGTAATGAAGGACAATAGTAGACACCGAGAAGGACTTTGGTGTGGTTTAGTACAACTTCCAGAAATAAATGTTCACCGGCATTAGGCGGCGGTGGCTGTGCAGACATATCCACAACTGTATAGGAGATATTTGAACGTAGATATATGGCAACACCGCCACCACCCCCAACCGCGCGATCATTTCTGATAAGTTGGAAACCAGGTAGGGAGTATAATGTTGAAGGCAGACAGGGCTTAAGCCATGACTCAGAAACAAGGATGGCATGAATGCTCTTACAGTCTAGATTGGCCAGCATATCAGGGAAATATGCCGGAATGCTTTGGGCATTGATATGAACGGCATTGAAGTTTTTGGGTACATCAGAAAACTGTGAGTGGAGACAGTCAGCAAGAGACGGCACACTAGTAAAGCTATCTATGTTACTTAGTGAGTGGAAACTGTCGTCATCACTTAAGTCATTGATATCAATGGCGGCAATAATTATAAATATACCTACTTAAACAATATATATATATATATATATATATATATATATATATATATATATATATATATATATATATATATATATATATATTGATGGTATAGAAATATATATATATGATATTATGAAGAACAAAAAAAATGTTTTTTCCAACCAATAACACACCACCCGCCAGTAGTGCCAGCAGTAGAAGGACAGTTAATTACATAAAAAAATAGCTGAATAAAAAAACAAGAAAAGAAAAATTGCTTCGGTCCGGGTAATTACAAAAGCTAAAAAAGTAAAAGAAGTAATTGCAACAATATTATATAAACTTAAAAGAGAAAGAAGCTTTTATCCGACTTGGCTAGTGGTAAAAAAGAAGTTAAAGTTTTCACATTATTCCGGTGAGGAGGCAAGAAGTGTGCAAGTTTGCCGGGATGTTTAAATTGTCGCTCGGCTACACGAAACTGTTGGCGCAAACCAGGCCATTTGTGACCCGCAACCAGAGTAATGTTCCATTGAATGGTTCACTGATTTGTTTTGTACAACCTTCAGCCATGGCCAGCTAACCCGAGTTACATACAACGCAAATTTTCCTTAAGCACCTTTACACCAAAACATAAAGTGTAACGTAGTAATGATGCGTACGTTTCATTTTGTTAATACGACTTAGCTCAGTAGAGTTCTGTCAATCAAGGCTCACTTCCCGTGCGTGTCGTAAGACGCAGCCAAGAGATTATATCAAGAGGCGAAATGGCATCGCTCTGCTGAGTTCAAATAACATAATACAACATTGCTCAAATTGGGCTACCAAGCTCGCTGATTATGGCAATCTCTCTGGAGGATAGATAGGAAAATCATAATCTCCAACTCATGGTACCTACTCACGGAACTAATTTTCTTCACTCTTCTTTCGCAATTCAGTCCATCCTTCTATGGAATGTGCTCCCTCCTGAGATCAGAATGGCTAAGACCAAGGTTACTTTCAAGTTCAAAGTGAAGGTATATATATATATATATATATATATATATATATATATATATATATATATATATATATATATATATATATATATATATATATATATATATATATATATATATATATATATATTTATTTATAATTTTATTGTACACCAAATGAATTTTACACAGAAATTACAGCAGATTAATACATGTCATGTTGCAAAAACGGCGGCCTTATCGCTAAAAAGCAATCTCTTACAGGCAACCCTTATGGAAAAGAGAAGTAAGGAGCCAGACATAGGGCAGTTTTGGCGTAGTAGGATACTAATGAAATAAAATACGAATACACACTATACTATACAAATAAACTAATAAATATACTATAATATAAATACATACATAGCAATATACTATAATATAAATACATACAGTTGTAGCACTAACATCAAAATTATTAGCTCCTATTTTTAATTTGAAAATAAATAATATAAATATATTATAATCAATTTTAATGAGATTATCTTATTAATAACAGCCAGTACATGCCAGTATAGTGTTGGCACTTTCCTGCAATAACAATTTCCAATAAGTTTTAACGGTTCACCGCACAATGTCTCAAGCACTACAGGAGTCCATAAGCAACTTGAAGGCTATGTTCCTTAAGCGTATGGCAGACTTTGAAGCTGCGTTGCCAGGATCTCGGGGCTCATCAACTGTTCCGGGACTTGCCTCCGACTATAACTCATTCAAGACGTTTGTGATGGAGGCTCTGAATGGCTTGCAGCAACAGATTGAGCTGCTTGCACAGACTGTAGACACCATGGTTATGCGGACCAGGAGGAAAATGTTGCTGCTTCACGGTGTGACAGAAAGCAGCAAAAAAGATACAGCCAAGGTGGTAGTAGATGTCATCAGGCAGCACCTCAAGTCGGATGTATCCATTGAAGATGTGCGGCGCTGTCACAGGATGGGACGCTCATCAGGTGACCACAAACCCAGGCCCATAGTGCTGAATTGTAATAGCTCTTCCGTGCGCGACAGCGTACGGTTTGGCAAAACAAAGTTTAAAGGCACTGGTGTAACGATATCGGAGTTCCTGACTAAGCCACGGCATGACATTTTTATGGCTGCGCGTCAGAGGTTTGGTGTGTCACGATGCTGGACCAAGGAGGGCATCATCCATGTCCTAGCGCCTGATGGTTCGCGTCACCGAGTGGCTAATCTCAGTGAGCTGAACAAAATCGAGCCGAAGGATGGCGTGGAGAAGTCACCCGCAGCGGTGAGGCCCGCCACCACCACAAAGTCCAAAAGAACTGTTTCTCAAAAGAAATAATTCATTGTTTGATTCATTTTGGTCGATCTCCGGTCCGGGTAGTAAGTAAAATTTAACATAATTATCTTCTTATTTTCATCTTCCTTCATATCCACTTTCATACTCACTATATATATATATATATATATATATATATATATATATATATATATATATATATATATATATATATATATATATATATATATTTTGATGGTATAGAAATATATATATATGATATTATGAAGAACAAAAAAAATGTTTTTTCCAACCAATAACACACCACCCGCCAGTAGTGCCAGCAGTAGAAGGACAGTTAATTACATAAAAAAATAGCTGAATAAAAAAACAAGAAAAGAAAAATTGCTTCGGTCCGGGTAATTACAAAAGCTAAAAAAGTAAAAGAAGTAATTGCAACAATATTATATAAACTTAAAAGATCAGAAAAAAAAGCAAACGAAGATATAGCTCAAAACCCTCGTATTCAAATAGTAACAATTTTGACAAGTGTAAGAAATGATAGAATTGACAGATGACAGCAAGGAAAAGAAAAATATTATCCACCGACAAGTAATAATTGATAATAACGATCTAACAAAGTAATTATTTATAAATTAGACATATAACATTTATAAATAAAGTGAGTATGAAAGTGGATATGAAGGAAGATGAAAATAAGAAGATAATTATGTTAAATTTTACTTACTACCCGGACCGGAGATCGACCAAAATGAATCAAACAATGAATTATTTCTTTTGAGAAACAGTTCTTTTGGACTTTGTGGTGGTGGCGGGCCTCACCGCTGCGGGTGACTTCTCCACGCCATCCTTCGGCTCGATTTTGTTCAGCTCACTGAGATTAGCCACTCGGTGACGCGAACCATCAGGCGCTAGGACATGGATGATGCCCTCCTTGGTCCAGCATCGTGACACACCAAACCTCTGACGCGCAGCCATAAAAATGTCATGCCGTGGCTTAGTCAGGAACTCCGATATCGTTACACCAGTGCCTTTAAACTTTGTTTTGCCAAACCGTACGCTGTCGCGCACGGAAGAGCTATTACAATTCAGCACTATGGGCCTGGGTTTGTGGTCACCTGATGAGCGTCCCATCCTGTGACAGCGCCGCACATCTTCAATGGATACATCCGACTTGAGGTGCTGCCTGATGACATCTACTACCACCTTGGCTGTATCTTTTTTGCTGCTTTCTGTCACACCGTGAAGCAGCAACATTTTCCTCCTGGTCCGCATAACCATGGTGTCTACAGTCTGTGCAAGCAGCTCAATCTGTTGCTGCAAGCCATTCAGAGCCTCCATCACAAACGTCTTGAATGAGTTATAGTCGGAGGCAAGTCCCGGAACAGTTGATGAGCCCCGAGATCCTGGCAACGCAGCTTCAAAGTCTGCCATACGCTTAAGGAACATAGCCTTCAAGTTGCTTATGGACTCCTGTAGTGCTTGAGACATTGTGCGGTGAACCGTTAAAACTTATTGGAAATTGTTATTGCAGGAAAGTGCCAACACTATACTGGCATGTACTGGCTGTTATTAATAAGATAATCTCATTAAAATTGATTATAATATATTTATATTATTTATTTTCAAATTAAAAATAGGAGCTAATAATTTTGATGTTAGTGCTACAACTGTATGTATTTATATTATAGTATATTGCTATGTATGTATTTATATTATAGTATATTTATTAGTTTATTTGTATAGTATAGTGTGTATTCGTATTTTATTTCATTAGTATCCTACTACGCCAAAACTGCCCTATGTCTGGCTCCTTACTTCTCTTTTCCATAAGGGTTGCCTGTAAGAGATTGCTTTTTAGCGATAAGGCCGCCGTTTTTGCAACATGACATGTATTAATCTGCTGTAATTTCTGTGTAAAATTCATTTGGTGTACAATAAAATTATAAATATATATATATATACCTTCACTTTGAACTTGAAAGTAACCTTGGTCTTAGCCATTCTGATCTCAGGAGGGAGCACATTCCATAGAAGGATGGACTGAATTGCGAAAGAAGAGTGAAGAAAATTAGTTCCGTGAGTAGGTACCATGAGTTGGAGATTATGATTTTCCTATCTATCCTCCAGAGAGATTGCCATAATCAGCGAGCTTGGTAGCCCAATTTGAGCAATGTTGTATTATGTTATTTGAACTCAGCAGAGCGATGCCATTTCGCCTCTTGATATAATCTCTTGGCTGCGTCTTACGACACGCACGGGAAGTGAGCCTTGATTGACAGAACTCTACTGAGCTAAGTCGTATTAACAAAATGAAACGTACGCATCATTACTACGTTACACTTTATGTTTTGGTGTAAAGGTGCTTAAGGAAAATTTGCGTTGTATGTAACTCGGGTTAGCTGGCCATGGCTGAAGGTTGTACAAAACAAATCAGTGAACCATTCAATGGAACATTACTCTGGTTGCGGGTCACAAATGGCCTGGTTTGCGCCAACAGTTTCGTGTAGCCGAGCGACAATTTAAACATCCCGGCAAACTTGCACACTTCTTGCCTCCTCACCGGAATAATGTGAAAACTTTAACTTCTTTTTTACCACTAGCCAAGTCGGATAAAAGCTTCTTGTTTATTTACAGTTATAGTTTATGCCACTTTATGAAATTAACGTTAATCGCTTTAACGTGGTCTTCACTTTGACGTTTTATATAAAATACAACTAGTTACGTAAGAGCTTTTGCCTTTTAAGCCTGAATAAATCATTATAAATTAAGAAAGTAAACTTGTAGGTTTCTTAAATTCAAGAACATTCTGTGGTCAAGAACTGCTATGGTGAAAAATAAGGATTAGAAGTTACCAATTATAGTAAGAAAAGGATAAAGCTATTAAACCTTACCGGTTCTTCCAAACTGTCATTTCTTTCATTCTTCGTCCTAGAAAAGGAAGATAGGACGAGCATATCGTCTCGAATGCTGCTACTCTACTTCAATCACGTGATTACAGCGCAGTACTAATACAGTAAAGCTATTCAATGTATACTGTGACTAGCGTGGGTGTAACGGTCCGTTGGCGACCAGCAGCAGTGGGCGGAGGCGGCAGAGATGTCGATGTACATGTCGTGCTCTACTCTGCTGCAGCCGATGTAACGTGAGAGTAGAACGCTATGGACATCGAAATCCCTGGCGCTGCTGCCCGTCGCTGTTGTTCGTAAACAAGCCGTATAGCTTTCAGGCGGCAAATTATATTATGTATTTGTTGATCTTGATCTCGTCTAAGTATCCACAGACTGCAGGCGAACTTATGTTAACTTATGGCTCGACAGTATAGTACTGTGTGAAACTCTTTCTACCATTATGAGCTTATTAAGCAAGGATGGATAGTTGTTACACTTTCATGTAAAACTACTATTCAAATTTTTATGTAAGTTTACAATATTTTACGTGCATTTTTTTATAAATTATTAAAAAATTAAATTATCTTTCGACTTTCTCATTGAAACAGAAACGTCCAAATAATCTAATCGAAAGCTAAATCTATAGTTTCATTATAAGCTTTTAGACATCATGGTCAGAATATTATTAGAGACGAAGGGTGAACTGCCTTATTTGAATAGCAAAGATAGACAAAATACTTTTGGTACTTTAATTTTAATAATATTTACACACATAGAACACACAGCTACGTAAAAAATATGGAATTGAAATAAAATATAAGTGGAGCATATTGCTTCATCATCATCCTAATCATCTTCACCAGCCTGCCGTTAGTCCCCTTCTGGACATAATCCACTCCGATGTCACGCTACTGCACTCAATTTGCTTCCGAAGGCGTTGTTTCTAGCGGTATAAAAATGCTTAAAGTTTCAAAACAAAGGGTTTTACTCGTACCTCTTTTAGGTACCTACATTTCGATGTTCTCGTAAGTCCATATTTGGCCGAAGAACGATTTAAAGTGTGACATTCTTTAAACGCTCAAATTGCAGTTGGTTTTCTCCCTGATGTAGTAACAATCTTATTCTTCTTAAATTTTAATCAAGAGTCAATGTACTTACTCAACATACATACACACATGTCAGCGCTATAGGTAACGTCTTACACATCGATTGTTAAATTGTAATCTAAACATTGTTAATTGATATCCGAAATCTGAATTAACTAGGATCAATCGGCTGCTGGTAATACCCTCTTCATTATGTGTATTCCGTGATAACGGAATTATAAATTTGTGCTAGAGAACCCTCGTTCATTTATAATGATTTACTTAAATATTTTATGACATTTTAATTACTCCCACCATTGTAGTTGCTGTTAAATAAAAATAATCGCTGGCGGCACGCCATTACTGATAAACATTCACGTTTACAGTGTTAAAATATTGTTTGTTTCTCATTTAAACAGTTTGTTACAATTTGGTTTTTATATTAGAAAATTATTTATATTATCTTTAAAAGGTCCATGAATGCTTGCTACGCGATGAAAAGTTGGTACTGTTATAACTATTATTTAGCTCAAATGGATCCTCAAGCCTTAACTCTACAAAGTTTGTGAATTATATTATATTGATTTATGTTCTTTATGTCGTTTTGCACTTAAAATTACATAATCTTTCATCGTCTTAGTTTGACGCTGACGTTGTTAGTGCTGATATAATTAAAGCAGAAGCGGCATTGAAGCTGACTAATTTCGTTTTCGTTTAGTCACTTCGTTTTTTAATAGTTCTAAGCTTTGCCGATTGGAACACGTACTTCTGGTTATAATATAACGGGACTGACTCTTCATGACCAAGAATAATGTTAAGATTTTCATTGTTTCTTATTAATTATTTACGCCATTTTTCTTCTTGGCTTTTCGTTGCCAAACATATATATTTATACATTAATTATCGGAGGCAGTAATGAGTTTTCTGCCTGCGTTCAAGTTTTTGCGCACGATGATGGCTTCTGGGTCAGAATGGGCATGGGCATGGGCAGAGCTCTTCAATCTTGCTTAAGCGTCATTCTTTTTCTAGAATGGTGTACCATTGAAAAGAAGGACACACGTAGTTATCAAGTACTTGTTTTTAAAAGCTATTTAATGTGATGTGTGCTTTGTATTGAAATTATTTGGTAAGACATAATTACAGCTCAATGACGATTTCTAGTTAATAATTTTCAAGAGAACGAACATACGCTGATAATACCTACTAGATTAAATTTACTATTCAAGCAAATCGTCGACTCAAATGTTACGGCGGTAATGTGATTTTAAGTATACTAAACCTATCTTTACGCTTATGTAAGTAATTTTGTATGTGGTTGTAACGACTCTATGTAATCACGGGTAATGGAATATGAACTGAAGTTATATTTAGGACTATTCAGAAATACTAATACCATCTAATGGTAATAAAAATAAAATTGCCCTGGGTGACATACTCGTATCATCACAAAGCCTTTACTAAAGAAGCTAGAAACATAAGAGTAGATTCTTTTTACTGACGTAAGCACACAATCAGTAAAGATTTGTTTAATGCCACCCCTAAGGGAGTAACGCAGAGACTAAAATTTTGTTTGAAAATCCACTAATTTTTGAAGCTAACATTGTGAACATGCGGACTACAACTCGAACCATATAAGTATAACAAGCCTACTACTACTGTATACTATTTTATTATGGAGTTTTTTTATGTTCCTACTCACATTACCAGGTTGATCAGCCGTGACTTTCCAGAGTTATGACATTCGTAGAGTTTTCGAGAAAGTTACACTTAACTTTAAAAATTCACAGTATATTGGATGAGTTGAAATCAAACAAATTCACTTCATTCCATTCTTCAGCAAAAGGGTATCAAAAATATTGGTTTATTTATTATTGAATTTTCCTTTGAATTCGTTAAGTCGGTTACTCTACCTTGTGCTCGCTTTTATATACTATTAGAGGACGCCAGCAGCTACGCCTGCATTTTTTTTTAAATTTACCCGTTTTGGCCGATCCCGTGGGAATTTCGGGAAATCCCTTCTTAGTGCACCCCTACAGTCCCCAAGGAACACACATGCCAAATTTCAGCTTCCTGCGCCCAATAGTTTCGGCTGTAGCGTGTCTGTCAGTCAGTCAGTAACGCAAGGATTTTATATATTAAGATTACAATAAATTTAGATGCAGATATTATATTTAATAGACGCACTATCCATAAAATAACGTTTAATGGATCTAGTTGTAATAGCTTTTACTGTGCGAAATAGTCATCATCAACACCGTTATCTCGGTTGCATCAAAGACTTACACGTCTTGGAGCCCCAGGTCCAAACAGATATAACAAAATAACAACTTTTTCGCAGAGCGACTGCCGTCTGACTTCAACAACCCAAAAGGATGGCGATATTCAATGGTTTAGACCAGTATCAGTTAACCTAGGGGTACTGAATCCCCGTAATGGCTGTCAAGGATCTTCATGACAGCCGGGACCGACGGTTTAACGTGCTCTTCGTAACACGGGGCAAGCGATAATTAAAAATTTACCTACGCACCTAACTTCGAAAAGTCCTTGGTGCGCGCCGTAGATTGGAAACCCATACCCTCTGCATGCCAGTCCAAGTTAAACACCAATAAACAAATTACGATTAAAATTATTTTTAAATTAAAAAGCAACCTTTTTAAGGTGAATAAAGCAATTGATATTTTTTATTATATCACTAATAATCACTTTATGCAATGATAGGGTCAAAGATGGAGTCATTACCACGTAATGGCTTTCGAAATCAAAACCACATTAGGTATTTCTGACTTTAGGTAGTTATATGCTTATTATTTAGATAATTATCACTTGCGCGATCGTCAAGTGTTCTTCTAAAATCTTCCAAACCAAATTAGGCCTTCTCAAATTGAAGAGAGGCCCGATCCCGACGTGATCAGTTACATAATTATATATCACATTTATTTAGGGTAAATTAGAAAATTCACTGACAGTGTCATTGGCTTAATTAGAAAAAAACTCAAATCTTAACAAAATCATATTCATACAGGTCAAATTAATTACGTCCTTATAGAACTGAAGCCTAGGTCTAAAATAAGTAAGAAATAAATATAATTTAAAATAATTAAACCAGGAACCCGCATTGTGAGCAAGAAAGAAAATAAAATTGTGTGCGTACTTCTACCTGACACCGAATTCAAAAAGTGTTGTTGTTGAAAATATTAGTTTTTTCTTTCAAGTCACTGTTTTGAAGTGCCTTCTGCATCAAGAACTTGATCCAGCTGCCTAGTGTGAGCATCTTGATAGCTAGATGTTGGTTAGACGATTAGTTCATAGGCACAATGATCGCCGAGTTCACATCCTACATATCAACAATCTCATGAGCTGGGTCCAAATATTTGATCTCCTTCTCTTTTTCTGCTCTCACAAGATTGCTGACATGCGATAAGGTCATAACAACTATCACTGCGAGTCGCTCTGCTCGATCGATCACTACAATATCACGCTTATTAGATGAACCCGTCGAAAACTCAAGTTATTCTGATTGGCAGTTCCAGGATAATTTCCAAGGTAAACTGGCCGCAGCTGCCTCAGATTGAGTTCGACGGTAAAATCTTAAGAATCTCAGATAGTGTAAAAAACCTAGGTATTTATCTGGATAAAACTTTATCATGGGGAATTCAAATACAGGAAACAAGTCGCAAACTGTTTGCCTCAGCAGGATCGTTGCGTAGGCTGCGAAACTTTCTTCCCACAACCACCAAGATTGCGCTTGCACAATCTTTGCTTCTCCCAATACTCGATTATGCCGATGTCAGCTATCTTGATCTTAATGAGGACTTACTTGATAAACTTGAGCGTCTCCAAAATTTCTGTATAAGATTCATTTTTGGTTTACGCAAATATGATCATGTATCTGAATTTCGTTCTGAATATCGAATTTTGTCGGTGGATCTGAGACTGCAGATGCTAACCCATTCCACAAACTTCTACGACAAATCCTTTGCTGTTCAAGCTGTACGATTGTGGAATGCGCTTCCGGTTGAAGTAAGGCAAGCTAAATCACTCAATATATTTAAAAATGCATTAAATAAGCACTATTTGTCACTTTAATCTGTTATCTAAACTGTACCACTGTTCTCTGCATTTATATATATAATTATGTATGTAAGTATATGTTTTATAATGGAATTATATATATATATATATATATATATATTTATAATATAATTATGTATCGTTAGTATGTATATTGTCAGTGTGGTGACGGATTAAGAATACGGAATGTCACCACCCCATACCATCCCATGGGTGTCGTAAGAGCCGACAGAGGGAGCATATTATCCAGAGAACAGCACTGTAAGAGAAGGAAAACTTGATACAAACCCTATACCAACCCGTTTGGCCAGCGTGGTATAGTAGCCCCATTCGTGGTATAGTAGGCCTTTCAAAGGAGAGGCCTAGTCTAGCAGTGGACTGTTAAGGGCTGATGATGAGTATGTATATATGTATTATTTGTATGTATACCTTATGTTTTTTGTGTATGTATTTACATAAATATATATACCTACATATGTATGTACATTGCATTCAAATAACTACAAGTTTCCACATATATTTGATAACTACACCATCAAACCTATCCTTTCCAGTCTGTCCATCCTAAGGTTGCCTGTAAGAAATCGCATTTTGCGATAAGGCCGCCCTTGTGCATTTACTATATTTTTTTTGTAAATTTAAGATATATAATTTGTAACAATTGTATTTGCGCAATAAAGTTGTTATCTATCTATCTATCTTATTGGCTACAATAATCCTGTCTGTCACGACCATTTTTTCGAGAACTGGGCGCATATCTGTAGTACGGTACCTCTGAACCAATAAGATTATATTTAAGGGCTAGTTGCTGATGGATTATCTTGACCACTTGATTGTGTCTGTGCAAATACAGCAGATGGTTTTACAAATAAACTTTAATAAACGATTTTATTTAAGGATTGGTACTACATACATACACATACATAACGTCACGCCTTTTATCCCCGAAGGGGTAGGCAGAGGTGTATTTCTACACCCACCCTTCGCCAGATATACTTTAGTCCCACGTAATAAGGGGCGAGCCTATTGCCGTACCGGGCACATTTCCAGACTCCGTACTGCTACTGAGAATTTCGCGACAGATAATCCCAATAACACTGCCCGACACAGGAATCGAACCCGGGATCTCCCAATCCCACGGGCACATTTATGCCGCGAGACCAACGAGGCAGTCGTATAGGGTTTGATGTCGAGTTTTCCGTCTCTACGCAAAGATGGTATTTGCCTCATATTATCCCTTAGTCGCCTTTTACGACACCCACGGGAAGATAGGGGGTGGTGACACTTGTATTCTATGCCGTCAACCACACGGCAATCAACCACACGGCAAATTGGTACTCGCCGGATTCGAACGGATTGGTACTCTATCGCGAAAAAGTATTTTTAAAGAAATATTGCAGTATATGTATAAGCATACATCACAATAGCACAAAGGCTACCTTATTTTGCAATAATTGTCACCCACATCGGCGAATCCGTGGACCGAAGCTAGTCTGTAGAACAAAAGTATCGATAAAGTAATAACGTCACTATGTTTATGCGTCACAATCTTTAGACTAATAAATCAAAATGTCTATGAACGAAGTCTCAAAGTTTCTAATGAAGTTCTATTAAATTTTGACGGGTAATGGCTGGCTACACGGCCACCTATGTCAGACCTTTTAGTGATGGTCTTGCCATCGGATCCCTCCGTCTACAAGGTAATAAAATAGTCTAAGATTTGGAACCTTTGTGCTAGTCATTTCCGTCCCGTATCGCGACTCCTACGCAAATTGTCTTATCTAACTTCGTGGTTTGAAAGGAGTCATTACCTTCGATAATATATTTTTCTTCTTATAAAGTACACTTCGTGTTTGATATTGCGATCGCTCTATATATAAGTACAGACTATAAGTACGCGCTACTAACCCAAAAACTTGACATTTCAAATAGACTATTATCTCCCCCTTTGTAACATTGATAAGTAGCTATACTTAGAAGAAATGTATAGCTACCTAACAATAATAGGCTAGTTAACGACAAAAAATTTATAAGTCCGTCCTTTAGATTATTCAAAAATAAGCGATACGTATTTTTTTATTTGTAAATTAAACCAAAAATGACCAAGATATAGCTCATTAAAGTTACGTATAACGTCACGCCGTGCTGCATTTTCTCGCACTAGGTGACGTCACACGTAACTTTAATGGGCTATATCTTTGTTATTTTTTATTTAATCGAAAAAAGAAAAAATAAGTGTCCAATATTTTTTTATAGTCTAAAATACGGACTAAATAAAATGTAATTATTTTGACCCTGGAAACTACCCTATTGTCTATAGGTAGATACGACCTGATACACTTTTAATAAGGGTTAGGTCATAAATCTGTGAGAAGTGTGTTGAAATGGCGTAGTAGGTACAAGTGTTAGTTTAATATGTTGCGTACCTAATAAGAAATGCTGCTTTATTTTATGCACTCAAATCATATTGGAAAATTAATTGAATTGAATGATGTTTGTACTTTGCTCTCAATTTACCGACCTACCCTTGGTAATTTAATGTTTATTTTACTTTAACCTCACGAATGGTCACCTCGTCACTGGCACTGCGTTGCGTATAGTTGCTTGGTTCACAACTGGGAAATCTTTGAGAGGATGAAGATGTGAAAAGCCACACTTTTTACTACACTGTTAACATTGGCCGCGTTCTATTTATATGACTATGCGCGGTATTACTTATTAAATAAACATTGTCTGTGGTAAACATACTGCAACTAATCTAAAAAATAGAACAAGTTAGTATGGAGGTAATATCATAACTTATAAAGCTTATGACTTGCAAAAAACACAAAATAGGTATACAATGCGTCAACTTTTATTTAATTGAAGCGGCGCACGGTGGTGCAGGTAGTACGGGAATGCGGAAAATATTATTTTTAATTCAAAATACGTTGCATACCTATAACTATAAAACTTTATAAAGTGATAAAACGAATGTATTAGTGTATCAAGACAAAGATATAATAATAATAAATATATTTTTTAACATGGTACAATTATGGTTTTACATGATACAATACAATATAAATTCACTTGAAATTTATATTCCAATGAATCGCATTACGAAAAACAGGATAAAGTATTTAAGCAGAATTATAAACAAATATTAATTAATCAAATAATAAATACAGAAATAAAGGTTTATAGATGGGTGCTATCCACTAATAAAACTTTGGCATCATCATGAAGTGGATAGTTTTTTTTATAAGGTACTGCACTGCAGGATAGACGAAAACATTTTCTTGAATGACCTAACCTATAATTGCGGTAGTCTTTGTTACGCGCTTCTTGAGCTTCCTCAGATAACATTCCAATGGGTAAGACAGCAGCACTTATTATTTGTTTGCCATGCATTAATACTTTGTGCACTGTATTTGGCATATTATACCAGCTGTACAAACTAACATATAGCTCGGCAATTTCATAACATATGTTCCAAACTTCTCTGGATCAATTAATTTTCCTCGTTAATGAGCGGCGTTGGATAATGACCTGGTATTTCCAGGATCGCAGATTTTTGCAGCTAAATTTGATGTATATATTATCTATAGGATCTAATGAATCTCGTTAAGTGTATCATTGTCTAACAGTCGGTAACGGAGATTAGTTATAGTCTTATAATTAAAAACAAATGGTTCCATATTACCGGCTTCATTAAAAGTGTAATGACAAGTAAATAATCATTATATCATATAATATTTTAATGTTTTATTTAATAACACACAATAGAGCTACGAATAAACAAAGAATAAAAGCTGAATATACTAATATTTCAGTTTCATTCATACTTGAAACAACACTATTTTTTGTACGAAATTTGTTAATTGTCGATCACCCTGCTTCTTTACATCATAAAATTAAAATGTACGATAATATAGTCGTATTTTTTGTATGACCTTTTTTTAATAAGATCCTAGTATACGTGTACCAAATTGTATGCATTTTAAACAAAGTTAAAAAAATATACTTTTTGCCGCCCCTGAACCACAGTGCGGCGCGCTCACTCGATACCGTGACGGGTAAGTTTAGGCGTTCAACAATTTCTTTGTTAAGTCAAAAGATCGACTTTCTTTCGCAGAAAATAATATGAAACATGACATGAATTGAAAAAGTTCACCGAGAAGAACACAAACATCAAGTTGATGTTTTCGGAAGTGTATACAAGGATCTGCATCGATCGGATTTTGCTGTGTTAGGATATTGCTAGGCGGAAGATGGGAAGATTAATAATATTATGTAGGTGGGGAAATTAATAACAGCTACGAAGGAGTCCACGATTTCTTCTTGTTGTGAAAAAGTTTGAAACACTTCGTCTACTGAAATTGAATACTGCTTTATTGGTTTCCATTATTAGTATATAAAAAAAGCTAACAAATAGTAATTATGGATTCTTTTTCTTTTTTGTATATTTATTTCACTATGTAATGTCAGCTAACAAATTTAACATCATCGGCAACGTTGGATTTGTCTTTAACCTTCATATTATTATGGAGGGAAGATATTTCTGAACAGCAACATAAACAATACTGCGAGACCTCTAATTTCTTTCTGTAGTCCAAAGAAAACAATAATTTAATTAGAAGTACCTAAGCATTTGAGTTGATATTATCTATAAAGGAAAATACGAATAAGAATAATTGTTACTTATGTTAACTTATAACTTATTGTAGATTAAAGTAAGATTTAAAACCTTGAAGAATGTTTTGAAAGTCAAACTCTTTTAATAATTATATTTCCTTAATTGTTTTTGTAAAGTTTGTTAAAGCGAGCAATTGAAAATAACAAATCCTTCAATACGACTTGGTAGGATCAGTAAAAGTAACGAGCATTTATATGGTTTTAGGTGATACGTTTCTAAATTGGAAACTTATAAAACAAGGCACGTGACTGAACGAAACATACAAATATAAATTATCCTGTATAGCAGACAATATTAAGTTTATTTTGCAGAAATCATTGAATCGTATGAAGTGGTCGAACTTACTAAGGAGAACTGTATTTTCTGACTTCATTTACTTATTACTGAAATTGCATTAATGGCATCGAACATTGCGGCGTCAAAGGCGAACGTATTAGCACTGTGAACATTCGACAAAAATACCAAATAATGTTTATCTTTGCAACGACTGGTGAAAGTTTTCCGTGAAAATGCAACAAAACAGCTAAAATATTAATGTATGAAGCTTCATACGTAAGTTGATATGTGCGCGGGATACAAAATTCATCACGTATTTTGTGCTAACGCGTATAAATGATGCAAAACCGAGATACGAGCATGTTTTAAATCATCGCTTTTAATTATAGATGAGACAAGCCTTTTAAACGTAAAAATCGATAAATATTCATTTGTTTGGTTTTTATAATTTGTATATCGGGGGGATGGGCTTCGTTAGCCTTGGATGGATCGGGGGGATGGGCCTCGTTAGCCTTGGATGGCAACCCGTCTAGGAGAAGGAAAACTCCGAAATTTAACCACTCTCTTTGGGGGGGATGGGCCTCGTCAGCTTTGGATGGCAACCCGTCTAGGAGAAGGAAAACTCCGAAATAAAACCAACATTCAGGGAGCATACCCGAAAACAAACCCCAATCCAAGGTGTCAACCGACCCGTGCCGAGGGATTCATGGCCAGAGGGCAAGCTGGTCGCTAACGGAGGGTGCATGTGTTGGTGGTCACAGGGCACAGCTAGTATTCCATCTTACCCCCGTACAGGGTTCTGCGGGGATGGACATTCTAAATCCCTATTACTCGTGGGAACGCTATGAGAACTGAAAATAATATTTCTCCAGACGGCGGCGACGCGGTTCGCAACCCCTCATGTCTCGTTTCCCGCGAGGGCGAAAAACGGCCTACGGAAAGCCGGTTTGCAACATTAAATGTTGGAGGAGGAATGGATGGTAAATTGAATGATGTATGCCAGATGATGGATGATAGAAAGATTGATGTTCTATGTGTGAATGAGACAAAAAGGAAAGGTTGTGGCCCCACCAAGCATGACAGCTACACGGCTTATTGGTCTGGGGTAGACAGTACCACCAGAGCCTGCAAGGGAGTTGGTTTAATACTGTCTGCGCGAATGAATGAGTGCGTAAAGGAATATGAATGTGTAAATGCTAGACTATTGTGGATGAGAATGAAAGTAGGACTTACTCGTCTCTTTATTGTAGGGGTTTACGCCCCGGTCAATATAGTAGCGGGTATGTCACAGCAAGAACAAGACGAAAGGCAGGAATTTTGGGAGAACTTAAGAGCGATTTTGAGGAAATGTAAGGATAACGAAAGATTGATCTTGTTAGGTGATTTCAATCGATGGGTGGGAGTAAAACGAGATGGATTTGAAAGGGTCTTAGGTGGATTTGGTGATGAGAGTGTGAATGAAAATGGAAAAGTTTTGCTTGAGGTTTGTTTAGAGTGGAGCCTTTGTGTGACAAACACCATGTTTAATTACAAAAGGATACACATGTATACGCGTGAGGCTAAGAATGTTAGAAGAAGTATGATTGATTTTGTATTGTATGAACGTTTGAGAAAGAATGTGTTAGATACAAGGGTGTATCGAGGGATCGGCATCCACACAGACCACTTTTTGGTGATGAGCCGGATAAGTGGACTCTTTAAAGGATGGCAACACCGAGAACATTATGAAAATAGGGTCCTAGAAAGAATAAAAGTAGAAAATCTGCAAGAAAAAGATGTGAAAGATGAGTATAAGCGAAGATTGATAGCAAAATTTGAAAGGTTCGATGGCATAAATGATATGGAAGAATTATGGCAATCTTTTAAAGAAGAGATAGTATGTGTAGCGTCTGAAGTATGTGGTGTGATCAAGAGAAAATCATACAAAAGGCTCGCAACAAGACTGCAAGAACTATAGAGGCATTAGCCTTCTCAGCATTGTTGGCAAATTGTATGCGAAGGTACTGATTGAAAAAGTTATGGAAGTAACCGACAAGAAAATATGGGATGTACAAGCAGGATTCCGAAAGGGTATGGGGTGCACGGATCAAGTCTTTTCCTGGCGGTGCGTAGCCGAAAAATTCTTGGCCAAAGGTCAAAAGGTCTATTGCACATTCGTGGATTTGGAAAAGGCTTACGATAAAGTGGTGAGGAATGAAATGTGGTCGGTACTGTCGATGTATGGGGTGAACAGCAGCCTCATACGAGCTCTGAAATCCCTTTATGAAGATCCTAGAGCTTGTGTGAGGATAAATGTGTCGTACACGGATTGGTTTACCATCGAAACAGGTGTTAGACAGGGATGTGTAGCGTCGCCGTGGCTGTTCAACCTCTTCATGGACAGTTGTTTGCAAGATTTGAAAAATAGTGACTGTGGATTAAGGATGAATGAGTTACTTGTCAAATGCCTCCTTTATGCTGATGATCAGGTTATACTTGCGTCTTCAGCGGAGGAGTTGCAGGAGATGGTAACAATCATGCATGGTGCGTTAGAGAGGAAGGGAATGAAAGTAAATGTAAGTAAAACGAAAGTTATGGTTTTTGAAAAGGAGGAATGAGTTACGGCTTGTAATGTTATGATCGATGGACAGCGAGTGGAGCAAGTGAATGAGTTTGTATATTTAGGTACGCTGTTTACAACCTAAGAGAAGCAAGAGGGATATGTCAAGATCGTTGCAATAGGCGCTCCGTAGTCTCTGCCTACCCCTCCGGGAAACAGGCGTGAGTCTATGTATGTATGTAATTTGTAGCTTTTCTTTATTTATTGCGGTTTCAGATTTTATTCACACGACATTTTTACGTATTAGTGGTGTTCACATCGTGGGTAACAACTCGCTACAGTATAATTATTTAGAATTCTGCCGCAAGTTTTATAACTGAAACTAAAAGTTTTTTTTCTGTTGACACTTTGTATAAAGTTCGGAGGCCTATTATCACTTACCACTATCGAGTCAATATAAGAAAGGCAATTCTAAAAATAAGAAAGGCAATTCTAAAAATGTGTTTTGTTTAAAAACCATCCGTCACGTCACGATAGTACAAGTCTGTTGTGTTGTCACAAGTTTCTCCTCGGTGAACTTTTTCAATTAATGTCATTTTTTATATTATTTTCTGCGAAAGAAAGTCGATCTTTTGACTTAACAAAGAAATTGTTGAACGCCTAAACTTACCCGTCACGGTATCGAGTGAGCGCGCCGCTTCAATTAAATAAAAGTTGACGCATTGTATACTTACTTTGTGTTTTTTTGCAAGTCATAAGCTTTATAAGTTATGATATTACCTCCATACTAACTTTGTTCTATTCTTTAGATTAGTTGCAGTATGTTTACCACAGACAATGTTTATTTGATAAGTATTACCGTGCATAGTCATATAAATAGAACGCGGCCAATGTTAATAGTGTAACAAAAAGTGTGGTTTTTCACATCATCATCCTCTCAAAGATTTGCCAGTTGCGAACCAAGCAACTACACGCAACGCAGTGCCAGTGACGAGGTGACCATTCGTGGGGTTAAAGTAAATTAAACATTAAATTACCAAGGCTAGGTCGGTATATTAAACATGAAATTTGAGAGCAAAGTACAAACATCATTCAATTCAATTAATCTTGCAATATGATATGAGTGCATAAAATGTTTTATTTTATGCACTCAAGTCACACGCAAGCACTTCTTATTAGGTACGCAACATATTAAACTAACACTTGTACCTACTACACGATTTCAACACAGTTCTCACAGGTTGTTGACCTAACCCTTATTAAAAAGTGTTTCACGCCGTATCTACCCATAGACAATTATTGTTAGGTACCTATTCATTTCTTCTAAGACTTGTTACAAAGAGGGAGATAATAGTCTATTTGAAATGTCAAGTTTTTGGGTTAATAGCGCGTACTTATAGTCTGTACTTATACAGCGATCGCAATATCAAACACGAAGTGTATTTTTTATTCTGCCGAACAAATTGACTCCATGCTGCCTGATGTTAAGCAGTCAGTGAAGTCCCATAGTGATGGACATCATCCCAGTAGCCAGCATGGCATTATCGCATGATGGCCCTCACCTTGACGGCCTTGAGTAAAGCTTTTTCACGCCCCGCTTAAAGGACCCGGGATCATAGGTGGAGGGAAACACGTGGACTGGTAAAGAGTTCCACATCTTAATGGTACGGCAGAGATAAGAGGCGCCGAACCGTTTGATGCGTGACGGTATCTGTTCTACCGTGTAAGAGTGGCACCTCAACCCAGCACGTGTCGTTCGGGATAGGAAAGGAGAGGGTGGGATTAGTGGAAAGAGCTCTTCGGAGCACTCACCGTGATAGATGCGGTAGAAGACAGCCATTGAGGCCACGTCTCTGCGTAATTGCAGTGACTCAAGAGTCTTAGTGGCCTCTGGATCCCCGATGATACGGACAGCATGCCGCTGCAACCTATCGAGGGCGTCCAATAAGTACTGAGCGGAGCCATTCCAAAGGTATTCTATAAGAAGAAAAATATGCTATCGAAGTTAATGACTCCTTTCAAACCACGAAGTTAGATCTGACCATTTTTCGTGGGAGTCGCGATACGGGACGGAAATGTCTAGTATACATACATACATACATAGTCTCACGTCTATAACCTCGAAGAGGTAGGCAGAGGTGTATTTCTACACCCACTTTTCGCCAGATATATTTTAGTCCCACGTAATAAGGGGCGAGCCTATTGCCGTACCGGGCACATTTCCAGACTCCGTGCTGCTACTGAGAATTTCGTGACAGAAAAACCCAATAACACTGCCCGACCCCGGGACCCGATCCCACGCGCATATTTATGCCGCGAGACCAACGAGGCAGTCGTATAGGGTTTGATGTCGAGTTTTCCGTCTCTACACAAAAATGGTATTTGCATCGTGTTATCCCTTAGTCGCCTCTTACGACACCCACGGGAAGATAGGGGGTGGTGACACTTGTATTCTATGCCGTCAACCACGCGGTCGGCCAAATATATTTTAGATAATATAGCTGGCAACTGTATTTCAATTTGATTGTGCATCGTCGAAAATGGAACGCAAACGACTTTACCCGCTTAAACGATTGCAACTGGAAACAATCGTTTGCATTTTGGAAACTGCATAGCTGTAAAAGCAATGTTACCTGTTATCGCGCCATTTCTTCTTACTCGAGACTCAAGAGATATTTAATAGAGTGTTAGCCACTCTGCTAAGAGTCTTGTCGATGTGTTTACTTTGCATAAGGAGTTTAGTCTTGGTGGAATTTGTCATAATGTTAGATGGAGTGGCAACATCACGGTGAAACTGTTTTAGTTTTATATAAAAGTATCTTACGTAACAAACTTAGATTGACTAAAATAAACGCGTTAACGCGTTTTATGGGCATTCTCTGCGTCAAACGAGATTTAGATTGAAGTTCAGAACCCTTAAAATAGCCGTTATCCGAGGATTTTGACGTAAAAACTATAACATTAGGTTTCCAAGTGTGAAAAAGCGGACCCGATTTTATCTATTGCGTACCTAAATCAGATATTAGATAATTTTGTTGTAAATAAGGTGATTAGAACAATTATAAATTTACGGTACTAAGCGGTACGGCGTATTCTATTGTCGTCAGAGCTATTATTCATTTTATGATTGTGACAAAATTACGTCCTTATCTATGTTATAGTTAATTTCATTACAGAATCGTTGACTGCTTTAAATAAAAATTATACTGCGTTCTCTAAAATGCTATTCCCGTTCCTATACATGGAATGGACAACCAACAAGGACAGCTTTAGTTTATTGAGTCATCTTTATTATACTAGTACTCGTTATGTACATGCGCTATCCCATTGCACTTAAGACGCTATTCCACTTTTCACCTTGGAGCCGGGGGTTCACTTACTAACTTGTCGTCGTCGTCGTACCAGATTTTAACGAATATTAGCTTTTTTATAGAGTGTCTACCATCTGATCTCTGCAACCAAATGGATAGCTATATTTCATGGTTATATCGAAATAGACGTACTTAGAACATTGGTATTCGCGATGCTAATAAAATGTCGCGTTTCAACTTAAAGAAGTGTACACAACAAAAAATATTTTAGCTCCAAGAAACAGTTACTGTCCACCAAGCAGTTGTCATGTGAATAACTTTTAAAAGGAAAAATAAATTGTGCGCGGCAAGATGTAAACAATGTCTTTTTAAGAATCTGTGGAGGGTTTTTTAATTTTACCCAAAGGGCATGACACTTACCTTCCTGTGGTAGAAATGAAGTTTCTAACAGTAATTAAAATTACTACGTTCTGTTATATCCCTTAATACTACGTATAGAAAGCCTGGTCAGCAATTTCACTGCATCGCGTATTTTCCATTTATTTCTAGAAGCTCTAAATCAGCATTTATGCATTTCTTTATTTGAATTATATTATCCAGAGCCAATTGGGCCTGGGACGCGACAGTGAGCGGTTGAGAAACTTAAATATAGGCATTCAGTATAGTGTAGTGTGTGTGTCAAGGTAATAAAAGGACTCCAAATTAATTTGTGAGTTCTTTTTAAAAAGACGAACGGGGTCGGCCTACTAACAATTTGGTGTCAGACGTGGGATGTGTCAAACAGAAAGCCTTCATACGGCATTGACACATCTATTTTATGTGCCAAAATAGAAAGCCTTCATACGGCATTGTCACATAAAATTTTGTTTTATTTTGGGAGCCCCGTCTAGTCACCGGTCGACAATAAGCCTTAGCCTCGAGGCTAAGCCTGCGCCAAAAGAAAAGTTCATGAACCTTGGACGACTATAAGTCTCGACCTCGAAGTGCGAGCCCGCTCCAGCACACCACCACCAGATCAAGAAGCCTCCGCCGTCGCGTCATCACATTAAGCTGCGTTAAAACACAGCTTTAGTGGCTGTAACCCGCACCAGCTATAACTCACCCATCTACATCTTTACTATCTCACTTCTAATACCATTTCTGTTTTGCTATTTCCATATTTCTACTTCGGTTTCTACACGACAACGTGGTTCCACGGGAAAGATCCCGAGCATCAAGGACAGCGCGTCGCCGCTACTGCGCATCAACTCACATAACACCGAGTCACCGAGTTCCAGGAATGACAACGTCGTTTTACACCGCGTCGCTTACCTTGTGAGTCTTTGTTATAAACTGTAATTATTACTACTTATTTTATTCAATTTTGTGTGGTGCCAATTTCGTGTGCCTATTTTTAGCGTTATATGTGATTTTCGAATTCTATTTGTCTACTATTTCATTACTTTTGTAACTATATGTCTGTGAAATCGGAAAAAGTCGATATGTCTGACAAAATAATGTTATTTTTTTAATAATGTTATTTTTCTTACAAAATTTATTAAGCCGTACAATGGTGACAAAGAGTCACTACCAGCTTTTCTCACAAATTGTGATAACGCTATTTCTCTAGCTAGTGAGGACCAAAAGTCTATTTTGTGTAAATTTATAATTTCTCAACTTGAGGGAAAAGCCCAAGTTGCATGTAGTTTGAAAACATTTAACGAGTGGTCCGATTTAAAATAATGTTTAAGGAAAACTTTTGGGGAAATGAAACATTCCACACATTTGCTAGTCGATCTACAGAACTGCAAACAAAGTACATCTGAAGATGTCACTAAGTACTCCCTCCGTGTAGAACATATTCTCACTAGAATTTTAGCAGACGTCCAGTTCAACTGCAAGGGCGCCAAAGAACTTCCAGGCAGGTTAGCCGCTATGGAAGATCTCGCACTCAATACATTTATGTTAGGTTTGAATCCTTCAATTTCAAATATTGTCAGATGTCGGAACCCGTCATCCCTCAATGAAGCTGTGCAACACGCTACTGAGGAAGAGAAATTATTTAATCTGCAGTCTCATTCTTTAAAATATAAATCCAAATACGATTTCCAAAATAATTCTAATATATCTGATAACCATAAATTTTCGTCTAACTCTAATTCGAATTCAAATAATTTTCATAAAAGGTCTAACTTTAATTCTCAACAAAATAAGAATTTTAAACAGTATTCTAATCCTAAAACAAATGTTATTACTTGTAATTATTGTAAAAATGTAGGCCACTCTATAGATCAATGTCGCAAACGACAGTATAACGCGCAGCGTCAAAATCAGTCTTATTCTAAATCAACTTCCAATAATATGCCCGTGCACACCTTATCTCAAGGTGATGACGTAGTTTATAGCCAATTACCTTTAAACTAACCAAGATTTCGGATACGTGCCTGCCGCAATCGATAAATCATAACGGCACAAATTCTTATACTAATTTTTATCTTAAATCGAATGCCAATTCTTATACTAAATCGGGTACTAATTCTTATCAAAAATCTTATGCCAATTCTAATCCTAAGTCTTATAATAATTCGTATCCTAATTCTTATGCTAAATCTTATACTAAACCTTATACGAATTATTCTACTAAATCAACTTATCGTTTAATAACATCAGTTATGCGGATGACATGGTCTTGCTGAGTCCATCGATCAGCGGTCTGAACAAGCTGATAAAAGTGTGTGAATCATATGCCAGCCCATGGACTCAGGTATAACACTAATAAAAGTGTTGTAATGCTTTTTAAGGCGGGTAATAAAAGTTACTCAGTTACCTCGGTTAAACTGGATGGGATTCCACTTAACTGGGTTAAGGAATTTAAATACTTAGGTCACTGGGTTGCAGATAATCTGTGTGATGACGTAGATGTGGAAAGGGAACGTAGGGCATTGTCGGTAAGATGCAATATAGTGGCTCGCAAGTTCGCACGTTGTACTGCACCAGTTAAAATAACATTGTTCAGGTCATTCTGCCAGACCTTTTACTCATGCAGACCGTGGGCTACATATACGCAAAAGACCTACAATGCCCTACGAGTCTAGTATAATAACGGCTTAGGGTACTGTTGGGGCTGCCCCGGTTCTGTAGCGCGTTCAGGGATGTTCGCTGATGCACACATAGATGACTTCTATGCAATCATGCGCAAAAGAACTGCATCCCTGATGCGCCGGGTGCGGGATAGCGCCAATAGTCTCCTGGCCGTTATAGCCGCAGACACGAGCGGCAAGTTATGGAGACACTGGCTTGACGTACACAAGTCAGTTACACGTTCTGTTTTTAATTAATTTTGATGTACCTACTTTCATATGTTTTCTAAAAACGAAATAAATGATTATTATAATTATGGTATAACTGCCTTAGTGCAACAGAATCATATCGAGGATACACAAAATTTATTATTAAAACTTATTATACACACATATTAGTACATCCGTTTAGATTTCTAGTATTTAAGAGCTAATCACTTGTCAGTAAAGTCGCTTCCACGAAGTCCTATCTTCAGCCAATACTTTGATCTCTAAATACGACGTAACATCTGACTTGCTTTCATTTGGTCTAAAACACGTGCGCCTTGTCTTACCTCGTATATGTCTTCTCATACCGTACGTGCCTTCTCTTTTAATGTTCACTACTGCCTACCTAATATTTTTTACGCAAAAGGAGTTCGACGGGCCACGCCCAATCAGGCACTTTACTGTCATAAAATCTTTCTGGAGCCATCTACGCTTCTAGATGGCTCCAGTAGGATTTTTTTTAACTACAAGAATAAGTCTGAGTTATTCGACTATCACTCGTATGTAGTAACTTCTTTATACTGGGTGTAAGGAACGGCGGCGTGCCGAAAACCAATACCAGTGATTCAGTAGGTACATGACACGGAAATCCTTGGCGGTCGAATTTTCCGGAAAAAATCTAAGAATTAAACAATTTTCCACATTGCGACATCATGTTCAGTCAAGAATGTAAAAAGAAGTCTCCTGTTGTAATGCATTATTAAGTACTGTCACTTAGTTTCGGCTATATCTAATAATAGTTCTAGGCTATTGGGGTAAGTATTGAATGGTTCAGTTCTAAGTAAGCTCTTTGAATGAAAAGAGGCACTTGCCATTACCTACTAAATAATAGTTAAATCATTAATAGTCCGGATGTTCCAATGATCGATTTGCATCCAGGCAGGCTTGTTTGGATATAATTGTGTACCTCTACGGCACAATACAACAAGTTATATTACTGCTACTTTTTTATAGACAGGAAAGTAAGTTTCCCAAAGTTATATTGTAAATGGATAAAATAGAGACCATTGTCCCGCCTACTGTCCGTTTTTAGGGCATACGTAATTCAAATAAAGGATGTTTTCCCACTAATCTTCTGAGCCGGCATTCAGTCTAAACGAATACAACAAAATTAATTTTTCACAGAGATGAGATAAATATGTAAATAGATCTATTATATTGAGAATAGTCTTGTTCATTTTTGTGTAAAAAGAATTTTATTTAAATATGTTAAATTTTCATAGTAACATTGCATAGCAATTATCGCACAGCACTCATTCTAGTCGTTCGGCTATTCCTGACCCAAGTCGGTGGGGAATAAAGCTACTCTGATCAAAATCATAACAGGTTTTAATGAAAATCACAATGAACTCTTTCTCTCGAAGCTGACATGTTGAACAACACGCATACCCGTTAAAATAATGGGAAACAAATTAAAATATTGCATTGCTCATACTCTGACATCCATCGGGTCTTCAACATCACGCTATGCAACCTCCATCCGGTTATACAACACCACCCGGATAATCATTTCGAGCGTTTAACAAAGTAATCTTAAAGTAGGTTTGTTAAACATGTTGCTTTGGTTTTCCTTATTACATAGCAGACTATAAGATAATCTTACTAGGCTGATACTCTAGATGTTAAGTTTACTACCAGGTATCCAACCAGTCTTTATAGCGTTATAATTTTGTCATGGATAGTCTAAATACGAATGCTTATCCTAACCTAATCATTAGCGATACAGTAACGGACCTTTCGCGTTCAAGACGATGGACGACGTTTGTGATACTATCATAAATACACTAATGGCTGTCTTGTTTTCGTACCAACGGAGACTATGACTAACACAAAAGGCACTTTAATGGTCCAACCAACGGCAACGCATGGCTAAACATGCAGCTGCACGAACGGCTTATCCACTTTATGCAAATCTACACCATCGAAAACGTGGGTACCACAAAACTATCACAACAACGACTAATAAAGTACCCATTTAATGAGAATAAGGTTAAGCATTCAATCATCACTAACGATCACTAACCTAGGTCTACTTACAATGAAAATTTAAATCTCTGAAACTGATTATCGTAACGCACTACGATGATAACTCAACGTCTGATAATCGAGTTTAACAGCTTCTACAAGAAACATTATCACTCCTAAACGTCCTAAGCTTAAGTTGGAATTAACTTGATAACTCGGGGTACTTGATAAAAATTCCCAGCATATCACATGAATTTCAAAGCAAAGTAGGTAATTTTCACACGTAAAATCTTAAAATTGAATTTAGAGTAAGAAACATTTTATTGTGCCATGTTAAAAATGTATACACACAAAGAAGCAGGTGTAATTGCAATACCGAGATCGTCTGTACAACTCAGAATTACAACGAGTAACAGTGCCACTTTTTACTTAGGCTCTGATCACGTTTAAATGAAAACCGTTACGTATTATCAACACCACGAGTCGATAAAATAATGGCGCTAGTAATTTCTTTTGGCTATGGTCAGGTTACACTAACCAATCAACCGCACTCGTCTAGACAGCACTGTAGTTCACACGTCTATTTAAGAAATAAAAGCTACAAGCTGTTCTTCACAAAATCAGCACAGTCAGAAGCAATAGCTCCGCACAGTCTTACACTATGAACTTAGTATGTACGATTCGATTAGCTTATCAACTTTAGCGCCGCTGCCCTGCGAAGGACAGTCTAGACCGGAATTATTGTTCTAGATTTAGTAGAAAACCAACCAAAGCTGGGTGTTGCTTCTGAAACCAATATTGCAACTGCACTAGAACAATAACTAGCACGTTTCACTCAAACGCACTTGCTTGGAATAATGCAAGTCGGCCTGTACGCTCACTCTCGTTACTATTACAGTCCACAAAGTAAGACCGAGACAAGATAATCTATTTGCCAGCAAGCATAATATGATCACAAGGTTCGCGAGTGCGAGCCACCCTCGCATGAAGAAATAAAAATAATCCCTTTATTTTTAACTGGCGTATCAAACTCAAAACTTCCGTTTGCTATCTACGCTATAGCTAGATCACGTAGTACGTGGTAGTCAGACAACCATACGCTAACTTAAAATACGGCAAAGGTCGCAATTAAATCGTTACTACCCACATTTTTTTGTCTTTCTTCTTTAAGCTATTAAAAAGAAGATTATTCATGAGATCATGCCATGGGAACCACGACACCGTGAAAGTCAAACGGTTCCACAACTCAGAGTCTCGTGTAGGAATCGAACCTACAACACTCAGTACGATGTGATGGCGATATCACCACAACGATTATGATATTTCCAAGGTTAAATGCGTAATGTTTTACTACTACCGCCACTAAATAAAATTGGCAGTACCAATAAAAAAAAACAGACAAAATACGCTCACCACGGTTGCAGTTGCAAGCTCAGCCGATTCACCAACAAAGCAGCGTTAGCAATCGCCTTCGCCCGCACTTTGTGGTCGCGCTGGTCCATTATTCCACTTCTGATGTCGGCGGGTTGCTTGATTCTTGGCCGGTATCAACTTTTCACATCACAGTTTGTTATAAGTTCACAACAAATCAAATTTAACAAGACTGACTATAACTATTACTGAATACGAAACGAGTGACAGTTTCTAGGTACTTGTTGTCCGCCCGGAGTCTCCAAGAGAAGTGATGGTTGTCGTTGCTCCGTTGAACGTCAACCGTCATCCCCCCTCTTCAACTGTAGTGAACGTCACTAGACTCTGTCGAAGCGCGCCATCTTCGCACTTCCGTTTCGTAGTTAATTGACGTCCCGTACTGATCATTCCGATATATATATATATATATAGCGTTACTGACTGATATATATATATATATATATATATATATATATCTATATATCTATATATATATATATATATATATATATATATATATATATATATATATCAGTCAGTAACGCAAGGATTTTATATATACAGATTTCAAATTCTATATTCTAGAATGATAATGTTGAACTTTATAATTAATTTTACTATTTTCTATGTCCTAATTTGATTTAAATTCTATATCCTAGAATAATAATACCTAATTGTATAAAATTATTTTACTATTTCTTTTGTAAAGGTTTCTCAATCTCATCTCTGACTTCACTTATCTTAATTTATATGCTCCGTCAAAAGGGGGGAGCTGTTATATCCCTTAATACTACGTATAGAAAGCCTAGTCAGCAATTTCACTGCATCGCGTATTTTCCATTTATTTCTAGAAGCTCTAAATCAGCATTTATGCATTTTTTTATTTCAATTATGTGTCACGGTAACGTGACCACGGGCGAGTTAGTCCCTATAAATATTTCTTCGCAGCACACCACAGAGTTTTTTGATACCCTTAATACCTTTAATATGTCGCAGTATAACGGCGAGCGAAATGTAAACGGCAGATTACTCGATTTAGTATTTTGTAACGACTTAGTAACTGTTATGGAAAGTAGGGACCCACTAGCACAGCCCATTGATTTGCACCACAAACCATTGTTAATTTATAGCCGGTTTGTTGATATTCATCAACTCATGGACAAACCTATGCATCGATACATTTTTTCTCAAGGCGATTATACTGCTATTAAATCTGAACTAGACTTAATTAATTGGTCTCAATTATTACAGACAGTGAGTTTAGAGGATGCAATCGCAACATTTTATAGCATATTGTATAAGCTTCGGGATGAGTACGTTCCAGTAAAAACTTTTAAAAAATCATCTTACCCTCCTTGGTATACTCCGGCGTTAATAAAAATTATTAGGGAAAAATATAAATACCATAAGAAATATAAAAAATATAAAAATGTGTCAGATTATAACTCATTTGCCTTACTCCGCAACAGAGCTATTGACTTAGAAAAAGTGAGTTATGATAAATATTTGGAAAAAATTGAGGCTTCGATTGTGAAAGACCCCAAGTCATTTTGGATCTACGTGAAAAGTAAGCGCTTTGTCGGGGAGTTTCCTAACGTAATGCACTATCGTGGGATCTCTGCCGATACTAGACAAGATATTAGTGACTTATTCGCAATGTATTTTAAATCTACATTTTTAGAACCCGAACCGACAGATGGTGATCAATCCACAACCGGCGAGATCTATAGTAATACAGCAATGTCTGTTAGCACGGTTGACGTAAACCATTCATGCATATTAAAGCTGCTCAAATCATTGGATCTTACCAAATCAGGTGAACCGGACCTAATACCTCCAATATTTATAGTCAATTGTGCTGACAGTCTTGTGGAACCTCTTTGTGTTCTATTCAAGCGTTCTTTATCAGAAGGTGTGGTTCCGAAGATTTGGAAATTTGCTTTCATAACCCCGGTCTTAAAAAAGGGTGATAGAACTGATATCGCGAACTACCGTCCTATATCCAAGATATGCCTCTTTTCTAAGATTCTAGAACGTGTGATTCATACTGATGTTTACGCGGCTTTTAGATCTAGTCTTGGCGACGAGCAGCACGGATTTGTTACGAACCGTTCAACAACTTCAAATCTACTTCTATCACACGAGTTTATTACAGGTGGAATAGTTCGACGACAGGTTGATGTAATTTTTACTGATTACAGCAAGTGTTTTAACCGTATTGACCATCGAGTGCTACTGAAGAAGCTTTTGCTTGCTGGAATTCATGGAGACTTGTACCGATGGTTCAAATCTTACATAGAGAATCGAACACAGGCTGTCATTCTTCAGGGTTACGTCTCAGGTTGGAATTCTGTCCCATCTGGCGTCCCTCAGGGCTCAATTCTTGGACCTCTTTTGTTTACGCTGTTTATTGCGGATATCAGACAGTGCTTTCGTCATTCGTACATCCTACTTTATGCTGATGACATGAAAATTCACAAGGTCATACAAGGCACATCTGACGTACATAAATTACAGGATGACTTAAATAGATTTGAAGCATATTGTAGCCGAAACAAGCTCGAACTTAATGTCTCTAAATGCTTCCACATAACATTTACACGTAGAACGTATTCAATGGATTACACATACACCTTAAATAATAAACCCATCAGTAAAGTGAACAGCATTAAAGACTTAGGCATCATACAGGATAGTAGGTTACTGTTTGATCAACACATTGACAGCATCGTTAAAAAGGCCTCAAAAGCTCTGGGTTTTATTTTACGAACCACGGCCTGTTTCCGTTCTCTAAAACCAGTAAAGATTTTATACTGTTCTTACGTACGCAGCCACCTTGAATACGTCTCCCAAGTTTGGAACCCGCAGTATGAGGTTTACAAATCCCGTATTGAAGGCGTCCAAAGAAAATTTCTTTGCTATCTTGATTACAAAGCGCAGCAGTGTTCGGTTGATTACGACCATAGATGCAGGAAATACTACTTCCTATCCTTAGAAATGAGACGGTTTATTGCAGACATAAGTTTTATTATGAACATTGCAAATGGTCACATTGACTGTCCTGAGCTCTTGGCTAATATATCAGTGCGTACAAACTTGCTAGGTCTTCGCCAGCGGCCCATATTGAGCATTTCATTTGCATCTACAAATTATAGAAGTAACGCTTTTTCTGTAAGAAGTGCAGCTAGTTTTAATGGACTTCCACGAGACCTTAATATCGACCTCTTTTGCACCAGCGTAGCGACTATGAGACGGTTATTAGCCAACTCATTATTGATAATACTAGTATTGACCAATCAGCACAGATTTGAATTGGACCAGACTACTTTTGTTGATACCTTTTTCTTCTTTTTGATTGATTGTTTTTGTTTTGAGTTTTTTAAACATCACTTGAAAAGAAAAGAGAAAAGAAAAGAAAACGTTTATTTTGTCCTCACATGACACTTTTGTACACTAAATTCTCATACAAAGAGAGAGAAAAAAAAAGTAACAAAAATAATATAAAAACACCATTAGTGAGGCCAAAATTGGATCCTGCCTCAGCGAATGCTGCGACAAACTTTGCCGCAGCGCTGGTATTCTGGCATGTCCAGTAAGTGGCGTCACGGATTCACAATAAGAAAAATAAAAGCATACAAAATAAAACCTATAAACATCAAACACAAAAAAAAAAATATATATATATATATATATATATATATATATATATATATATATATATATATATATAATAAACATTTTTAACCTTATATCCATACTTATATCTAATTATTAAGTTATTGTTACAACAACACTTCTCTCCAGTTTCTGGACGAAGCATTCTGCATTAACACTGACCATAGAGGTTTATGACACTGACACTTGACACTTAATCTTTATGGCATTGCGCATCAAAAATGGCGTAATTGTTATTCATAATAAATAATAATCTTAGTTTACATTACGATATAAAGAAATATACTTATATTATAATTTACTTGTGTGTTCTATATTTGTGTAGTGTATTATATGTGTGTATAAGTATATGGTGTAATGACTGCAAGATGTCATAGCGAGACTATTTTTCAACCTGCTATGCTATTACAAGTAAGTACTAATTAAAGCTGTTGTTATGCTGCAATCGTTCATGTATATGTAAGTGTAAGTCCTACCTCCCGAGCTTCTGCTCGTCTAATAAAAGCTTCTTAAGCCTAATGCGGAAAGTGTAAGACGTTTTAAGAGTACGAAGAGGAGGCGGCAGATCGTTCCAGCATCTTGTGGCAGCATACCTAAAACTACCACGAAAAGCAGTTGTTCTATGTCTCGATACAACTAAGAGGTGCTAGATGCTCTTGTGTGATGGCAATTGATGTCCCTGGACCAAGATAGCTTCTTCAACAGATAATCTGGGTGCCCAGACCGCACAATGTCAAATAGTAATGAAGCTAGGTGAAAACGCCTGCGTCCAGACATTTTCAATAGGTTGCCATCATTCAAATAAGTGGTGACATGGGTATGGGGTGGAATACTGTAACAAAACCGTGCACATGCATTCTGTACCTGCTGAACTAGCCTCTGAGTTCTGCCTATTATGCATGCACCATACACACTATCGGCATAGTTCAGTTTAGATAGTATCAGAGACTCGCAAAGCATGATTCTCATGTCTGTACTGAGGTATTGCCGCACTCTGTACAACAATTTGAGACGGTAAAAACAGTTTTGTACAGCCTCACGAACATGCGTCTCAAACTGAAGTTGACCATCCATTACTAGTCCCAGATTGCGAGCCTCCGACACCTGCTCTATTGGACAGCCATCAATATGTATGAGAGGATTCATGGTCTTAATTTTTTGGATACATTTCTTGGAGCCCATGATAATAAATTTTGATTTTAAGGGGTTAAGTACTAAGGAGTTACTTTTTGCCCATTTAGATATTCTATCTAAGTCTGCATTAATTTTATTTACAGCAAGTCCACAGTCCTGAGGAAGGAAGGATAGATATATTTGGAGATCGTCAGCATACAGATGAAATTTGGTGTTGAGTATTTGGTTGGCAACATCAGCACTATGCAATATAAAAAGGAGAGGGCCAAGGATGGAACCCTGAGGTACACCCCTGGCTACCTGACAGCAAGAAGAACTGGCTTTATTACCTTCCAAATCACTATCTATTTGGACAAATTGAGATCTATCAGTCAGATAACTATGGAACCATTTTACTGTTGCCGAGTCACATCCGTAGTAAGAGAGTTTGGCGAGAAGAAGAGAAATGTTAATTGAATCAAATGCCCTCGAAAAATCGAGCAGTACAAGCACAGTTCCCATCCCCTCATCCCTCGCCTGCAATATGTCATCAACAACATCAATAAGGGCGGTGGTAGTGCTGTGACCTTGGCGAAAACCAGACTGCTTTAGAGGTAAGATTTTGTTTTTCTCAACAAACCTTCTTAGCTGACTACATACCACCTTCTCCAAGACCTTGGATAGGCATGCCAGTAGACTAATGGGTCTGAGATCTTTGGCAGATGTAGGATTAGCAGTTTTTGGTATCGGCCTAACTAAAGCAATCTTCCATGCATCTGGGAATGTGGCAGTGTTAATGGACTTGTTTATAATTTCAGAGATACAAGGAAGGCTTTGTGGCAGCGTCATCATTAACATCTCCAGTGAAATTTCATCTGTACCCATGGCATTTGTTTTAAGACTGCGGAGGTGGAACAAGACTATGTCTTCACTGACTGGCTCAAGCTTAAAAGTGGCAGTGTGGAATCGATTGGACTCAAAATAAATTATGTCAGAGAGTGTAATAGCGTCCTTACCAGGAACATCCAGAAAATGCCTATTTAAAACTTCAGGGTCAAGTAGAAATTGCGGTAAAACATTATTTCTTTGTTTATGTACAACAATTGTTCCCTTCAGGTTTTTCCATAGTTTCTTAGGGCTCTTAATATTGTTATTAATAAACATTTTAAAGTAAGCTACCATTTCACTGTGAAATGCAGTAGCAACTATAGCTTTAAGATTCTTATAACTATCTTTATGTATGTCTGATCTGGTTGTTTTGTAGCGCTCATGGTATTTGTCACGCAGTTTCACCATTTGCCCAATTGTATCCGTGATCCATGGGGGTGATTTTTCTTAAATTAACATTTTCCTTACTGGTGCATGCAGATCAAACAGAGAAATAATGAATGCATTCAATGTCAACACCATCTCGTTTACATTTGATTGGGAGATTATGCTATGCCAGTCTATGTTAGATAGGTCAGCATCAAATACATCTAACATTATGCCGTTTAATGGCCTGTGCCAGATCCAATAAGGAGATGGTCTATTAACTTTGAATGTAAATTGTACAGATATAATTGCATGTTGTCCCAAGTCTGGTTTGTGTAAAATAGTAACATTTTTTACTTTAGCATCAGTACACACCACATCTATTAGTGTCTCGCTGTGCTCAGTAAAATGAGTTGGTTTTTGTATAACCTGTGTCAGACTACAGCATTGTAGAAAACTGTTCAGCTGCTTAGTTTTACTGTCACTATTATTTGAATGGTCAATATTGAAATCGCCTACTGGTATTATCCTATCAGCCTTGTTAAAGGAAGTAAGAGACTCTGTGATAGCATCTAGAAAAATATTTACATCTAACCATGGAGGCCTGTATGCTGTGCCAATAATTACAGTTTCTTTGTTCACAGTTAGCTTTAGCCACATTTGCTCGACATTTGACGTAATAGGATGTGTCAGAACCCGTGCTGATAGATCACCACGTATGTAGAATCCGATTCCACCGCCCCGGTTCCGTATGCTAGGCGGCCGCGGTTCGTGTCGTAACCGGTAGTTAGGCACTATCGGCGCCCGACCTTCTTCACCATTCCGGAGCCAGGTCTCATTAATGGCCATAATGTCTACAGCAAGCTCATCCATCGCCATCAGAAATTCATCATGGCGTGTACCCAACGACCCAGCATTGAATAACCCAACTGTCAAGTTTTTAAGCTTGATCATTTAAACATATAATATAAATAATTGATTTTCTGTTTGTTGTGTATATATTATGTAGCTTATGAATGTTTTGTATATTTCTGTGATAAAATAATGAATGTTGATGATAATATGTAATGTAAATATTAGTATGATTTTCATGATTTGTGAATATAAATAGCTTATGAATGTTTTGTATAGTCTTGTAAATATCTATTATTAAACAAAGTATATGTACATGTATATGAGTATGAATTATATGTTTTGTGTATGTACATAGCTTATAAATGTGTTGGTGTTGTGATGATTTGTTTTGATTTTTTCTTTTTTTTAAACATTCTTTGTATTTTGTGTTTAAATACGTAAAATAACGGCCTTTTTATACCTATATGTGGAGGCTTTTAATTGGCAAATTGTTTGATTCATTTTTGTAATATTATATAATATTTATTAATCCGTAAGCCTTCTGTAAAAGCTAAATAAATAAATAAATAAATTATATTATTCAGAGCCAGTTGGGCCTGGGATGCGACAGTAAACGGTTGAGAAACCTAAATATAGGCATTCAATTTAGTGTAGTGTGTGTCAAGGTAATAAAAGGATTCCAAATTAATTTGTGAGTTTTTTTTAAAAAGACGAACGGAGTCGGCCTCCTAACAGTTCGTTTAATGACACAATCGTTAGCCTTATTGACATTTTTTTTGCATGTACAAATCTAGTAAGTATCAAGGGTAACTTACACAATTAAAATAAAATAACCATATGTAGATCACACAAAATCGTGAGGGGATCGAAGCCACAACGCTCAGCGTAGCGGTGAGACGGCCGCTGAAAGTGTAACCGCAGCACACTTATTTACTCGGCAAGGGATCTTCAGCGTATTGCTTGCCGCTTTGCCGGCAAAAAGGCATCTAACTTACAAATGGACGTAATCAAATTGAATCAGTAGGTCCGATACGCCGACTCGGCTAGGCGACACCGCGCTTACGGTTTAGTAACAGCAGTTTGACCAGGCTGGCAGCCTAGATTTAAGCTTGGGTAGGGGGAGACGGAGACATAAGCGCGGGAACGACGAGGAGCCGTAAGCGCGGGAACTACATGTGGTCTACACAATCACACCGTGGCTCGTGAGCTTTGCCTGTGGCGAGTTAATAACGTTGCGACTCCGATTGGTGTGGGTTACAGTACTGCATTTCATACGAAGAATTTTGAATGGCAAGATTTGATTCAGTGATTCTCTTTCCGGGTTGATATGTGGTTTGGGCCCTTTTATCAATACACTATCAGAATCTATGTTGTCAATAAAGTCGGAAATTCTTAAAGAGCAAGTGATGAGTAACATTTAAAACATCAGCCTATTTCTACTGCGAGCTCCTTCATTTAGTGAATAAATTATGTTATTAAATTAGAGATACTAGTAAAACGTAGTTTAAATAAGATGATCAAGATTTTTTAATTCAACTTTTTACATAACATGACTAAGATATTGGTTTATAGACAGGTATAAGAAGCTGAAAAACTAAAAGAACTAGTCACATACCGTGGCTAGTATTGTGCATTTCAAACTCATGTTAACAAAAAAGCAACCACAATGAACAAATAATTATTGCTAGAAAAGGAGTTATAATTTCAAACTATTTGAAATATATATTAACTTTATCTTCTTTCTATATTGCCAAAGTAGTATTAAAAGGTTGCCGTGTTTGTTCTTAGTGAATTTATCATTTTCACGATTACAATAAAAAAGTTGATAATAATCCAAACTCGGAGATTTATCTTATTTATAAACATCCTTATTAAGAAGCGTACAATGAAATTTGAATTTCCCTTTCAAACGAAGTGATACGCGGCGGTATCTTGTTAAATAAAATTGAGCAAAGCATACTGGCAAGGCGGGTAAGTACGTTTTTGCGGCTCTATGGGTAAATAATATATATATATATATATATATATATATATATATATATATATATATATATATATATATAAATATATTCTATCGGTATCGAACTGGGTTAAGGAATCAATTTGTAAAACAGCAAAACAGGCGCATGCGAGTGTATAACTCCGATTCGCGGTCACCCCGTATTTTTTTTTTCCAAACTTTATCCATTTACGAGCGAATATTCGGTAAATGTTTGTGGCTCGGTAAATTTGAACAGATTTAAAATTCGATTAATTCGTGCTTTTGGCAGTACTCATTTGGCTCAGAGTATATTTCGTTGGTGACTTTAGCTCTATGGCTTGGTTGCACATCACTTCCCCTGTGCTTTAAGGTTGTTTTAGATGCATGGAAAGCATTATGTTTGGAGTGAGTCAGTGATATTTGCGTGTCTCCCTAGTGGCAACATGCACGATTCACACGCCGTTCTGTGTTCTTCGATAATGCAGTTCAACAAAAATAATGTAAACAGGAACTTATGTTCTAACAGAAATGGTTTTAGTTTGGCCAATAGAGCCTTTAGCTATCTTAAATCAAAATTGGGGCCGTACTCTAGTGAGCCAAAATCTAAGTGCATTATTTCTGCAAAACATGGTGGCTACATGTGCTTGCTTTGTATTCGTGGTGGCAAGCACTGCACATAAAGGAGGTGCCACGTAGTTAAAAGTGTGTGAAGTCTGGAAATTATTTGGTCCTTTCTAACTACATATTTAGGTTCTTATTTGGGAATAATTCCCACTGATACCAACCGTGTCCTTTGCATAACTGGACAACGGTAGCACTCAGCTTACTATGCCTAAAAGCATTTGTTAATATAATATAAATAAGATTGCGACCAAAACTTAATACAACAACAAACACGAAACGACAAATATACATTTGTAATGATATACGAATGTAGATTTTGTATTTCTTTCGTTTGTAATGTAAATTTACCTTTCCTTAGTTAGTCCGAGGCGCTGCGGACGGGCAAAGTGGAGCAAAATGGCCGACCGGCGCTCACCGTCCCCGTGTTGGTCTGTTATTAAGTTTTAACTAACGTATCGAGATTTTGTAAGCTTGCTAAAAGATTCTACGTACAATAGAATCAGATTAAATGACAACCATACCTATATTACCTATCGAGCGAAGTAATGTGCGATAGATAAATTCTTATTTATAATCAACAACCAGAAGACAGTTACACGGTACGGAACTTCAATGTAAATGGACTATTTCTGTTACTGGAAAATTACATCGACAGGGAGTAATGGAATTCAAATTACCATAGTGAAAACGCTGACTGAGTGGTGGTAAGTGAAGCTGTCTTATATTTTCTAGAAGACAGTTCTGTAAATACGAGAATCGGTGTGTAAAACAGTTTTGTGCGGATATTCTAGTATAATTATTATTTCAATTCAATAATTCAGTGTTTCATGCATCTATTAATATAATAAATAATTTTCTTTGTATTCTTTTGCGGCTATCATAGATATAATTATCCGTCGTCATCGCATCGTCATATTTCGAATACATGAAGTTGTGACTCTAGTTTAAAAAAGGAACTTATTGGTAGAGCAGGCGCGTCAATACACTGAATATTTTCCAGTCACTTCTGGGAAAGATAAATAAGCCAAAATGTTGGTTTTCGTTGCTATTTTATCAATTTCTTTGATAAAATTTGGCCAACACGTAAAACCTTTGAGAGGGCGCAGTGCAAACATAGACAAAGATTAATAAAGTCACCTACAACGTAAAAACCTTTTGCGATAAAAATTCGGCAGCGTTACCTCATCTGACCTAGTTCAATGTTCAGGAGGAACGTACACCGCAAAGAGTCAATTTTCAAAATTGACATCGTTAAAAATAGTGGGGAGCTAGTAACAGTTTTCAAGGGAACTCATTACCGAACTCCTTGAGATACTTTGTCGGCGCGGCGAGATAGCGCGCTTATGAGCGGTATCGCGGCAAACGAAGTGTACTTGGATCCCGGGCTCGCGTCGTCGCCGTCGCCGCCCCTAGGACGCGTGTCGCGACGTCGCGCGTTTCAAGAGACTAGTTCACTCCCATCCGCAAGGAGACCGCTTGTTAAGTAAAGATTTATCAACTTTTCTTGAATGTATTTGAAAGTGCTCGAACATTACCATTGAGTTGACGTAGGTGGGTAATTTATAATTTAATAAAAGAATTCCTAAGTTATATCGGAGTTTAATTAGAAGAGGTGTGTGTACGTTTTATATGTATGTACTTCCAACAAAAGTTTTAGAATATAGTCTGGATATAAGCAGTACATACTGGCTATGTAACAAAAGATACACGGAAGTGTCTTCAACATGTATAGGTATCATGCTTAAGTAAGGCACTTACACTCAATTGGCACTAGACTACGCTCAAACTTTATGAACTTGATTTCAGAGTTCAGTAAGATCCTGTTGTAAGACGCTGAGGGATTTGTATACCATATACTATGTTGGCTGATAAAGAGCAAGCATTTCCCAGGACACACAGAACTTGTTTTTATCCGCTAACAGAAAAAATAACAAAAATAACTCAAAATGTTGTTCAAGTTATTCACGTTGTAAATGATAACACTTCGTGCCGTTATCGCATGCCTTCTCTTCTTCAGTTATACAACGTAAAACAAGCTTACCAGTGATAGCGTTTATGCATTGTATATGTTAAAGAAACAGATAATTTTATCCTACATTTTGTTGGTAAATATTTACTCTTGAAAACAACACCTATATTTTCTGCATCACAGAAATAAATAGTAATAGAATGGTGACACGGGCGTGGCGCGCATGCCAAACTATTGCACTATAGCGCATGTGTTTTCGAACGCATTCGCATTACGCATCTCGTCTCCCGTTCGCGCGCTCAGGAGGTAAAAAACATTAAATTCGTTACGAATATGCCATATTGTGCAGTTTCCAATTGTAAAAATAAAAGTGATGCAAAAAATATGGAAAAGGGAGGCATTTCATATCACCAGTAAGTATTTAAATTGATTAAAAGTTATTGAGATTCAAACCAAGTGGGCTACTTTTACCATGTTTGTCTAATAAGAACATCATCGTTCATTTCTTCGTTATGTTAAATTTCCATTGCTTGAATTATACGATACCTACTTGTTGACATATTTATGAAATAAACACGCAATGTACGGCGAGATACGCGATATTCACAAGATGCCAAAAAAAATAACAAATCAGGGGCCACGGGTCAAATAAATAGCTGTGATTGGTCAGCGCGCGCTAGGGATTGACGTTCGGTTTATGGTTACGTTTTAAATTTATCGATAAATAAAAGGAATAATAATTCGAATTAATTATTATGTCTCTGGCTGTCTCTCTCTCTCTCTTATAGAAAGCAAGCATCATGTTCATGCTTTCTGATCACGAAAATGACATCTATTTGGGAATCCAAGATGGCGGACGGGACATTTTGAATAAAATTAATATGGGTATCATTTCGGGGTTTTTATGGATTCTGGTCACGAAAATGACATCTATTTGGGAATCTAAGATGGCGGACGGGACATTTTTAATAAACTTAATATGGGTATCATTTTCGGGGTTTTTATGGATTCTGGTCATGAAAATGACATCTATTTGGGTATCCAAGATGGCGGACGGGCCATTTAAAAAAAATTAATATAGCTATAATTTTCGGGATTTTTATGGATTCTGGTCACGAAAATGACATCTATTTGGGAATTCAAGATGGCGGACGGGACATCTTTGATCGCGAAATAGATGGTGTTGTTGGATTCCCCATCCTTTTAAACATTGGAGACGATACCCATATTGATTTAAAAAAAAAAACCCATCCACCATCTTTGATCACGAAATAGATGGTGTTTTTGAATTGCCCATTCCTTAAAGTATCGGAGACGATACCCATATCGACTTAAAAAAAATCCCGTTCGCCATCTTTAATTTCCTATCCGTCATCTTTGATCACAAAATAGATGTTGTATTTGGATTCTCCATCCCGTAAATCATCGGAGACGATACCCATATTGATTTTAAAAAGCATCCCGTCCGTCATCTTTAATTTCTTATCCACCACCTTGAATCACGAAACAGATGTTGTATTTGAATTCTCCATCCCTTTTAACATCGCAGACGATACCAATGTTGTTTTTTTTATTTTCCCTTCCGCCATCTTTGATTTCCCATCCGCCATCTTTGATCACGAAATAGATGTTGTATTTCGATTCCCCAATCCTTAAAATATCGAAGGCGATACCCATATTGCTTTTTTAAATTTTCTGATCCGCCATCTTTGATATCCCGTCTGCCATCGTGGATCACTAAATAAATTTCATATTATTTAATCAGCGTCCCGAAAATCTCGAAAACGACACCCATATAGATTGTATCCTATTCGTTAAGCCTTTTTTTGCCTTTGACCCAACCCTTCCCCTTCTAGTTTGACCAAATTTATTATTTTTGTCTGGCCCCTAAAAGTTGTGGCGTAATTTTATATAGCCTAGCCTTTCGGAATAATTGGGCTATCATAGGCAATAACAATTTTTAAAATCCGACTGCTAGTTCCTGAGATTAGCCGACATTATCTTTTAGCCTTTTTAGCCTTTTGCCCGGCCACAAAGGGTCGAAGCGTTATGTTTTATAGCCTATAGCCTTCCGGAATAACTAGGCTATCGTATACAAAAATATTTTTTCAGATCCGACCGGTAGTTCCTGAGATTAGCGCGTTCAAACACACAAACTCTTCCGCTTTATTATATTAGTATAGATATTCTATAATATAGTCAAAAGTTTTGTAAGATTTCAATACAGATTTTTAACTAAATAAATACGTTTTATTTTTATAACAGTATACTTTAACCAAACTATTCATAATAAAACATTTTATATAAACAATAACATAATTTCATTTTCCACAGCTCTCTCATCGATAATAATTCCTCAGTGTCCCCTCACTATCTATACGTCACTGTGGGCGGGGCTTGCTGAAATGTGGCACGCGCGAAATGTACGCGATGACGTGACATTCACCATTCTATTACTATTTATTTCTGTGGTCTGCACTTAATTCAGAGATTACCTTTGAGAGTTATTTAGTTAATTGCTTGCATCGAAGGCGTATTGGTTGTAGCGGTAGTCTCAACGATTTACACTGCGCAAGATGATTGGTTCGAGTCCCATACGGCGTAACACTTTCACAAATTGTTGTTTTTCTGGCTTTAATTTGAATCCATCAAATGAGCATATCTGTAAGCCGGCACGATACAGAACATATTTCTAGTGCAGGAGTAATTTAAAATAAATAATTATTTTTGTACGTGGCCATATCTGCGTTATCTACGGCTTCTGCATAGCACTCGGGGCTTATAGCGCCAAGTTATTTAGCTTAATATTATAGCCTTCCTCCATAAAGGGGCTATCAAACACAAAAAATAATTATTCAAATAGAACATGTGGTTCCTAGTGTTCAATCAACCGTTTGGTTGGTCAAAACAGGATCGTTTCGTTTCGTTTCAAACTGGATCTTCATATATTATTAGTATACATTTCGCCACACCCTATCATTAAAGTAGGATCTGAAAAAAATCATGTTTTGTTTTATTATTCTAAATCACTTAGAATAGCGTAATGAACAGACCCATTGTTTAACATTTCTAGATTTGCATCAATTAACGAAGATAATTACGTCAACATTGTCATAACTGATAATTGTGTTCATTCTAAATAGTAGGAACTTACTTTGCGACGATATTGATGGCGCAAAATGAGCGAGCGCGTGGCCCGATCTGCCACTTGCCGAGTTAATGGCGGGAGAAGCACACGCGTATCATTGTTAGCGTTCGAAATTTATAATAGGTACTATATACCTTTTTAGATAAATTTGGTTGTTTTACCAATTTGTTGTTGATATTCGATGTAAAAAATGAGTATCGGGCACATCCAATATTAATGATCGTATTTTATAACATTCATATTGACGGATCAGCCACATCCGGCGTTACTGATTGCAAACCTAATATTGTTTCTTGTAGTATATATATATATATATATATGACACACCTGACGTTATTGATGGGTCATCTTAAAATGTTTAAAGTAGGATATGGCACATCCATCATTGATGATCGGCAATGATTAAATAGGTTGTGTCTGATGTACCACTTATCAAGTTATTGATTAGGCGGGTCCACACAGACCGAGCAGCCTCGCGCGGAAAATGCTTCGCGAGGCTGCTCGGTCTGTGTGGACGTGGCTCGGTCAAGGAAAGCGCATGGCAGCCGCGGCCGGCCGCACGCGTGCGCCCGAGCTACCAAATTAGACACGTCCACACAGAGCGCGCAGCCTCGCGAGGAATTGGCGCGCGAGGCTGCGCGCTCTGTGTGGACGTGCCCCAGCCGAGGTAAGCGCGTGTGCCGCCGCAGGCGAGCGACCGAGCGGCCGAGCCATCGAGTTTGGTTTTTTGTTTTGCCGCGGTCTGTACGCTGTTTCGTGCCTCACTCAAACATAATAATCCCTACTAATAATATAAATTCGCAAGTGTGTTTGTATGTTGTACATTTTTTTTTATAGATTCACGTCTACGAGACGAGCCTATTGACGTTAACGAGCACATCAGCAGACTCCTTGCTGCTTCTGAGAATTCGGGAAAACCCAGTAACACTTTTGCCCGACCCGGGAATCGAACCCGGGACCTCCACTCAGCAGTCGCAAACCCTATCCACTGGACACTGAATGACGGAGGATACATTCATCATAACATCCTCATCTTTGACGCTATTTATTGTACGAATAATAATCCTTCAGTCTGTGCTTTGGTTACAGTATCCTTGCCTACAGACATTCATTTCCTATAATTCACTCTATATTTTTTTCCATGTCTACCTATTCCATCCTTTAGGTATAACAATAATTGACGACCGGTTGGCAAAGCGGGAGTGTAAGCGACTACAACGCCGAAGGTCGCGGGTTCGATTCCCGCTCATGTCAAACATTTGTGTGCATGAACATGAATGTTTGTCTTGGTCTGGGTGTTTTTATGTATATAATTACAAAAAAGTAAGTATAAGCAAATATGTATATTATGGCCCATTATTACCATTATCTAGTACCCAAAGTAGGTACAGCAATTGGCGTCAGTCAGGCAGCCGGCTAGTAAAAACACATGCCACAACCCTATTGCAGTATGACCATTTCCAAGTACTATATTTATAAACAAAATTTAAAAATAAGAGAGAGGAGAGACCAACAATCTCACATTGATACGTAGACCGATAGATGGCAAATACCTACTATTACTATTTCACTCTAATTCACAAGTCGACAATTTGATACATGCGCAATAATACATAATAGATTTTCAACTATATTTTCATGTTCTGAATTCAAACTTTATGACAACTACAATTTTGTTTTTTCCTACGGTGCCGAGGCTGCCGCGCTCTAGGCCGCGATCACATTTATCTGATGTAATCTGTCGTGACGGCGTCTGTCGTGTCGCTACAGACAATATCCCGGTCTGCGACAGAGAGGGGTGGGGGGAGGGACGGTACAGCGCGAATTAAAAGATTGGACTCAGATTAATTGTAAAAAAAATACTTTATTTAATTATAACAGCTTAACAGTATATTTAAAATATAAAATAGTAATAGTTAATGTTAGAATTACAAAGGAATTTATAATAAATTAATGCTAAGATGACAATAAGATTATCTAGATAATTTGGTGGGGAGAGATGTGCTGACGAAGCTAACATTGTTGGGTTCCGTACGGTTAACTCGCGCGACACAACTCGTCAGACTAAGGTGGACGCGCCACTGTCTGTCGTAAAGCGTCAGACGCGCGTATGCAATTGTGCGCAATGGACGACGAACAAATTGACTTCCTTTTTATAATATTATTCTTATACAGTACCTTTAGATGAGCTAATTGAATACGCAATAATATAATCCAATGTAAATAATTTATGGATATGATTGGATATCTACTTAATCTGAATCGGATAATTCATCAAAAACATTGCGAAAGTGTGAACTCCACGAGAGTCAAGACAGAACTGATTTAAAATTGCGTCAGATCGCGACAGACGGCGACAGACAAATGTGAACGGTAAGTAATTACGACAGAGACCGTCACGAGAGATCACGTCAGATAAATGTGAACGCAGTTTTATTCTATGGCCTCGCTCGTTCGGGGACCGTTTCCTCGCGCGGCAAATGCCTCGCGAGGCTGGTCGCTCTGTGTGGACCCACCTATTGGCGATTATAGCATATTTATTATTGTTTGATCTACAAATACTTATGAATATACTTTATATACTTATTTATGTATTTGTTTTTTTAGTAGGTACTTATATTAATTGGACTTGACGACCAGATGGTGCAGTTTCTGTTTAAGGGGTGAAACGAGAGTCGCTCATACCTGTTACTGGAGGTCATAATTTGGAAAAATTGCAGTTTTATTGAAATATGTTTTGACGAAGAAACTGTATCTAAGATAAAAGAGATAGAAAATGACAATATTTCTAATCAACAAACTGATGAAAATTTAGATCCAAATATAGATATAGTATCCAGCAATACTCAAATTATAGATATAAAACCTGTTATATCTGCTACTGAAGGTTCAACTCCTGTTCCATTATCTCAGATTCATGAACCTTGTTATAATACTTTTTGGGTCCAATGTGCCAAAGACCTGGTTTTGATAATAGCAGATGATTTATATGGAAATCTACTGATAGCGTCAGTATCATCTCTTGCAAATAGTGTAACAACGCCATCCACACTCAAAAACGATAGAAAATGGACATTCAAAACTAATAAACGTAACAAGCGCCTTGTGCGCAAAGAAGGCTGGATAGTTGTTAAGAGTCAATTACACAAAATATTTCAAGTGACTCTGAATAATGGATTACTTGAATGATTAATTTAATGCAAATGCACAGTATGTCCTTCGCTTCCATACTTCTCTGTCGCCAGTCATCCTATCGTTGACATCTTTTTGTTTTTTCCCGTGACTTAGTCATAGGTATAGGTACATAGTTAGCCCACAAAGCGTCCCCAAATCCTTTCCCTTTCATAACTATCCTCACACAATCTATCCAACATTTCTTTGGCCGCCTTCTTTCTTTTTTCCGCTCTTCATGCATATTTATCACTTTTTTACCTACGTACATCTCATCCCTTCGCATAACATGTCGATAACCAAAGCCACTTGACTCCCTTTTACCTTTTCACCTCTCATACTACTTCTAACGTCAATATATATAATATATATATAATAATTCACTGAAACCGCCAAAGTCACTGAACAATTACTTATTCTGCTTTGGCTCTGCTTATTCTCAGGCTGAAATTCTTTAATCTCTCCCGTCACTCTTCCAGCTCGTTCTGCACCTCCTGTCTACTCTCTGCTACCAGAACAATATCATCGGCAAACAGCATGCACCAGGGTGCCTTTTCCTGTATGTCCGATGATACAGCATCCATCCATCCATTACTCTTTCCCATACTTTCAGACTATGAGGCATTAACCTTATTCCCCGATAATTGTTGCATTCTTGGATATAGGCCTTATTTTTTTAAATAGGCACCAGGTTTTAACTGTTGTACATTCATCAGGTAAGGTCTCCTCATGCAACAGCTTAGTGAAGAATAATGATAGCCACGCCAATCCATCATCTCTTAACGCCTTCCATGCTTCTACTGGTATTCCATCTCGTCCTGACGCTTTCCCATTCTTAATCCCATTTATCCTTACTTATTGAAACTGAAACCTAATTATTAATTAAATATAAACATATTAGAATTTTATTTTTGTTTGATTTGCTGATTAAATAATGCTGTAAGACTGTAATTCAGTAATTAGAATAAAAAGAACAATATTGTTATTTTGTTCATAAGTAGAGAGTTGCCTTTTTAGATTGATTATGAAACTTTGATTTAAAATGTTATTTAAATTTTTCAGATTTATAAGATTTTTACCTTTGTTAAGTTTTTCACCAATTTTATTATAATTTGAATAGAATGAATAAATGAGCATGTTGTCGATGATTTTTTAAATTTATTTCGAATCCCACTCATTGTTTCGTTAAAAAGTTGCATTAAATTAATGCCCATGGACCAGGGAAAACGCTTTATAAAATAAAAGTGATGATACCTAAGGCTTTTTGAACTTTAGTCAGTTAAGTTAGCAGTAGAACCAACAATATTATTATATTACTTCCCATAAAAATAGTTTTATCTGGCACATCCGATGTATTGTAATGATTTTTATTCAATCAAAAATGTTGGATATACCACATCCGACATAACATGACCGAATTTGTCCGATGAAAATGGCGACATGTGACGTTTTTATAATATTTTTTAACGAACGTATATAAATAATTACCTTCGTATAATAGATAATGATATATTTAATACTCATTACAAAATTTATAAAGTTATCACCTTTGGTCACATTTTTATTCCAAGTTCAATCTTTAAATTGCTCTACTGAAAAGTTGCAGATTTGCAGATCCTACGTTGTTGATAGGGCGTGGCGATTTAGCGAGCGATATTTGTTACCAATAAGGTATTTGCGGTTTATTCTCTTATTACTTATTTAGCTACTAGGTACCAACTTGAATGAAAGAAATACATATTTTCAAATACCTCTAAACTACTCTTTAGTTTTGGGTACACTGAATACAATCCCAGCAATACGGTTTTTAAAGAACACGGAAAAGTTAATACTACCTCTCTTAAGACCTTACTTATTTAACCTTTGTTTCTAATGAAACGTTATGTTTTCTACAACTGCGTCTGATTTTGTTTTCTTTTTTAAATTTGTTCGCTCTAAGCAATACTTCTATAATTGAAAAGGATTTTTGTTGTGGCGTTGTTCCACAAATTTGTTTTATATTTGACCCAAAAACAACTTTCTATATCTTATTAGGTTATAGGTTTGTTTTTATTTTGCCTAATTTTAGGTTTAATTTTTTTTCTTCTTTTGTTGTGCCATTTGTGGCACACACTATAATTATTTTTTGTGTTCGATAGCCCCTTTATGGAGGAAGGCTATACTATTAAGCTAAATAGCTTGGCGCTATGAGCCCCGAGTGCTATGCAGAAGCCGTAGATAACGCAGATATGGCCACGTACAAAAATAATTATTTATTTTAAATTACTCCTGCACTAGAAATATGTTCTGTATCGTGCCGGCTTACAGATACGCTCATTTGATGGATTCAAATTAAAGCCAGCAAAACAACAATTTGTGAAAGTGTTACGCCGTATGTGACTCGAACCAAACATCCAGCGCAGTGTGAATCGTTGAGACTACCGCTACAACCAATACGCCTTCGATGCAAGCAATTAACTGAATAACTCTCAAAGATAATCTCTGAATTAAGTGCAGACAAATATAGGTGTTGTTTTAAAGCGTAAATATTTACCAACAAAATGTAGGATAAAATTATCTGTTTCTTTAACATATACAATGCATAAACGCTATCACTGGTAAGCCTGTTTTACGTTGTATAACTGAAGAAGAGAAGGCATGCGATAGCGGCACGAAGTTTGAACAAAATTTTGAGTTATTTTTGTTATTTTTGCTGTTAGCGGATAAAAACAAGTTCTGTGTGTCCAGGGAAATACTGGCTCTTTATCAGCCAACATAGTATATGATATACAAATCCCTCAGCGACTTACAACAGGATCTTACTGAACTCTGAAATCAAGTTCATAAAGTTTGAGCGTAGTCTAGTGCCAATTGAGTGTAAGTCCCTTACTTTAGCATGATGCCTATACATGTTGAAGACACTTCCGTGTATCTTTTGTTACATAGTCAGTATGTACGGCTTATATCCAGACTCTATTCTAAAACTTTTGTTGGAAGTATTCTTTTATTAAATTATTTTTATTATTATTAAATTATAAATTACCCACCTACGTCAACTCAATGGTAATGTTCGAGCACTTTCAAATACATTCAAGAAAAGTTGATAAATCTTTACTTAACAAGCGGTCTCCTTGCGGATGGGAGTGAACTAGTCTCTTGAAACGCGCGACGTCGCGACACGCGTCCTAGGGGCGGCGGCGACGGCGACGACGCGAGCCCGGGATCCAAGTACACTTCGTTTGCCGCGATACCGCTCATAAGCGCGCTATCTCGCCGCGCCGACAAAGTATCTCAAGGAGTTCGGTAATGAGTTCCCTTGAAAACTGTTACTAGCTCCCCACTATTTTTAACGATGTCAATTTTGAAAATTGACTCTTTGCGGTGTACGTTCCTCCTGAACATTGAACTAGGTCTGTTGAGCTAACGCTGCCGAATTTTTATCGCAAAAGGTTTTTACGTTGTGGGTGACTTTATTAATCTTTGTCTATGTTTGCACTGCGCCCTCTCAAAGGTTTTACGTGTTGGCCAAATTTTATCAAAGAAATTGATAAAATAGCAACGAAAACTAACATTTTGGCTTATTTATCTTTCCCAGAAGTGACTGGAAAATATTCAGTGTATTGACGCGCCTGCTCTACCAATATGTTCCTTTTTTAAACTAGAGTCACAACTTTATGTATTCGAAATATGACGATGCGATGACGACAGATAATTATATCTATGATAGCCGCAAAAGAATACAAAGAAAATTATTTATTATATTAATAAATGCATGAAACACTGAATTATTGAATTGAAATAATAATTATACTAGAATATCCGCACAAAACTGTTTTACACACCGATTCTCGTATTTACAGAACTGTCTTCTAGAAAATATAAGACAGCTTCACTTACCACCACACAGTCAGCGTCTTCACTATGGTAATTTGAATTCCATTACTCCCTGTCGATGTAATTTTCCAGTAACAGAAATAGTCCATTTACATTGAAGTTCCGTACCGTGTAACTGTCTTCTGGTTGTTGATTATAAATAAGAATTTATCTATCGCACATTACTTCGCTCGATAGGTAATATAGGTATGGTTGTCATTTAATCTGATTTTATTGTACGTAGAATCTTTTAGCAAGCTTACAAAATCTCGATACGTTAATTAAAACTTAATAACAGACCAACACGGGGACGGTGAGCGCCGGTCGGCCATTTTGCTCCACTTTGCCCGTCCGCAGCGCCTCGGACTAACTAAGGAAAGGTAAATTTACATTACAAACGAAATAAATACAAAATCTACATTCGTATATAATTACAAATGTTTATTTGTCCCGAAGAACTTGGATATTTAATACGTTTGCTTTTACTCCAAAATTAAGTTTTGGTCGCAATCTTATTTATATTATATTAACAAATGCTTTTAGGCATAGTAAGCTGAGTGCTACCGTTTTCCAGTTATGCAAAGGACACGGTTGGTATCAGTGGGAATTATTCCCAAATAAGTACCCAAATATGTAGTTAAAAAGGACCAAATAATTTCCAGACTTCACACACTTTTATCTACGTGGCACCTCCTTTATGTGCAGTGCTTGCCACCACGAATACAAAGCAAGCACATGTAGCCACCATGTTTTGCAGAAATAATGCACTTAGATTTTGGCTCACTAGAGTACGGCCCCAATTTTGATTTAAGATAGCTAAAAGCTCCATTGGCCAATCTAAAACCATTTCTGTTAGAACATAAGTTCCTGTTTACATTATTTTTGTTGAACTGAAGTATCGACGAACACAGAACGGCGTGTGAATCGTGCACGTTGCCATTAGGGAGACATGCAAATATCACTGACTCACTCCAAACATAATGCTTTCCATGCATCTAAAACAACCCTAAAGCACAGGGGAGGTAATGTGCCACCAAGCCATAGAGCTAAAGTAACCAACGAAATATACTGTGAGCCAAATTAGTACTGCCAAAAGCACGAATTAATCGAATTTTAAATCTGTTCAAATTTACCGAGCCACAAACATTTACCGAATATTCGCTCGTAAATGGATAAAGTTTGGAAAAAAAATACGGGGTGACCGCGAATCGGAGTTGTACACTCGCATGCGCCTGTTTTGCTGTTTTACAAATTGATTCCTTAACCCAGTTCGATACCGATAGAATGTATTTATATACATATTATTATTTACCCATAGAGCCGCAAAAACGTACTTACCCGCCTTGCCAGTATGCCTTGCTCAATTTTATTTAACAAGATACCGCCGCGTATCACTGCGTTTGAAAGGGAAATTCAAATTTCATTGTACGCTACTTAATAAGGATGTTTATAAATAAGATAAATCTCCGAGTTTGGATTATAATCAACTTTTTGATTGTAATCGTGAAAATGATAAATTCACTAAGAACAAACATGGCAACCTTTTAATACTACTTTGGCAATATAGAAAGAAGATAAAGTTAATATATATTTCAAATAGTTTGAAATTATAACTCCTTTTCTAGGAATAATTATTTGTTCATTGTGATTGCTTTTTTGTTAAAATGAGTTTGAAATGCACAATACTAGCCACGGTATGTGACTAGTTCTCTTAGTTTTTCAGCTTCTTATACCTGTCTATAAACCAATATCTTAGTCATGTTATGTAAAAAGTTGAAATTAAAAATCTTGATCATCTTATTTAAACTACGTTTTACTAGTATCTCTAATTTAATAACATAATTTATTCACTAAATGAAGGAGCTCGCAGTAGAAATAGGCTGATGTTTTAAATGTTACTCATCACTTGCTCTTTAAGAATTTCCGACTTTATTGACAACATAGATTCTGATAGTGTATTGATAAAAGGGCCCAAACCACATATCAACCCGGAAAGAGAATCACTGAATCAAATCTTGCCATTCAAAATTCTTTGTATGAAATGCAGTACTGTAACCCACACCAATCGGAGTCGCAACGTTATTAACTCGCCACAGGCAAAGCTCACGAGCCACGGTGTGATTGTGTAGACCACATGCAGTTCCCGCGCTTACGGCTCCTCGTCGTTCTCGCGCTTATGTCTCCCCCTACCCAAGCTTAAATCTAGGCTGCCAGCCTGGTCAAACTGCTGTTACTAAACCGTAAGCGCGATGTCGCCTAGCCGAGTCGACGTATCGGAGCTACTCATTCGATTTGATTACGTGCATTTGTAAGTTAGATGCCTTTTTGCCGGCAAAGCGGCAAGCAATACGCTGAAGATCCCTTGCCGAGTAAATTAGTGTGCTACGGTCACATCTGTCCGACGAAATTACTTTATATTTTAAATTTAGGTTACTACATTATACCTCGCTTCCTTGCTGAAGAAAAACCTAGTTATCTGAAAGTCCGCCAGATTTAGTCTAGGAAATGCGTGAAATCTGCAAAATACGCTGGGCTAGCTCTATTTACTATGGCCTAAACTCAATCACATTAAAAGTAAGTCCATTTCCTGCAGTTAAATAATACACTCAGAGCCAAAACAACTATATTTGGATCACAAAAACTATTGTCTCGAATGGGGACCAAATCCACAACACTCGACGCAGTTCTTAACGGCGAACCAACCGCTTCTTTCTATCACTACGCTACAAGCACATGCAGCAAATAACAATGAATTTGCTTGGCGCTAATATTATAAGTGTAATCCCATTTTACTAACTAAGTACTACGGGCATTCAGAAGCGAAAATCATTTATATAAAAACCGCAACAGTCGTATTAATAACTAAACTCAAAGTATACATTTCTTCTGTTTTAAATATGAGCTTCTGTAGACAAAGTAACGTACACTGTTTAATTTTAGAGAAAAGGGATATTCAAAATAGCAACCGTCGGTTTGCAGTCTCGAGAAAATATAGCCAGAAACAAATTGCACCCCGACTAAGATAAAAAGGGCCCGTCATTTTGTTAAACGACTCACAGTCCTGCCCAGTGCAAATAACACTGAATCTACATCGAGACTCTACAGATACGTAGGTACACGCCCAATTAATTAATTACGCAGCCAAATGTATTTGATTTTTAGTGCTGTGTTCTACTATGTTTATGAGGACTGCGGTGCCACTCGTTGGATTAACGGTAATGTACTAATAGTTTTTGTCAAATTATATTAGCTCGACAAATATGTACCTTTTTCAGCCATTGATTTTCAAGTGATAGTGTGAATTGCGTAAAATCTGATATTACGACAGTTTAAACTTTGAAGAAGTAAAAGAGCTATTTCAAAGGAAAACGATTAGTCTATAATTCACGGCTAATGGCTGACTGTTATAAAATTTATGTTCCTTAAGAGTGGTTAGTACATATGATTCATATAGAAGCTCTATGTTACATGGATAAATTAGCATTTAAACTTAACGGATGGTACGGTGATTTCAGTGGGCGCGGTACTGCCTCTGATTTACCGCATGTATTTGATACGGGTACGTTACAAATTATATAGACAAGCCAATTACTGCGAACGGTTTAGTGTTATAAGCGACTGCTTTGCTATTCAGCGTTACGCAGGGAGCTGTGGGTTTGGATTTCCACTGAACATTTTATTTGATCCATACATTTTGGTTTAAATCTGGCTACTATTTGCTTAAGTTAATTCAACGTTTTCTAAGTTACTTTTCCAGACCGACATAATTGCAGAGCCTGAACAATAGAAACTAGAAACACGAAGTTTGTATATTGAGTTCCTTATACAATTTAGGCACTCAGTAAGCGAGGCTTTTAATTATTCCATCCGTATGTGCTAATATTAAAGTGGAAAGTTTAAGGCGGGCGAAGCCTGGGGTTAGTACAATATAAAAAGGAAGACTCGAAACAGACCTTAACAAATCGTAACCATAATGATCAGGATTTTATGATACGGCATTAAAGAAATGCCACTTCAGAATAGGTCTACTGGTTTAGGAGCTACGATGCCACAGCCAGACATACAAATTCACAGACACACAGAAAAACCAAACTCATATCATCTCCCTGTTTGCGTTGGAGGTGAAGTTAAAGTACAAAACTATGGCGTAGCTACAAAAAAAAATTTACAATTCTATACGCACATGACTCCGAAAAGTCAGTGGTGCGCGCCGTGGATTCGAACCCGATACCCTTTGCACGGCAGTCCGTTGGTATCTCCACTAGGCTATCGCTGCCTTAGTTATACTTAATATGTAATTAATATAATATTGTTATACTTAATATTTACTTTTTTACATAAATGCTGTTCGTTACTAGGTTTTATATTCACAGCAAATATGCCTTTCAATACGTACTAAAATGAGAAACATTTCATAAAATATGTATAAATCCCGATATATTTGAATAGTGAGAGCATTATTTCAATAAAGGATATTCGAGAATAAAGCCGTCACTCAGTAAATTGCGTAGGTGCTTTTATACAAAAAAACTGTTTCGTATATCAAGTTTTAGTGACCGATCGACGGTGACCCGTAGAACATAAGCCTGTGAAACAGTATCGATATTGAGTGAATTTCATGCATCATTGTGTCGACAGCTTTTTTTTAAACGACGTTTTCCTGTTTCAGTTTTATATTCTTTTGTAAGAGCTATAAAGCTTAAACTAACAGATTAAAGCGAACTAACTGCTATCAATACTGAAGTAATAGTTGCTGAAACCTAGTTAGAGTATCTTGTAGATATTAGAACGGGCTCTGGGATGTTTATCAGATATAAAAGCGTATCAATGGCACTACTAGTTGCTTATCGATTACAACTATTATCGTTTTCCCAGCAACACAATTACAAAGAAAACAGCGAATGTATTCGTCGTTTGTTAGGACTATGTATCACATTGATGCTAATGTGTTAAATCCGTCCGCCGCACATAAAGGGTGGAAATAACGTCAAGAACAGAGAAGGAAAAATCGTAACGATAAAAGTGTACCCAAGTTAGATTACGTAGACGTTGATCTTCAGACGTACTGGAGCGATTCTAATAAACTCTTGGACCGGGAATCGAATTAAGGCAGGCTGCTTCGCTGCCCTCAATTTTTATGTCACGACGTATGCTGCCCGCCGCACCCATTCTCCTTTCTGACGGGTCTCATTTTCACATTCTAAATTGCGGCCGTAAAACTCTCTCCCGAACACAAAATGCAATGGATGCGCAAAATTTCGGATCGAAGCCGTCGGATTTCTGTTGGAACGCTGTGTAATTACAAATAGTTCCTTATCGCGTTATCAAAGAATTAAAATTTATGCGAAACGTTCGTGTTGTAAACTGTAAAATAATATTTATTACTGAGATAAGTTCTCGTAATAACAATTTATTTACTTCCAAGGGATCGTTATCTGTTATCACGACTCGGCTCGAGCTAGGATGAATGAAAAGCTCTTTCATCGTGCACTCTTTGTCTATCCCCGAATTCATGTGTAAGCTGTCACGAGGGAGGCTCTGATGACGCTACAATAAAGTGCCGTACACTTGCTTGCAATATAAGGAATAAACACTTCACCGACGGGTCCTACGTATACTGGTATAAGTGCAAAAACACAACTTTACAGGAGAGTGGATTAAGCGTTCTATAGCTTGTGATTTTGACAAAAATCAATAGAAATAATTGAAAATTCGTAATATTGTATTTGAATATCATATGAAAAAGACTGCATTATTTGAATTTCTTATATTTTATACTTTAGAAAATAGCATGGTAAAGCAAATTAGCTACATCAATGCAAATTGATGTAGCTAATTTTCTTTACCATGATAGAACCGGTAAACAGGGACAAGTGACCACTTATACCAGTATATAGCGTAATTGTTTGTACACATAATTAAGGAAAATGAAAGGTTATTACTTTGTTTAAATGAACTATTTTATCTATTGAGCTAATATAAGCATATACTATAAACAAAAACATATTTTATAGACTTTTTGACACTTACTTAGTACTAGAAAACGACTTGCTTTTTATATTGTACTTTTGTTAATATCTTAAAATATTTGAATGGGTATAGGAGTAAAGGAAAACAAATAATTATAAAATCCAAATAGTTGTTTATTTCAAATAGTAACCTGAACAAACATATGCTTATTATGTCATATTATTCTCACAAAGAAAAAATAAATCATTGGCCTTGGCCTTGTAAATTAACAAAATAAAAAAATATATATTCCGAACTTAAAGTAGAAACTGTCGTTAATTATTTATTTAAATTGGCATTACTACTTACTGTGACTAATCAGTCTTTCAGACATAATCAAATTATCGTCTGGTCCCATAGTTATCTATCGTAAAAACAATCACACTCAGTCAGTAATGGTAAAAAATTATTTATTTTATAGACTCACGCCTGTATCCCCGAAGGGGTAGGCAGAGGTGTAATATTACACCCGCATTCTGCCATGAATTTTTAGGTCCTACATAATAGGGGGCGAGCCTATTGCCGTACCAGGCACATTACCAGACTCCGTGCTGCTACTGAGAATTTCCTAACGGAAAAACCCAATAACACTTTGCCGACCCGGGAATCGAATCCAATACCTCCCAATCCCACGCGCACATTTATGCCGCGAGAGCAACGAGGCAGTAAATGGTAAAAATACATAATAAAAAGAGAAACAACATCTTAGAAAATAAAAACTAGGTTTTTTTAAATAATAATCTAGGCAGAGAGCTTCAACAGACCTATGCTTAATAGTTGTTATTATTCGCACAAAGGAGAAATAAATCATAAAAACTAGGCTTTTTTAAATAATAATCAAGGCAGAGAGCTTCAACAGACCTATGCTTAATAGTTGTTATTATTCGCACAAAGGAGAAATAAATCATAAAAACTAGGCTTTTTTAAATAATAATCTAGGCAGAGAGCTTCAACAGACCTATGCTTAATAGTTGTTATTATTCGCACAAAGGAGAAATAAATCATAAAAACTAGGCTTTTTTAAATAATAATCTAGGCAGAGAGCTTCAACAGACCTATGCTTAATAGTTGTTATTATTCGCACAAAGGAGAAATAAATCAATAGCCTTGGCATTGGAAGATTAAAATAAAAAAATATTCTGAAATTAGATAGAAACTGTCGTAAATACTACAAATTATTTGATTTATATTGTTATTACTACTAATCAGTCTTTCAGACATAATCAAATGATTGCCTGGTCCCATAGTTATCTATGGTAACAATGATCACAGTGGGTAATGGCAAAAAGACACAATAAAGAGAAACAACATCTTAGAAAATAAAAATTAGGTTTTTGTTAAAAAAATCTAGTCAGAGACATCTTCATTGATATCGGTCCGTATCTTCAAATTATTGTAAAATGTGTGGTATCGCTCAGGAATTACATTGGGTTTGCAAAGATCTTGAAGATCTTTAAATATTTTTTTGTCAATCGGTAATAAGCTTTTGTAAGCTACATCTAATATCAAAATTTTTTTTGAAACATTTTGTATACTGGCACGTGTAATACTTTTTAGACATTTACAAATCTTTGGCGTGAATATTCATTCACAAACCTTACTCCACATAACAAGTTCCACAGTAGAATTCTTTCAGTTATCAAAAAAAGTGCCTTGCCTTTTCTGATAACTTAAAATCGAAGACAATAGATTGAGTAACTTCTTTAACAATGTATGGTTTCGCGTTAGCTGTCGCCATTTTGAAGGCCAGAATCCACTGTTCTAGAGTATAAATGAAAATATTTCTGGTTTTTCTTTCAATTACGGAATAGAAGCGTGTTTCTAGCAAATAAATAAATAATAATATTCTATTCTATATACGGAATGAATGCTGTCACCCCCATTTTGAGTATGACCAACAACAAAAAATCTATGGGTGATGTTCATGTGAATTTTCTAAACGCAATACATACATATACATAAGAAAAATTATTCTATTTCGATTCTGGCCTCCACAATTATTGTCCGACCAGAATATAAAAGCTTTGACACCTCGTTTCACCTTAAATTTTCAACTGTAGGAGTTTCCTCGAATATGCCTTCTGGATCGCTTAAACTAACAACCTTATTAATAAACTTGGAGGTAAAGGGGAATCTAAAACAATAAAAAATAATAATTATGTAGTTAATAGCTGCTGAATGTGTTATTAAATAATTTGTTTTAATTAATTGTATTAATATTTTATTTTATTATTATTGATTGTATTAAGTAATTAATAAATTTTAGCGTTAAAATAACGTAACTTATATCAGTTTACAATATAAATAAAAAAATAACACCAAATCAGACTCTGTGTATACTGATGCAAGTGCATAGTTTATTGAAAAGAATTCATAAATAATAAAACCAGATTTCATTTTTCTATCATAGTCTTTTGGATTACATTTTCGTTAAAAAAAACACATAAATCAGTCGACTCCCTGGTTCCATGGCATATTTTTAAATTAAGGTCAAATACTTCACATACTTCGGGTGGTGGAACTGCATGCGGATCTAAAATAAATCAAAACTAGTGTGGTAATTCATTTTTTAAATATAGTTACTAAAAACCGTTAAAATTTCCTTAAACCACTATACAAAGTACGCCAATAAACAATATGAACCTTGTATACTGGTGTGAGTGAAAAATAAATATTCTACACATAATTAAATGTTACGAATTTGTTACATCTGATCAGAGAAAACAAAGTTTATCATTATAATATACTCAAAGTGTAAAATTGATAATTACCTTTGTAATTTTCTGGAATGTTTATTGTCTTGTGCTTATTTTCTAATAAAACCAGCATTAATTGACCTCGTGTACGCTTCATTGTTGTTACTTCTTATTACTGTTACTACGGGCAAACCAATACAGAATATTTTTTTAACATTGTATACGTAAACTAAGATTTATCGCAGTTATACCAGTTTTTGACGTACTCTGTGCAACGATGCCGCGCGCATACTGGAGTGGAGGGCACTTGCGCTCACGCATCGCGTCGTACGCGACGGCCTACACTGATGCAAGTGACTTACACCAGTGTAGACAGTCGCGAGGCTTAAAATGATGTCACTTACATGAGTTTACAAGTTTGCATCTTTGAAATTATTTGATATTTTATTACAATTTTTACAGGATACAAATATAAGGCAATTATAAGGCTTTTAATGCAAAAAAACAATTTTCGTTTTTTTGCGGGTTGCACCAGTATACGTAGGACCCGTCGAAAAATTTTTTGATATCCCTTTTATTTGTACTGAACATGATGTACTACCGCTTGTTTTATGCATGTTTGAATAAATGTTACATGTTTATGAAGATTTCTGTACTAGAGGAATTATTTTCAACCACATACGCATGTCATTCAGTAAGGATATTTGTTCGTAACATCTTATTACATATAGGCCATATCCGCTGTTTATTTGTATTTCAAACAAGTAATGCAAACAAGCGAGTGTATTTTCACGACTGATCATTTTATTTGATGTTAATATTTTACTTTATTGATTACGTAGTTAGTACGATTACTTTATGTTAATATTTAATTCATTGACGATTTGATGATATTATAAATTTTCAGCATAGTCTTTATTTACATCGGAAACAATGGTGCTCTCGAAGAAAATAAAATATAAAATAGCTACCCCTAAAAATTAGAAAATATGGTTTTAGAACATGATGGCAGGTGATAAGCTTTACCTTTTCTTTTATTTTATAACTTCTCATATTCGCTGCTGAGTATGTGCGTGAGCTCTAGCTAAATAGGAATATAATATTTACCAATATAATAATTTTGTATATTAGTAAGTACAGTGATTGTTTATCCTATATAACTTATGAATATATTTCTGCGGTCAACGTGTAGAGTTCTTCTTCTATTAGGACCATCAATATTTACCCTCACAAATAAACTGAGAAGAAATATTACTACTTTGCAGACAGAATTCTAGATTTGAAACAATAACTACATAGTTATTGCCAATGAATCAACATGAACGCATTTTGGCAATTAAATGAAATATCTAGGCTGACAGAGTAAATAATTTTGAAGATTGTAGTAGGATATTATTTTATGTAAATGAAAAAGGATAATTTAACAAAAACCCAACGACTAAGTTTGTTTAATAAACGAATACATACCTAAATGTTTTCATTTATTACTTTGGCAATAGTGCCTGAAGTAATAATGAAAATACACAAACATGTCGCTGAGATTTGTGCACTGTACTGTGTGCTGTATAATTTCTTCTAATAGTAGCGAAATGGTGTTTAATGGCAGGGTTCGGCTAGTTTACGTGCAAATACCTTTCTGTGTCGTATATTATGAATAAGACTCGCTCAAGGTACGCTTTTCTTAGAAAGGAACTCTAATATTACGCAAACATTGAGTGATACTCAATGTCTTCATGACTTAATGAGAATTTTGTGAAGTATTATATTGGAACCGAAAAAAATACTTATATTAAGATCATACTGATATAAAAATATTCTCAATAATAAGATCAATAAACAACGTTTTCTCCAACCGTTCGTAAAAGATAATAGAATCAAAAAATAAATAATATCAGTTCAGTACAAATATATTTTGATTCAATAAACTAAAATATATCATAAAGACGAATCATAATATTATTATTTTCGTTCCATTTAAATAATTTGAATGTGAAGGTTAAGTATTTTATTTGAACAAAGGCCAACTTTATGCAGTACATTCATACGTCGGTTGAATACCTAATTAGTGTAGGTAAATCATTACAACCCGCAACTAAAGAAGTAAAGTAATGAAATATGTAGTCCTTTATTAGGTTAATAAAAAAATGTTCTCTGGGGAATGGTTGCATACACTTATTTTAAATTTTACACACAGACATGTGGGACCATAAAATTCTAACAAGCACCTATATTGCATGCTAGGATATTAGCTAGGTATATTATGTTCTGTATACCGAGTTTGTTACCCAACAACACTTCGCAGACGACATTTCAAGGAATAATGGAAAGTAATTTTCACACCTTTTATACCCGTGTCAGATTCTATTTCGTATTAAATCCTATCTTGATAACAATATTGTTTTGTGTTACAATTGAAATATAGTGTAATGAAAATGGTTTCATACAAAAGGCGCTGACTTAAGTTTGGCGGTTATACAATGTGCTGAAAGTTGAAGTTTGGTTATAGTGTGTTTCTGTTTATTTTAATATTGTTGTGGCATAGTACGAATTGGTATTTATCGAGATTATTTATCATTACACATTTTTAGTTTTGGCTCAATTGCCGTCACTCCTTAACCTTTCTGCTTAAAGGCCATCGGTTCTTCTGGTAATGTGCCCTGCCCACTACCACTTCATCTTGGCTTTCCGGAGACATAAATGCACATAAGTAAATAATTTGCTTTTATGTACAGGTGTATCTGCTGAGTTTGAGACCATGAGCTTCTCCACATAGAGATTGCACATGAAGCTCATAGTCGTTGTAATTCCCCTTCTCTCCGGTCAGCGACAACGAGTAGACGTGTCCACTGTTATTATCGCTTATTTAATTAAAATAAAATTTTCGCCAAAAATCACGAAAAATAAAACTTTTAAAGTACTCGGCGCGCATAACTAGTGTAGAGAAGTCCGCTGGAAGTGCGAAAAAGACAACAACACGTGAGAGGAACACACTTAGCGAAGCTCCGCTGCGCACGAACAACGTCATCAAGAGCGGCCAAGCAACGATTGCCACAACTCACAGGCGACAGCGTGCAGCGGGATACGTGAGAGATCTTAAATTATATCTTAAGAATTTTTACTATAAATATGTTGAAAGTTCAACATTCTCCACCGCGTGCAGGCTCTGATTCCGATCTTTCAAAACTGAAATCAGCTGAAAATATATCTTTTGTCACCCAACGCGATAAAAAGCGTCGCCTGTCCAATGACGCTCATGGTCTTACTGCGTTCAGATGAGAGATGAAAGGCCTTTTCGAAAAATTTGCTACAGAACAGAAAAACCAAACCGATCAGCTGAAGAGTCTTATTTCTGAAATAAAAATAACCTCAACCAATATTTCTGAGAAAAATTCTGAAATTGACAAAAATATCCAGTTTATATCCGAACAAATTAAAGGCGTTGAAAGTAAAATTATTAAGCTTGAGGAAAACCGGAAGACTATTACGTCTGAATTGTCTTATATGAAGGATAGATGTGAAGAAATCGAGCGTAATGCACTGAAAACTACATTTGTAATAAGAAATATCCCCCGGCTCGACAGTGGCGCAAAGAAGCAAAACTGGTTTCATATTGTAAGAAATCTCTCTGAAACGCTTAAAGTTAATCTGGCGCCCAGCGATATAAGAGACGCTTATCGTGTATCTAACAAGAAGGACAAAGATAGCGGCACTCTGTACGTTGAATTGTGTAATACATTAACTAAGAATGATATACTGACACAAGCGAGAAAACACAACCGAGAACATTCTGCGCAAAAACTCAACTCCTCTCATCTTGGTCTAAAAGAACAACAATACCCTATATATCTTTCAGAATGTCTTACAGCGCGATCAAGGCGACTCTTCTTTCTGGCTAGAGACTTCGCGCTGACGGCTAACTATAGTTTTTGTTGGACTGCCGTGTTTTTCTCAGAGAGAAGGAAGATGCGCCGCATATCCTTATCAAAAACGAGGACCAGCTGAACATGCTAAAGAAATCGAAATGACTAGCTATAGTTTCATATTTATCTGATAAATTACCTGTTATATCACTTACTAACGTACACATCATTCACACTCCATATACACAGCTATACTTACAATTAAACAACACTTGTCACTACTCTACACTCTTTTCACACTTACGCCAACTACTGCTTAAAACTGTCCTTGATTGCCTCATGATGAACTGCATTGCAAAAGGCTATCTCCTGCTATGCAGTATAACATACAATATATCTCAAGTAGCATCAATTCAAACTCGTACTCTCATGCATTGCACCACACAATTAATTTTGACATATTTGACAGATTGCGTTTCGATGTCCCTTTTACAATTATCTAAACGCGATCAGAAAAGGTATCGTGCTATGTCATTTGGTTGTCCGAAGTGCACATTGAGTTTAGCCTACTGTCCGAAGTTAACATTGGGTTTAGACTTCTGTCCGAAGTATATACCAGATTTAGCTCTGCAAACACATTGCCTAGCGACACCCTAAATTATACGATTCTGCATGTTAAAGCGCCTTAACTGTGTTGACTCGATTGTTCCATTATGGACATATGCGTCTTATTTTGTGCATACTTGTTTACCTGTTTTTAATATTAATGGCTATTTTAATAGATTTAATCAACGAAATCGACACCACTGTGGTTTCCAAGTCCTCTCAGCGCTCACCCGAAAATTTAGACCGCGACCTAACTGCCAACACATTTAAGATTTTTCACACTAACATCCGAAGTGTAAACCGCAACCACGATTCTCTCGTTGCCCTCTTATCACGAATCGACTTGCAATGTGATATAATCATACTAAGTGAATGCTGGCTTAGTAAGGTCGGCAATGTGCCGCCATTGGACGACTATGTCGCATACCAGTCAAAACATTTCAATCAGAATGACGGGGTGGTACTCTACATTAAATCAGATATCCGGCATAGTGTTTACGAACCTCAGTTTAGGGAAGCAAATTGCTTGGTAGTGAAGTAAAATAACGACTTATCAGTGATAGCTTGTTACCGTTCGCCGCCATTCACTAAAATCGATAATTTTTTCGATTGCTTAGATGAAACATTAGCTTCACTTTCTGCCTACAAGACGGTAGCATTGATTGGTGATATAAATATAAACATTTCCTCTAACAACGACCCTTTCTGTGACATCTACCTTAACACCTTGGCTTCCCACGCACTTTTGGCAGCCCACGGTTATCCTACCAGAGATACTGCTTGTCTCAACCATGTCATGCTAAAATCGGATAAAAGTTCTCACACCTTCGTTATGGATTCTCTGATAACCGATCACGCGCCTATATTATTCTGCTCGGATATAAAACTACCTCGTAAAAATGCAAAGCACACAATGTCACAAATTCAGTTGCATGTGAAACTGTGCTAAAATCAGCTTAAGACAGCAAATTTACAAAAATTTGCTGTCTGAAGCCGATTTTAGCACAGTTACAAATGCAACTGATGCGAACGAGGCTGCAACTGAATTGGTTACGACCATCTCTAAAGCTGTCATTTCTCAGACTAAAATAAGAAGAATCCCCAATCGTAAAAGATGTATCAAACCTTGGGTTACGCCTGGCCTTTTTAGGTGCATCAACCACCGTGACAGGCTTCACAAAAAAGCAAAGTCTGAGCCAGATAATAGTGTGACTCAATTGATATACACTAGCTATCGCAACTTTTCAAATAACCTTTTAAAAAGACTAAAACTAGAGTATGAGAAATCTGAAATTCACAATAACAATCATAACACAAAAGCAATGTGGAAAGCAGTGAAAAGAATAACAAACTCAAACAGACCTTCCGTACCACCCTTAAAACTTCCATCAGTTGCCGAAAATGAGCAAGATGCTGCAGATCGGGTTAATTCATTTTTTACAAATATTGGCGCAAACCTAGCCTTAAATATTTTACAACAGGACCAAAAGGGAAGCTGTACCCAAAGTACAACACACTCAATCCTGTTTTCGATAGCCTTACTACCGGCAGACGAAACAGAAATATCCAACATAATTTTAAATCTACGTCATGACTGTGCTACTGGAGTAGACGGAATACCAGTCTCTATTCTAAAAAATGCATGACAGATACTTGTCGGCCCTGTAACTGCGATGTGCAATGTCTGTATGTCTACTGGTGTATTTCCCAGAATACTTAAACAAGCTCTTGTACATTCCATCTACAAGAATGGCGACAGACACAGTGTCAACAATTATAGACCAATATCCATCCTTACAGCTCTTAGTAAAATCTTAGAGAAAGTCCTTAACAGCAGACTTGTTACTTATCTGGAAAACCATAGTATAATCGCTAGTAATCAGTACGGCTTTAGGAAGGGAAAGTCTACTGATGATGCGGTGTTAGACGTCGCAGAATGTGTGGTTAAACAACTGGATGACAATGTGAGAGTGATGGGTGTGTTTTTGGATCTCAGCAAGGCGTTTGACACTGTGTCTGTTCCTCTGCTCCTGGAAAAGATGGAGACAGTAGGAGTACGAGGAACGGTCAAAAGCTTCAAAAGGTTAAAAGCAACTAACTAATGCTTAATATCAGCAAATCTCAATTCTTTACTTTCTCTCATAGGGAGCACATGCAACTTGATCTGAATTTTGATCTGTCTATACACTCATGTCGCTTACTCACATCCTCATGTTCTTGTCCTAAACTCGTTAGAACTAAAGAAATAAAGTACTTGGGTGTCATTATGGACAGTACTGTCACTTTGCATAGTCATATAATTAATCTAGCGGGTCGTATAAGGAAACTTATGCCAATATTTAAAAAATTAGGCCGTTGTGCAGACAGCAGGACCATAAAAACTGTTTATTACGCCCTGGCACAGTCTTTGCTGCAGTATTGTGTAAATTTAATCTGTTTGAAGAAAAAAGTGAGAAAGGCAGAATTTAAATTATATTTAATTAAATTAATTATGAATTGGCTTTAATGCCCTAATAGATACCTCACACAACTTAAAAAAATAACGCTGATCTTCAGCAGAATGTTTAAGTAAAACAATATATCAGCGTCTTGTAGCATATTTATGCTCCTAGCCAGACCGGACGCAACTAGATGGAAAATCCTTAAAGAATATCCTACGTAAAGTAGTCTCACAAGCAACGCTACAATATGGAGTTTTATTTTACATTCAGTTATACGCTCGTCGTGAACTTAATACTCCAGTAATGGTCTAGGGGACGCACCTATACTGATTTAACGTATCATACAGAGAGCAGAGAGTTTCCGACTTGTCAGGTACCTATAAAGTGGAGTTATTCAAGAAGTCCTAAAGGAGTCGAAGGGACGCACTAGGATGACTCAATTGTTGAGCAGAGTGAGATTCGACTAGGGTCCGGGACTTTTACGAGCTATAAACCATAAAGGCTCCTCGCTTTATAAACGCTAAAACAAAACACGGGCGACCGCATATTTCTTGTTTATTCACTCCGACTTAAATTATGTCCCGCAAAGAACTGAAGTGAGATTTTTACGAAGCACTTAAAATTTTCTCTGGAGGGGAGGAAAAATGTCGTGTCCATCGGGGAAATGTATTTAAACTAGTCGAACGCATCACCGCGCCGCTTGCAAATACAATCTGATAAAAAAAGCATAGTTTACGTTTCCCTCAAGACAACTTAATTCAAAATAGCGAAGTGAGCTTTGTATTGTTCCTATACATTGTAGCCCACATACTTTAAAAACCTTATACACGGAAATTCTAAGCCCGTGTGTATAATTACTCTGCACACCTTTTCCGTTCCCCTCGAAATTTATGCTGTGCGTTGATGAGTTAGACAAGACAACCTTTTTTATCTGTTAGATAAACTGCAACTTGCCGTATACCATGCGTCATGTTGCGGCCTCTGTTAATCTTTATATGAACGTTAGCTCGCACTGGATCTGACGTAGTCACACAACTAACAAATCTGTTAAAATACTGTGTAATCCTGTTGATGAAATCAGAATTTATCTCGTCTAACGATTAAAGTCATTAAAGGGGTTAAATAGCCTCTATAGTATCATCGTTTTGCTAACGAAAGTATTAAGGCTTAATCTAATAAATTCCCCGTCATTTATTGAAGGCAATTTCAATCGCAGGGTATTAGTCCGGATTTTTCCAACACAATGATCCAATTGCGCTTTTTTAAGTGAAAAAAAAAAAACATTTTCTTTAAAATAGTATAGAGTACCGAGTTTACTTCAAATACATTTTGTATTTCACGCGGTAATATGGAACACTATTGGTGAAGTGTTATTGTTTGCGGTATAATGTATACTTATTTCGAGCAAATAGGGCTTAACAGTGTTTCTGAGGCATTTAAGCTTGAAATGATAGCATTAAGTAAACACTTTGGGTATGTTGTAGGAAGGATGACTGTACATCGAGGCACTATTACATTTATTTTTGTCACAACATTGATTTGAATAATGGGCTAGAACCGTTTAGGTTGTAGTTGTGTTGCCTACCCATATCAAAATCAGTTTAAAAGCAACAGACTAGTGGGCTCATGTCTAGCTTGTCACAAATTTGATGAATAGTTACATCAGTCCAACTAATCTTTGTGCTTTTTAGGGTTCGACTATGTTAAACTACGAGGAACTCTTACCGGATTATTATGAAATATGGAGTAAATATAAGTTAAGTATAATTATTCTGAGTCAAATTTACTTAATTAAGTTTTTGTAAAGCTTGTGACTCTAAAATTTAATGGAATAAATGTCGAATTATTATAAATAATTTCCTTCTGTAATGAGATGTTTATAGTGTCGCCATGTATAATAGTGACACGAAAGAGTCTCACTATTATTAATCTGGTGAAGTATAGATACCAAAAAGCTTCAAACGGGAACGCTGGCAAAGTTCAAATATTTTGTTTTATATGTAGTTTCCATAATGTAAAAGGCAGCGATAGCCTAGTGGAGATACCAACTGCCATGCAGAGGGTATCGGGTTCAAATCCAAGGTGGGCACCAATGACTTTTCGGAGTTATGTGCGTTTTAAATTGCTAATTATCGCTTGTCCCGTGCTTCGGAGAGCACGTTAAGCCATCGGTCCCGGTTGTGACCAAGATCTTTGACAGTCATAATAGGGCGTCAGTATCTCTAAATAAACTGACACTAATCTAAACTATGGAATATCGCTATCCCGTCGGGTTGCGGAGGTCAGACAGGCAGTCACTCTGTGGAAAAGCTAATATTCAGCCAAATCCGGTTAGACTAGTAAGCGTACCCCCGACTGAAAATGGGATAACGCTAGGAGGATGATGAGATGCAGTTTCCATACCCGTATCTGAGTGGCTAAGTATTTTTTATTCATCTGTTAGGTAAAATTGTGTGGGCATTGTAAGTTTGGGATTCGTATTTCATGAAGTTTGTGAACTATTTTGCTTTATTAATTTAGCTAGTGTAATCTGCCCCATCCCCTACCAAATAATCTTAGTATTTGTTGGGTATAAAATACGTGTGTACGTAGCTTAACAAGTTAACTTATCTTGGCGGCCGCCAACATGAATGCTCCTTCCAAAAGCACCTACGGAACCCAATATTATATTATTATGTCACAAGACGCACTTGACTGTTACCTATTTATTATTATATTTGATCATATCAAACCGAGTATTGCATACAATGATATAACCACATATATTTATTCTATAAACATCAACTTATTAATATTAATTAATTCAAATCTGTTTTCTTTCTACAACAACGGTACCATCACTTACAAAAACAGTTTCTATTTTTTTAACCCATATGTTTTCTTCTATTCATGAGATTTATGCGACTTTTTAACATGACATGTTTTTGTAACATGATGTATAAGCCACAGTCTGGTTATCTTAATTTACAAAATACAAAAGTGAAATTACAGAAATAGGCCACTGCGACACTTGTGGCGTCAACCTGGCATTTATGGCAATGCTACTAATAAGAAATTACACAGGTTAAAAAGATTAGTGTATAGTGTAAGTTAGATGTGAAAGTATTGAGCTACTAGTTTCAGCGGTTAATGAATAGAGACTAAGAGGTAATGAATTCCTGAAACTAATTAGATTCATAATGCTACTTCTTGAAATGAGAAATCAGTCGAAATCTTTATATTAAATGAAAATCTATTTTATATATGCTTAGGGAATTTTTATTTCAGGAACTGGTTTGTAAAAAATATTCATATATGCCTTTATAAATGCATACCGTTTTTTTTTTCCCATGGGTTGGGTACCGACTAAAAACCACACGGTGGCTCCGTAGCTCGACGCCTTGCAGTTACAACGGGAACTAGTATTTATAAATAAAACCATTCACGATCTGATACCGTAATAATACCTTTGCTATTTTTAGCATTATGAATTGTAATTTTAGGTTACAAAAGCGCTGTGAAATAAATGTAGAATCGATTCCAAGTCCGTCAGAGTTCATATTAAAATTCGATATGTTGTGTCAGTTTACCCCTCTCCGCTGGTATTTCTTGCAGTTTTTGTGAAAGGAACGAGAATGGCAATATTCTGGAAACCAGAATTGGTTAAGGCGTAATACATTTCAACAGAATAATCATTAACAGTCGTTATTATGCATAACTGTAACTGCTCCAAGAACAGTTCCGAGTGGCCGAAACGTTTCGAAAGTCTGTTAACAGCGGCACTTGATTGTCAAACTGCTTCCATTGTCTGACTGTCAGCCATTGTGAATCGGCGTTGCTAATATTCATAGTGGATACAAGTAAAATGTGTAACTTATTTACGCCTGAGGAGGATTAACGAAGTTATCGTCGAAGCAAGGAGCGGCAGACATCATCAATAATCGTTTTCTCCCTTTGACTAAGAGCTTTAGCATTAATTCCGTATTCAAACCGAGTACTGGCACTACAATTACAATTCTTTAGTATGATTAAAACTATTTGATGTTATCAGTGTTCCGGGGTTCACTCAATTTAATTTGCAATGGTCCTATCGCGCTCCGTATTACGGTGTACCTAATATTGAATTTCAGCACATTGTTTTTATGAATAAAGTTATGCGTGTGTAAACAAAAATGACTGAGCGATGGTTTTCATCAAAATAATTTGCATCTTTTTTATTAATTGTATATCGTATAATAATTATTATTCTATACGTATTTTGTCTTGATTTGATAAACTTTGTTTATCGAAAGCATATCAAAAACATTACTTTAATTAACTTACTGTAAAGAAATAGCGAGCGAGAGAGGCATTGTCTCTAAGATATAAGGTATTTTTTCCATAAATAATAATATATAATGTTCTCTCATTATCTTGATTGCAGATTTTAGTTTTTGATATGTTCAATCTTTTGTAATTTTTTTTTATCTAAATGCAGTTGCCATGCAACACCATCATCAAAATAAAATTCTATCTATGGGAGTTCACTGCATTCTAAAACACCTATTTATTTAGCACAGATAGGCTGGTTTTACGATGTTAACTAACGTATACTTCAAGTTAGAACAACGACCTTAAATATTTTGGATTGCAATGAACTTTGCGTAACGTTGGAAAATCGTCGGCATCATTGAGTCAGCAGCCGATCAGGAAGTTTCTTATGATACATCATCATCATCATCAGCCTTTATGTATCAGTTTCTTATGATACAGCAGTAGTCAAATTATGATAGGTAGCTTTGAAAATTTGGGCAGCGTGAGAGGGAATGAAAATATATACATACATACTCAAACATATTGGCTGAAATCAGAACCACGTCTAGTCGATTAAAATGTATATTATTGTAGTAGTCTTCTTTGAAAAATAAAATACTATATTAAAAAAGATCATACAAAATAAACCGAGCATAATCCCACAGAGTTTCAACGTAAACATTTTACGTTACATCTAACGATAAATGTATTTATGAATTCCGTTAATAGAAAATTGGCAAAATGGTACCCGGCTCCAATAGATATGATTGTAGTGTCGTTTAAAAGGTCTTACGAAAAGAAACATTATTTACTATAACCGCCACTCTCAAATCTGATTGCGTTTGGAATTAACCGACAGTTTTACTAACTAATAAAAACTCCGTTCCTTCGGTTTCCCTTTGCGTTCCAGGGCCACGGTAACCTGTTTAGACAGTCCGGTGGCCCCGGCGATATACATACATATACGAGTATATTAGGTACCACTTATCTATGTAAGAAAATGAGTACATAGGTAATATTTTCTGCATTTCCGTTCATGTTTTCTATTAATAACGCGTTTAAGTAAGACTTTGCCATGCACCCCTCCTTCGCAGACGAATTCGTCAATATCATAAGGCAGAAAATAGATACCCCGAATCTTCTGCATATCTATGTAGAAAGAAACCTGCTTAATCACAGAAGACTAGATTTGCAGAGGATGTAAGCGAGCCAGATAAAAAACTCCCCTTCAATGACGGAGGAGGATATAATTCTACTAGCGCTAGGTACATACCAACTCAAGCTGGCAAGATCTTACTGTGCCGAGCATTTATCAAATGGTCTGTATGTTATAATTGAAACGTACAGAGAGGGAGCACTTGAAGATCTGCCTGACTACGCTTACAACAAGATGCCTGGCATTTGCGTGGACGAATCCAGTTGCGACATCTCCGTATAAAAACACATTTTTGTTATATATTGATCAACAGTGCAAATAATATTGTCCAACAGTATTGCACATGTTTAACCGGCCGACGTACGATGGGCACTTGTGCACATAATTATAGTGTCCATCGTATGGTACCTAGGCTATGCGAGGCATACGGGATTTAATACTCCGGCATCTTTCCTCAATGCTGTAATAGTTGATACCGATATGTAATGTTTTAAATCTATTCACTTATTGCTAAAATATATGATTTTATTTGAAGAACGCTTGTTTTCTTACTTCTTTTAATAATAGAGTCCTAAGTGTGTATCATCATCTAATTCTATCTTATTTCAGCTTTATTATACTAATATAAGTAGTTTGTAGTAAATTCTCATTTAAAAGACTTAGAGAGATTACTGCTTCCCAAACGTGAATAGGGACAGGCGCCATTGTAGACGTTTTTCTGCATCAAAATATCTTTTCAATGATATACTAATGCTGACTATTGGAGCGGGTACCACGTTCCATACGTTTTTGCCCATTCCCCTTTACTAATAATAAAATGTAAGCAAAATTAATTTCTACGAGTATACCTATGCATTGTATCATTGTAATTTAATTATGGCCAATTTGTTGAAATACAGATAATTAGAACATATTGTATGGAAATGGAATCAATATACAAATAAAAATGGAATTTGCCCAACATGTTGTTAATGCTTTAATTTAATAAAATAAATAACAACATTCATACATGACATGTATATGAAAATACAAACGATACGAGTAGGTTGTAGACAGATCAACAACAGATTGGTCTTGGGTTCAGACGCACAGCGCGTAACACTGTCGCTTCGCTTCTTCTTCATCGTGTCTCTGGTCCAGATTTTCTGTTCACAAAATTTGGTTACGGGAACGGCATTGTCTGAGGCCACTTTAAGATCTTGTTTACTGCAGGTAGATGGGCAAAGAGGGCAGAAAGCAAATGCGCCATGGATTGTGATGGAGCTCCGCAGTCGCAGTGGACATATGAGTGGTATATGAATCCCCCATCTTGCCATGTATTCCCTACAGCGCCCGACCTGAGTTCGCAAACGATTAAGCGATCTCCAGGTCGACCACTGCAAGTTATGACCAGGGGGCAGGCTTTCCTTTGCTTCAGGGAAGTTCTTTATTTAATGGCCCACAGTTGCTCTCTTGCCAACTTTGGGGTGTTATTAGTCGCTTCGCAATTATGTGCGTATAGAATTGTTAATTATCTCTTATTAAACGGTAAACGAAAATAACGTGAGAAAACCTGCATATCTGAGAGTTCTCTATAATCTTCCAAAACGCTTGAAAAAGTCTGCTAACCCTCTCTTGGCTAGCGTAGTAAACTATGGCCTAACTCTTTCATAGTGAGAAGAAAGGCGTGGCCTGGTAAGCAAATAGGGCACACTATACGCAGGGCTAATATTACATATTGACTAAGAAACATATCGGCCTATCTTTTTCGCTTATTATTTAGTTCTTATTCATTCAAGACGTTTAATACTGCTGCATCTAATTTAATTATTTATACTTGATTGTATACTTACAAGAACATTAATGGAATCTTACACTGTGCCTGCCCACAAATTAATATACTGTTGTGACATCTATCTATATCTATACGTATTATTCATAATACGTATGAAGTCCCGACCGGCTGTTTTGACTGTCTGTGTGAACACGGTAAACTCAAAAGTTAAAGAACGATTTTTTGTATGATTTTCACCAATGGATAGTTTGATTCTTGAGGAAGGTTCAGGTGTACAATTCACGCGGGCGGAACTGCCGGCGAAGTCGAGTTAGATACTCGTCTTCGCCACAAACAGTAGCTACATATCCGAATAGTAATTACCAAAAACGATTGTAAATAGTACACAAGCACTACAATAGATTGACGACGAAGTCAAAATATTTCAAAAGTGCACGAAATCTGTAAGTAGCACTTATTTATTGTTCCAAAATGTGTTTACTCAGGCATATACTAAGCTAAGCTACATGCATTTACGGCGCGAATTCTATAAATAATATCATCAATCTATCGCAGGCGCCACTCCGCTTACTGATCCGACCCTTCCCACGGAAAAGGCTTACGTGACCTAGTTTCGGTTGTTTACTGCAATAACCTAAACGAGTGTAGATATAAAATGTAGATTTTTTAACCACCTACCAGCCAAGGGAATAATCTTTACGACCACAAACAACTACGACATAAAACTCACCCGCACTTAAATCAACAAGAAAATCTTAGTTTTGACAAAATTCGTCTTACTTCTTGTCCTCTGCTGTCTAACTACAAAATTTAGGTAATTTATTTTAAATTTTGCTATCATAACTTTAAGACGTTTATATTAACTATGACTGAAATATATTAATTTTTATACTTATGAGTTCTTTAAACGAGCAGACAGCTACTAAATTGACTAATTATATACAGCTGGCAAGCTTACGTAAGTAATTGTGCTAGTGCACAAGTTACGTTCAGCACAGACGAATAGATATAAACGTGCTACGTAATATTATTTTTACAGTAAAAGTTAATATAAATGCAGCATTTAAAATATTTCTAGTGTATGACAAATATGAAATCGGAACGTGGAAATGAATTAAAAATTTTATAAAAATGTTCCACATAGTCTGTGTCGTTAAATATCAACATAAAAAAGCATGCATAAATGTTGGTATATTTGTTTCTTTTTTATTCATTTACATGCGCGCCTAATAGTTGGTAAAAGAAAACAGGTCATTACTTTGTATAGAAGAAGCAATGTCAAATAATTCATTCAAGTCACTGTCTACTGTGAGGAAGAGGAGGAGGACAATGGAGCAAGAAGGTGCTAAGAGAGGAGAGAGTCACTGAGCTTCCACTTTTTTCCCCAGCTCTCTGAATGAAACACAACAGACCAGCTACTTGACACTAATATCTAGCGAGAGGCTACTAGTTCTTCGGCGAAACCAAAAGGAAGGGTAATGTTTTTGGCAGTCTATGTATGTATGTATGTATGTTTGTATGTTCCACCGTAGCGCCTAAACCACTGAACCGATTTTAATAAATGGGGTGTCAATAGATTCGTTATAATGGCCCGGGTGACATAGGCTATATACATTTTATCAAAATGTTCTATTACGGAATTAATAACTAAGATTCTAACCTCAAAAATAATTAAACTGAGATAGTCATTACGTGTTTGGTATCAAAAGAAAGGTATTGGTGAGCACATTACAAATATGTACATATATTATATTGCTTCAGTCAGTGCAAGGAACACTTACCTGCATTAAACAAAGAGAACAGTAGAGCCTTGCTGATTTCAGTATGTATGGGCCGGCTCGACCGGGGAAGTACTACCCTCTCACAGAAAATCAACGTAAAGTAACAGTACTTAAACTGTTGCGTTTTGTTCGGTGAGTGAGAGTGCCGGAGGCCCTATCCTCTATTCCTTCTCCCTCATCCCACTCCTCATCCCATTCCATTTCTCGACCCCAAGGGGCGGCAACGCACTTGAGACTCCTGTGGTATTGCTTGTGTCCATGTGCGGCGGTAATTGCTTACAATCAGGCGATCAGTCTGCTCATTTGCCGCCTATTACTATTAAAAAAAGGCATGTAACTACATGTATACTAGTATACAATAGGTGCGAGCACGGCTAGCTTGAGCATTTCTGCACTTATACTTTTCTGGATTTACATCTGAATGAGCTATTTTCTTGTTTCGTTCTTTTTAGACCCCATTTTTGACGAAATCGGGTTATAGTTATGCAATGATTAAATTGCTATAATGACGGTAGATAGATAGATAGATAATATTCTTTATTGTACACCACAATAAAGTACATTTCTAAAGTAACTTAAATCTACAATAATTTATGTATGTACAATCGGCGGCCTTATCGCCAAGGGCGATTTCTTCCAAGCAACCTTAGGATGGACAAGAATGTTGTTAGATGTTTTGTGACGATGGTGTAGCTGTGTAACTAAATCTATAACTAAATATTTCAATAACACACTTCAAAAACACGTCATCATATCAGCTAAACGACGTCCACTGCTGGACATAGGCCTCCCCCAAGGCTCTCCACACAGACCGGTCTTGAGCCGCCCGCATCTAACCGCCTCCCACGATCTTGACGAGATCGTCGGTCCACCTTGCGGGGGGCCTACCTCTGCTGCGTCGTCCGGTACGTGGCAGCCACTCCAGAACCTTTCTGCCCCAACAACGGCCATCGGTTCTTCGAGCTATGTGCCCATTGCCATTTCAGCTTGGCTATCCGGAGAGCTATGTCGGCGACTTTGGTTCTACTGCGGATCTCCTCATTTCTGATTCGATCCCGCAGGGACACTCCAAGCACAGTTCTCTCCATCGCCCTTTGAGTGACCTTGAGCCTTCTGATAAGGCCCATAGTGAGCGACCACGTCTCTGATCCGTAAGTCATCACTGGCAACACACATTGGTCAAAGACGAGAGAAGATATGTGGTAGCTTCCCGAACGCTGCCCAACCGAGTTGGATTCGACGATAGACCTCCTTCTTGAAGTTGGACCTATCTAATTAGACTACTTGTCCCAGGTAGATATACTTGTCGACAACGTCGAGCGTAGAGTTCCCAACCTGAATAGGAGCAGGTACAACATGGACGTTCGACATGATTTTCGTCTTTTCCATGTTCATCTTAAGACCATGTTGGGAGACTCTACAGAGGCCATCATGCATTGTGCCTAGGTATTCCATGGTCTCAGCCATGGTCGTCTGCGAATCGAAGGTGAGTGATGTACTCGCCGTTGATGTTGATGCCGAGTCCATTCCAGTTCAAAAGCTTGAAAACATCCTCCAGCGCAGTGGTAAACAGTTTCGGGGATATGACATCCCCCTGTCTCACCCTTCGCTGGAGTTAAATAGGTTTCGAACTCTGGTCCTGGACGCGGACTGTCATGGTGGCGTTTTCATACAAACACTTCAGCACTTCGATATATCGGTAGTCAATCCGGCACCATTGGAGAGACTGTAGCACCGCCCAGGTTTCGATCGAATCGAAGGCTTTCTCATAGTCCACAAACGCCAAGCATAGAGGCTGGTTATACTCCTCAGACTTCTGTATAACCTGCCGCAGCGTATGTACTCGTATGTGGTCTATGGTACTATAGCCTTTACGAAAACCGGCTTGTTCGGGAGGTTGGAAATCGTCTAGCTTGCTCTCGAGACGATTCGCGATGACCCTCGAAAACAGCTTGTAGACGTGGCTCAGAAGTGAGATGGGTATGTAGTTCTTTAAGAGGGTTTTATCCTCTTTCTTAAAGAAAAGCACCACCACACCTCTATGCCACGCCTGTGGCGTTTTACCTTCGAGAATGACGGAATTAAATAGCTTCGGAAGGGCTTCTACAGCGGGTGCTGCCACCGACCTTTAGAAGCTCGCTCGTAATTCCGTCATCACCCGGCGCCTTGTTGTTTTTGAGCTGTAAGAGAGCCACACTAATCTCGTGCACGCTGACGTCCGGGTTATCTTCGGTATAGTGTCGGGTCAATCCAGCTCTAGGGTCTGATGCTGGAGTACTTACGGGTTGTCGCGTAGTCGTGTATAGCTGTCCTTATTCCTTACCACAGGTTAACTACTAGCCTATCAAGGATAACAGAACTTCATCCACTGGATTGTAATTTCGTAATTATATTGTAAATCTACTCTGTGTTCTTAAGTTTGTAACTGCAATCAATTTTATACAAAAAATATATTATATTATAATTATAGAACCTTTCGATCTCCTCCAAGAGCTCAGGCTTGGACGATACGATTCTGCCATCTTTTGTCTTTACCTTTGTCAGCTGACTCTGCCCAACAGATAGATCTTTTTGGAAATTTTTGGATCCTTTATTCTGCTCGATCGCCTCACGAACACATTTTGTATTGTTTTGGCGGAGATCGCGAGTCAGAGACTTAGAGATCTGTCTGTTGAGGTGCCGATATTTCGGCATGTCGTCGGAGAATAGCAGAACCATCTTGCGCCTTTCCTCTAGCTCGAGGTACAGCTCGAGGGTCGGATCCGAGATCTTGCTGGTTTTCTTGCTCTTCTGGGGCTTAAAGAATTTAGCCCCTGTTGTATGGACAGCATCCACGAACCCGTTACTGTACACGTCCACATCTACGCATTCGCCCAGGCATTCGAAACGGTTCTTGAGTTCGAGCTGAAAGCTCTCGGGGTTTTGGATATGAACCGGTGCCGGTCGGAGCGTGGACTTTATCAACCTCGACCGTTCGAGGCTTGTTTAGATATTCAATGTGCCTCTTACCATTCGGTGATCGCTCCCCGCTTTAAGCGAATTGATCACGGAGACATCATTGAATATCTGCCTCTTCGTCGACATGATAAAGTCAATCTCATTTTTGGTAGCACCGTCTGGACTTACCCAGGTCCCCTTGTGGCATTCTCGCTTCTTGAAGAAGGAATTCATCATATAGAGTCCTTCCTTCTCCATAAAGCTAGCCAGCAAGTGACCCCGGGAATTTCGATGCCCATATCCAAATTGCCTCACTCTCAGCTCATCACCGTCTCGTTTGCCCAATTTCGCGTTAAAATCTCCCATGACCACGGTGTTGAAGAATGGGTTTTGAAGAAATACACATATACAATTATTAATCATACACACATATACAAATAAATACATAAATATATATGTACATACATACACATACATACATAGACTCACGCCTGTTTCCCCGAAGGGGTAGGCAGAGGCATATTAAACGCCCACTTTTCGCCAGTGTTTTGATCCCACGTAATAGGTGGCGAGCCTATTGCCGCTTATCGGGATATTTTGTTTGCCAGAGCCTCGTCCGTTGATCGGCAGGTGCACCACTTGCAGGTGAGGTTGGCTTGGGACCCTAAGTTCTTGGTGGCAACCCTATGCACCTCTCCGTTTCCGGAGTCCGTTTCTACACATTAAAGCAGTGGAGTACGGCTGTTCTAAACCTATTCCCACTCGTGCCGCAATAAGCTGTAAGTGAATATATATGTATATGTTTACATGATGGTTATTCCTACTTAAAGACAGTACAAATAAAAACATACTTTATGCACATGCAATAAATATCAATATACTAAATAATACATATACAGCTGCGAATATAAGTGTGAAAGATAGACGATTACTACATTAATATACCTACATAATAAGTTACTGATTTAGATAGTGCTTTTTTTTTATCATTCCTTTGAATAGCGAAAATCTTTCCATCGTGTCGCTATTCTCAACATAAACATTGTCAAAATATAACTTTTTGCTAAAATATCGAAATATTTAATGCTTTTTGCTAAAATAAATATACATTCAATCTTCTAAAATTACACTGTAAAAATATTATCAAGCAGCAAATTTAAACTAAAAAGTATTACCTGAACGTTACAGCGTACCTACCTAGAACAAATAGTTGAAGTAATCTGCGTTTTGGCTTGGTATTGTAGCACGTCGATCGAGTGGCCTCCTCGCCGCCGCAGACCGCAACAAAGTTTGTCCAAATTTTAAACTCCATCGGTAACTTGGCGCTCACCAAAATCGTCCGCAGCCCTTCGATTATTTGCCACAAGTTTACTGTACCAGTGAAAACATTTTTGTTTTTATTAGATCCCGGCTGGCGTTCAACGATAGCTATTGCTGAACCGAACATTTATGTACTTACTATGTTTTTACATCCAGCGATCAACAGAGGATTTTAAACATTGTTCATACATCGTTCGTATTTTACAAGGCAAAGTTGTGCTTTTAAAACAAGCTTTGATTAATTTTATGCTAATTCTCATTTATCATCCGCTGCTTTTTATTTCTAGCCTGACCGCGGTAATAAAAATAAACTAATACGGCGGGCTTTGTATCTTTTCTGACACCGAATTGTCGATATATACACACATCAAAAAAGTCTAAGCAACACATACTATTTCAAATTATTACATACATACATACATATCGTCACGCCTTTTATCCCCGAAGGGGTAGGCAGAGGTGTATCACTACACCCACTTTTCGCCAGATATACTTTAGTCCCACGTAATAAGGGGCGAGCCTATTGCCGTACCGGGCACATTTCCAGACTCCGTGCTGCTACTGAGAATTTCGTGACAGAAAAACCCAATAACACTGCCCGACCCAGGAATCGAACTCGGGACCTCCCGATCCCACGCGCACATTTATGCCGCGAGACCAACGAGGCAGTCGTATAGGGTTTGATGTCGAGTTTTCCGTCTCTACGCAAAGATGGTATTTGCATCGTGTTATCCCTTAGTCGCCTCTTACGACACCCACGAGAAGGTAGGGGGTGGTGACACTTGTATTCTATGCCGTCAACCACACGGCTTAAAATTATTAATCAATTATTATATAATTTCTTACCAAGTAGATTATACCTATGTAAACTTTTTTTCAACTAGAGGACATGCTGGCTGGTTGTAAAAAAAATTCGAGTATTATATTTGTTTTTTTTCACAAATTCAAAAGCGAATGCATTTGTTCGAATTTTATACCGTTTTCTTTGCTTATCAAAATTTAGTATTCTGCTGCATTCTGTATCAATTTTATGATTTAAACAATTATTTGAAAAAGTTTTGAACAAATTTGGATTTTGAGGCGTTTTTTTACGACGACGTCATTTGAACGCAGATGAAATGCAAAGAGCTGTTGGGATGTTGCAAGCGGGAAGAAGCCAATCTCAGGTATCTCGTTATTCCCCCCGTGGGATCTCCACCTTGTCGTGGTGGGGGGCTTAGTACCCGTGGATTGGTCACCCGCGGTGAAGCTAAGAGGGATCCAGGAGGGGATGCTCCGCGTGGGCTTGGACGCAGGATGCGTCCAAAGGGGCGGGTGCGAGGGACAGTTCTTCTGTCCCTCGCAGTCGGGTGCGGTCGCGGGAGGAGAGGCGTGTCGGTGTTGCGTTGCCGCGCGCCCTATCTCCCGCGACCAAATGGAGGCGCACCATCGTTGCGTCGCGGTGGGGCCGCAGAGGAAGAGGAGATGCGGTGTTGCGTTGCCGTCCTCTCTATCCTCAGCGGCCGCTTAGAGTTTTGGCGGCGGAGCCCAACACCTTCATCCGCCGCCAAGGGGGTTTTGTTCGGGGCCCGCCTGACCATCTGGCGGGCCAATACCCGTCGGGGGGTAGCGAGGAATGCTTCAGCGATACCCGACCCTCCAACATACGGGTACGTGAAGAAAAAAAAAAAAAAAAAAAGGTATCTCGTTATTATGGTATCAACAGAAGCACTATTTGCCGTCTTCATCAGCGTTACACTAACACGGGAGATCCTGCTGAGCACCCAGGTCGAGGTAGGTGTACAACCACACGGTAAGATCGATACATACAACTGACTGCAAGACGCCAGCCGATGTTAACCGCCCGAGAGAAAGGTTTAAGGCTACAAAATTCAAGTGGTGTTGTTATTAGCTGCCAAACTGTGCGAAATCGACTGCATGAGTATGGCCTACGAGCGCGACGGCCAATTAGGTGCCCACCGATACGTCACGGAAATCGCGCTCGTCGAAATGAATGGTGTAGGGAACACATTACATGAACCCGGGAACAATGGGATAAAATTTTATTTTACGATGAATCTCGATTTGGGTTCAAACCTGATACTAGAAGGGTAAGAGTGTACCGTCGTCCTGGAAATACTGAAAGACTGAGGTGTGTTCAGGAAGTGCATCTATACAACGGCTCAACAGTTATGGTATGGGCGGGTATTATGAAGAACAGACGAACTGAGCTCGTTTTTGTAAATGGTAACATGAACGCTGTAAATTACGTTGAGGATGTTCTAAGGCCTTATGTCCGTCCATTCGCACAATCGCTTGGCTCCGATTTCATGTTGATGCATGACAATGCGCGTTCACATACAGCTTTGCACACACGGGAGTACTTGGCAAGGGAAAACATCCTGGTATTGCCTTGGCCTGCACTATCACCAGACCTCAACCCCATCGAGCATGCATGGGACATGCTCCAGAGACGTGTTTTAAAGGACTTGGATGGAGTCACAACAACCCAACAACTGATGGACTTACTAAAATTTCATTAGAAGCGATTGCCGCAGGATAACATTAACAATCTCATTGATTATATGAATAATCGGTGCCAGCAAGTTCTCAATAACAGAGGAGGCCACACTTTGTATTAAATTATGCAATTTTTGTACAACCATTAAATTTAAGTTTAAGTTTAGTTTATTAGGCACATTACTTTGTACTACGTACATACAGTACTTACTCATAATTATTGTTAATCAAAAAAACATTAAAAAATAATATAAATAAGAAAATACTAAGGATTTAATGCGAAAACACATTGTAAAATTGAAATTTGTATGTGTTGCTTAGACTTTTTGATGTGTGTATTATGTTTATATGCTGTAGTTTTTTACTTACATATGCGTGCATCATTAGATCAAAATAGAATGTTGTATTAGTCGACTATCATACAAAATTAAAGAACACTACTTAGATGCCATTATAAGAAACGATAAAGAACGTTGCTGGTGGACATCGCGGAAGCTCTGTAGATCTTCTCATTATTATCCATCTTTGGTCGGCGAATCTCGGATTTTTTACCAACCCATATATAACAAAGCCAATACTGCCTATTTTGTATGTATGTCAACACAAAGAAATAGGTCACTAGGAAATTTTTATTAATCGGCAGTTAATAAATACCAGGCATCTATTACTGATATACAAATATAAGTTAATTCTATCTGTGGCATCTTTTATATGGCCTTCTTGTTTAAATTTTCTTCTTATTGTATATGTTAGCTGTAAGTTCTGTTTTCCAAAAATAAAATAAAATAAAAATTGCAATCGCATCAGTAAGTTCTGTTTTCCAAAAATAAAATAAAATAAAAATTGCCATCGCATCAGTACCAGCTATATCTTGAAAAAGTTTACTCTATGCTAAAGTCGAAGTCAAGTGCAAAGTCAAGTGCCAAAGTCACACAACGGATAAATATATTTATATATTCTTAAATACGTACCTACCATTTTATATATAAATTTTGCCCACAAGGCAGTGGTTTGGTGGGCGGGGTCACGTAGGCACAGCGTTCCCACTCTGTATTTTCCAAGAATCCTGTATATTAATAGGTGACTCCTTCGATGTTTGTCCGTTCCATGTTTGTCAATTCTCAGAAGATGGTTTTCGTTCCCACACAAGGCAATTTACGAATTCATTTTTATTACATACTGTACAAATTATTTTGCTCATTACACACGTAGATCCATCTGGGATAGGAATCAAATCCACGACTAGCTTAGCAATCACGATCACAAACCAATAGACCATGAGGTCAGTCTAATGTTTGACAAGACGAAATGGAGCTAACTAAACACTACAGTATCATCATCAGCTGCCTTAGGACACTGCTTGATATAAGCTTCTCCCTCATTATGAAACTGAGCTAGATTCTGCGTGTACAGCCGTAGACAGCCACTTTGCATATATGTCACTCCACTTAGCCGGAGGGCGTTCTATGCTACGTTTGCCAAGACACGGTCTTAACTCTAGAAAACGACTACTCCGAAGCTTGTCAGTTCTGCGTCAGATGTGACCAGCCCTCATCATCATCAGCCTGCAAGAGTCCACTGCTGGATATAGGCCTCTCTAATGGCACGCCACTGACCAGCCCTAACGCTTGCTAATTCTTTGGGCTAACTGATCTGTTATATTCTTCCTGATTTTACATGTTCAGTAGACAGTCTTTTCATTTTACTAGCTACGTGTCTAGTTATGTATTAAACTATGTTTCTACATCACACTGCGTTTCACTTGACAACCAACACAAGTAGCTTTGAACTTACTCGTTGCTTCGAAAGACCTGTCGATGAATAGTGTTCGTAGTAACGAAATTCGTACTAACTTATTTCAATGTCACGTCCCCTGGCCCATCCTGTATGTGCCATGTGCATTATAACCCTTGTTACACTGCATGGATGGTGTAGACGTTTAAATGCCACGTAGTGCTGCTATTTGTCTGTGAAGGAACAGTTTTATAAGCTGGAAATGTACGTAATTAACGTTCATCATCAACATCAATAGCCAATGCTATCTAATCGGACATTTCTTTTTCTGTATAAATATCTGGTTATTTTTTAAGTACTTATATTATAATTATTCACGTTTACAAGATAAGAAGAAACTCGGGCTTTAATTTTATGAATAACCAACATCTTAATATATAAAATCCTTGCGTTACTGACTGACTGACAGACACGCTACAGCCGAAACTATTAGGCGCAGGAAGCTGAAATTTGGCATGGATATTCCTTGGGGACCGTAGGGGTGCACTAAGAAGGGATTTCCCGAAATTCCCACGGGATCGGCCAAAACGGGTAAATAAAAAAAAATGCAGGCGTAGCTGCTGGCGTCCTCTAGTACGTATTATAAAGTATAAGAAAGCTTCACGTAAAAGCTATAGAAGCAGAGTTTGTGAATTTCCATCCTGAAATAATGATTTTCCTATCTATCCTCCAGAGAGATTGCCATAATCAGCGAGCTTGGCAGCCCAATTTGAGCAATGTTGTATTACGTTATTTGAACTCAGCAGAGCGATGCCATTTCGCCTCTTGATGTAATCTCTTTGCTGCGTCTTACGACACGCACGGGAAGTGAGCCTTGATTGACAGAACTCTACTGAGCTACGTCGTAAGCTGTTCGTCACAAAATTGAGTAACATAATGAAACGTACACATCAGTACTATATAACTCGTTACATTTTATGTTTTGGTGTAAAGTTGCTTCAGGAAAATTTGCAGTACCCTGAGTTAGCTGGCCGTAGCTGAAGGTTATACAAAACTAATCAGTGAACCTTACAACGGAACATTACTCTGGTTGTGGGCCACAGATGGCGCTGGCTTGCGCCAACAGTTTCGTGTAGCCGAGCGACAATTTAAACATCCCCCGCAAACTTACACACTTCTTGCCTCCTCACCGGAATAATGTCAAAACTTTAACTCCTTTTTTACCACTAGCCAACGTCGGTTTAAAGCTTCTTGTTTATTTACTTTTACAGTTTATGTCACTTTATGAAATTAACGCTCGCATTAATCGCTTTAACGTGGACTTCACTTTGACGTGTTATATAAAATACACGTAGTTGTGTAAGAGCTTTTTAAGCCTTAATAAATCATTATAAATTAAGAAAAAATAATTCAAGAACATTCTGCGATCAAGAACGGCTATAATGGAAAATAAGGATTAGAAGGTAAACTGTAGCTCTACTTTTAGAGAAGACTATATGACACACTCAGGATTTTTTCGTAAAATATTGGCGATAAATATCTTTTGACACCAGTTAAAGTAAGAAAAGGATAAAGCAAATAAAAAATACCAATTCTTCCAATCTCTCAAATCTTTTTTTCTGCCTCCTAGTAAAGGAAGATATAGGACGGAAATACCGTCTCGATATTGCTACTCTATTACTAGCACTAGCACGTTCATCACATGAGAAGCAGTACTAATCTAGTTGAGCTATCCAATTTACACTGTGCAGCTGGTCGTGCCCGTTCACGACCAGCTGCATTGGGCGGCGACGGCCGTGATTTCGTTGTACACGCCGAGCTCTACTCTGCCGCAGCCGATGTTACGTCAGGGTAGAACGCGCCATGGACATCGAAATCCCTACCGCTGCTGCCCGCCACTGCTATTCGTAAACGAGCCGTATAGCTTTCAGATGGAATATATAATAATATATTATGTATTTTTCGATCTTGATCGCATCTAAGTATCCACGGACTGCAAGCGAACTTATGTTAAATTATGGCTCTACAGCCGAGTAATGTGTGAAACTCTTTCTACCATTATGAGCTTATTATGCAAGGATTGATAGTTGTTTCATTGACACACATTAAACACAGCCTACAATACATTAAAAATAGAATGCTTAAGTTAGCTTTAAGCATATTGCTTCATCATCATCATCACTAGCCTGACCTTAATATACTTCTGAATATACGCCGCTCCGATGGCAAATCACTCAGTTCTATTTTCTGACGAAAGCATTACTTTACAAAACAGTTTAAACGTGCAAAAACAAAGGTTTTACTTATTTTAAGTACTTCTCGATAGAAAGTCGGTACCTGGACAAAGAACAATTTAAAATGTGTCATCATACTCTCAACGCTCAAATACCAATTGGTTTTCTTCCTAATATATTAATGAGTCAATGTACTCAATATACATACACATGTCAGCGCTATAGGTAACATCTTACACATAGATTGTTAAATTGTAATCTAACCATTGTTAATTGATATCCGAAATCTGAATTATGTACGATCAATCGGCTGCTAGTAATACCGTCTAAATTAAGTGTATCCCGTGATAACGAAATTATAAATTTCTTCTAGAGAACCCTCGTTCATTTATAATGATTTACTTAAATATTTTATGACATTTTAATTACTCCTGCCATTGTAGTTGCTGTTAAACAAAAATAATCGCTGGCGGCAAGCCATTACTGATAAACATTCACGTTTACAGTGTTAAAATGTTGTTTGTTTGTCATTTATAGCAGTTTGTTGCCATTTGGATTTTATATTACAAAATTATTTGTATTATCTTTAAAAGGTGGATGAATGCTTGCTAGGCGATATAAAGTTGGTACTGTTATAACTATTATTTAGCTCAAATGGATCCTCAAGCCTTAACTCTACAAAGTTTGTGAATAATATTATATTGATTTATGTTCTTTATGTCGTTTTGCACTTAAAATTACATGATCTTTCATCGTCTTAGTTTGACGCTGACGTTGTTAGTGCTGTAAGAATTAAAGCAGAAGCGGCATTGAAGGAGACTAATTTCGTTTTGGTTTAGTCACTTGGATTTTTAATAGTTCTAAGCTTTCCGATTCGAACACGTACTATATATATTCATGACCACGAATATAGTTAAGATTTTCATTGTTTCTTAATAATTATTTACGCCATTTTTCTCCTTGGCGTTTCGTTGCCAAACATATATATTTATACATTTATCGGAGGCAGTTATGAGTTTTCTGCCTGCGTTCAAGTTTTCGGGCACGATGATGGCTTCTGGGTCAGAGGATGGACACATTTGACAAATTTGCTTTGGCTCTTCAATCTTGCTTAAGCGTCATTCTTTTTCTAGAATGGTGTACCATTGAAAAGAAGGACACACGTAGTTATCAAGTACTTGTTGTTATAAGCTATTTAATATGATGTGTGTTTTGTATTGAAATTATTTGGTAAGAAATAATTACAGCGCAATGAGGTCTAGACGATTTCTAGTTAATAATTTACAAGAGAACGAACATACGCTGATAATACCTACTAGATTAAATTTACTATTCAAGCAATACGTCGACTGAAATGTTACGGCGGTAATGTGATTTTAAGTATACTAAAGCTATCATTACGCTTATGTATGTAATTTTGTATGTGGTAGTAACGACTCTATGTAATCACGGGTAATGGAATTTGAACTGAAGTTATATTTAGGATTATTCAGAAATACTAATACCATCTAATGGTAATAATACTTGCGCTGGGTGACATACTCGTATCATCGCAAAGCCTTTACTACAGAAGCTAGAAACATAAGAGTAGATTCTTTATACTGACGTAAGCACACAATCAGTAAAGATTTGTTTTATGCCTCCCTTAAGGGGATAACGCAGGGACTAAAAGTTTGTTTGAAAATCCACAAATTTTTGAAGCTATCATTATGAAAATGCGGACTACAACTCGAACCATATAAGTATAACAAGCCTTAAACCTGCTTACTATTTTAATATGGAGTTTTTTTATGTTCCTACTCACATTACCAGGTTGATCAGTCGTGACCTTCCAAGAGTTTATGTCCTTGTTATTACCTGTCGCGTACCGCTGGAGTACGCAGTTTTGGTAGACTGAACTGTAGGTTAGAATAAATTGCACAGTAAAAATAAAATGTTCTGTAATTCCAAGCTTTACGTCTATTCACTGTCGCGGCACTGCTTCATACCTGGGGCAAGCAGAGGAGGTTCATGATCGCTTTCAAAAGTCCTTCTAAAGGTGCTCATGATATCAATGTCTTTTGACTTAACACTCTGACGAGATCAGTAGAGATCGCGTGATGCGGTTCCTGCATATTGTGTCGCATCTTTACCGTACAAAGTGGCGAACATCGATTGTCCTCGAAATTTGACAAATGCTTGTCGAATTTCTAGCATACATCACGTATAGGTACATACCGTCAATCGCCCAAAATGCTACTTTTGGGAAACACACGTTGACGCGGCAACCTTTTTGAATGTACAAGTTTGACAGAGTATATTAACTTAGTATTTAAGCGAAAGGTATACTGATTCAAATAAATTAACCGAGTACAGTTAAATAAAATAATTAAAATGTCAACTCTCTATACATGGTTTTTATGTGTGCGTCATGCGTAAACTGAAAAGTTTTAACAGCAAGGTAGGTTCTAAAAATATTATAATATCACAAGAATTGATAACAGCAGTAGTGGACGACACAAAGTCAACATAATACGATACTAAGTTAATTAAATACATACACGAAAGTGGACGGTGAAACATGAGAAATGTTGACAGCAACGGATTTAGGTTACTTCCTAAAGCCGGCCGCTCATAAATGGGGTCGCCTTAAGTCCCCAATTTTGGGAGAACGTCCTGTTTACCCATACGGGTACCTCGCATCTGATGGCATTTAAACCTACTACGACCACGGGAAATGAAGACTTAGAACCGCTTAGAGACGATTGCACTTACAGTTCACAGTCAACGTGGTGAAACTACAGAGGCGATCTATACGTAGGTGGATCACAGTATTGAAAACATTCTCAAAGGTGCTTTGAACAAAGATTGTCTTTAAAAACAGCTCTTGTTAAATACCTATCGTAACAAAGAACTACTAAATGATAGTCTCTACGTTATGGAAGCAGTGTCGAAATATACTAGTCAACGTATCTCCGGTTTCATTGACATCATTGTTTGGATTCTTGCAATTATGTCTCATATCAGAAATAAATGCTATATTGCGTGAAACTCTTCAAAGATTAACGTATGTACATCCTGACGCGTACGTATAAAACTTCGTAATGTGTGAAGATCCCCGGTGCAGTGTTGAACGACAGTTGACAGACATTAAATAGATAATATTTTTCGAAAGTCTTCGCCTTTCGATAAATATTATCTACTTAATATCGGAATATCATCAAATATATTCTTAATTAAAATATCTTGATAACATTATTATTCAACGGTTGTCGTAATATTTTTTGGATATAATTCCATTACGCTGTAGGTGTAGCCAAAAAATAATGAGACAAAATGAAAAAACTTATAAAATTTTAATTCATATAAATTATCAAGGTGTTATACAAATTGAGAATATTGCTAATAGATAGAGACATATTTTGTTTGAGTCTATCTATCTATATTTTATTACACAAAAGTTGAGAAAAGTTATATAAATAAAATATATGTAAATGCATTTTTAAATACTTATAAAGGATAAGTTATAGTATAACCGAAACGGGTATTAATGCAGTCATGCTTTTCGGTATTTACATGTTTTTGTTGTTATTTAAAGAAAATATGTAGATAAGGTTACATTTATGCTATGAATTATTGTTTTATTATGAGTATATAAATAAACCTATCATATGATATATAATACTCCTATAATTCATGAGATATTGGCTTTCGAAAATTTTGGCGGGAATGGCGGTTATTTTTGGCGGGAAAAAGTAAACCACAATGGTTTACTTTTTCCCGCCAAAAATAAGAAAGCAAAGTCCAATAAGAATAATTCTTATCGGATTCTTATCAGATACGGTTTTTATAATTGGAAATCTAGTTGAAAAGAAACATATCTAGGTTTGAATCTGATATATACCAAAAAAAGTTGTTTTAAAAAATAAAATACGAAAATTGGCGGCACTTAACAATAATTTATATTTTTTATTTTTTATGTTTAAAATTAAATCGTTTCTTTCCATTATATTTATTTTTTCTGAAAGTAAATTAAAATACCGTTCTAACCGTGTACAATACTTATATACCTCCCATAATAAAAACCGTTGTTTGAAATATAATAGCGCGCTCGAAAATGGCGGGAAAATATTATTCCGGGCGCGCTTTATACCACTCTTGCGTGGGCTTCAAGAATATTATTTGGTGTTAATTAATATCATTCAAAAGCTAACTTAATTACGCGTCTTTTGATATACAATATTAACTTAATAAATAGACATATCACCATTCTTTCAACGAAAATATTACGCGCCGGTACTTCTCTATGCTCGAAAGCATAGCCTCGAAAGTAGCCAAAATACATCGACGAGTGTCTGAGATGCCTCGATGGTGGCCAAAACGCTTTGGGGGGATAAGATCTTTTACATTTACTTTAAAGACTTATTTCTTAAGCCTATGGTAAAAGCTTTTCCTATGGAACATAACTAATGTGATATCTTTCACCTCAAATGTATCATCTTTTCTCCGGAAATTGTAGTCTGAAGAAAGAAATGTGAAAACAAATACATTATACTTATACAAATTACGTGTGAACAACCTATAAGCAATTTATCGGTACTCGCTGCATATACCAATTTAGTGGAAATTAGGGCAACATTGACTTAGAATGATTTTCAAAATAAACTTAGCGAGTTTGGTGCGGCAAAGGATACCTACAAGACTAATAGAGGAAAATATGTATGAAATTCAAATCAAAAATAAATTGCCTCCTACGACCATTCCATTTATGCACTTTGATTTTAGAAAATGATCTAGATGAAAAATAACTGTTGTTTTGTACTAAGCTACTGTATAAAAATCATAAGACTTTATTTAAGAAGCGTTATCAATATTAAATTTCCACCGTCTTTTTTTTATTTTTGGTGTCGGGTTGGAAAATCCTCATGGAGTCCCTCCGCCCTGGGGGGAAGGACGAAGGGGACTGTCAGACAAACTGTAAACTAAACTAGAATATAATTATGACAGTTGATTTCTAATCTGTTTGTAAATAAATTTACAAATTTAGTACATGCTTATAGCGTGTACAAATATATCAATATCAATAATTCAAAAAGACGAAGCAGTCATATAGGAATGGACTCCTACGTTTAAACTAGATAATACTATGATCGTAATATATGGGGCAATCTCTCGTAATAAACAACATGTATTACTAGCCTTTTCACCATATTATAATCTAACAGATTTGCTCTCAAAAGCATGATATTGTAGGTACATAAATTTAAGTCGTCGAGCTGCTCATCATCATCATAAAGCAGACCGTTATATTTTAGTATCAACTCAATGAAGCAGCACGAAAATACTTCTATCATCTAGAAGACAAAATACACACACATTCATATATGAACTTCTAGTGACCGACATAGTTAAATTTTAAGTTGATGTCTACACTTATTCACAAGATCGCTAGAGGCCAAGTTACCATACCATTTCCCATTTCTTATTAATTATTTTAGAGGTTCCATATACGTACATTGGTATATTGGCAATCATTATACTTTTATGCTGATGAAAAATGGTCAAATATTGACATACTGCCGAGTAACTAAACATATACCACGCCATATTCATGCAGGCAGTGAAGTACATTTATACCCATACTTTTGATTGCTGACCTAAATATATTCTCGTTTGCCGGCCATAATATCGTAAAAACCGGCGCAAAATTATTGAATATTTCTTTGAAAACATCCCGGGCATGTTACGTGTAAAGAATGATCCAACGAAAGAAAACTTTGTATGGCAAGCGTGAAATCGCTTTAACACATATCATATCCCTTTATAAGTATTTGTGTTTGTACATATCTGTTGTGATTTTCATGTTTTGTTTACGCATACGCAACATATCTCTAAGGTTTATTGCAATAATATGTGAGAGTAGCAACGGGCTCACCATATAGTGCCCAATCATGTGCAGGTGTCGATAGCCACAATGTATAACAAATGCCATTGTGGAGTGATGATTTAGTGCTTTCAACTTTGGTAATACAAATTATAATATAAAAATCAAACAAAGAGCACAATGACATTTAGCTTATCCAAGATAAATAAAATACTCAAGAAAGATTTCAATATTGCGAATTTATTTGAAACCTGTTGAAAGTAAAATTTTATTACGCAGACATGTACATATTTTATTTAACCGTGGTTTACTTAGCTTTATAGAGAGAGAATATTCGAATTTCATAGATGTGGATTGTGAGTCTTAAAAGATACTTCACTCCGAAATTTTACTTTTGAATATTAAGAGAGATAAAGTTTATTCCTACATTGTAATTTCTTTTCATGAGAATCTTCTAACATAAATCTCTCGAGTCCTTTAGAAGGTTTTATGGGGATATGCGTGTACAATGCAAAGGTCCTTGGAGTTTTTATCGGAGTCCTTCCAGTAATAAAAATATTACTCCTATTATTTATGAGTCCGAAACGAATTTTATTTGTAAGGACTTGGTGCGGGGTAATAAAAGAACTAGATAATTACTTTTAAACAAAGAGATATCAAATATGTCTGCGCATTCTATAAAAATATCGTGTGATACTATGGTTATTTAAAGTATTTACAAAACCTTTTATAGAGTTCTTGATAAGTTCATGTCACTTTTAACACGGTTTCTCTAAATATTTAATCAATATCTTGAATAATTAGACATAAATAACATTTTAGCAAATATATATTCCCTATTACGACGCTTTGTATTGGTTATATTATAATTTGGTGTATAGTGTGAATTTGACAATTTTATTTTTCGAAAACGTTAGCAGTTTTCATCACTAATGCCTAATAGGCGGGTCCACACCGAACGTTCCGTTTTGGATAGGCGATCCTGTGATCCACGATCCAGGATCACGGAGCGTGGATCGTGGATCGTGTTAGACCGATCCAGTTTTGAAAACATGCAATCCTAACAAGATAATAGCTCAGAGCCGTGGTCGCACCTATTGTATACAATTAGTGTACATTACATGGCACCCGCATAAGGTATACAATACGTGCGACCACGGCTCTGAGCTATTTTCTTGGTTCGTCCTTTTTAGACCCCCTATTTCGCGTAGCCGGGTTATAGTTTTTAAACTTATTTTTTATTTAATCCTTTTCCGTACTCCGATGGCGCATGTAAACTAACCGTCCGACATTCACATTGCCACATTTAAATAAAGAAAAGTAGGTACCTAACTCAAAGCGTCTTAACCGCGCGAATTGTAAGTACAACCGCGTTTTAAACTTATATTTTGACTCAAACAGTATAATATACATATGTACATATTTGTAATATGCTCACCAATACCTTTCTTTTGATACCAAACATGTAATGTTTATCTCTGTTTAATTTTTTTTAAACTCAACTTTCATCTTCATCACCTTTCTAGTCACATGATTTTCATCCCTCCTCATCACATACCCATACCACGATAGACGATTTCCTTTCAGCTTTTCTTGCACCGGTGCGACTTTCAGACTGTTCCTAATACAGTCATTTCTAATTTTATAGTTCCTTGTCACCCCACACATCCATCTCAACATCTTCATCTCTGCTACATGCAATCTTAGTAGGGTGAAATTGGAGCTTCTGCATCACTTGCTCTCGCGTCGCCGCCGCTCGAGCTGCGTGATACAGAAGCCCCAATTTAACAATCGAGATCGATTAATATAAATTTGTTCTGCATCACTCAGAACAAAGTGAGCTCTAAATACTGTTCAATCATTGTAAGCAGACACGCTTCAAACAATAACTGCTATGCGAACATTAATGTAATCAACGGACATCTGAATCGATGCAATCAGATTACTTTAGGTTATACATTGTATTGTTCGTTTTCGATTATAAACTCCCTTCGCTCGTTGAGTGACGCCGATGCCCACAATAATACCCTACTGTTATTATCTGCGATTCGTCTTATTCACGTTATAGATTATTAACATTATGTTTTCAGGTTAGGAATTTAACTCCTTGTCTTAGTGACCAATGTAACTGTTCTCGTTGCTGAGTTTTTTATTGTACTTATTTATGAAGGTGTATCAATTCATGTAATATCCCAATCATAGTATCTATTAAAACTAAATGGGCATGTAAGTGAGTATAGGAAACGATTAAGTAAAATAAAACAATTCATATTGTATCTTATTTTAAAAGCTTATTATCAAAGCACAATTTTTTAAGCACATAACATTTTTTATGCACATATTGAGTCATGATAGATACAATCCGGAATATTTATAGCGATCATATGGGGTTAACAAATTAGGACAATCTTGGTCTTCGAAATTAATTACATTAACACTATTTAAAATATTTTTCAACCATGACACCTTTTCAAGACCTTTAACGAAAACACACTTATCTTTTAAGATATCTAAAACTAAATATTGATCATTTGAGTAAGGTGTAACTCCTTCGCTCCAGTATATTTTTTTATTACGCTCAATCCAGCAAACTTGTTGTCTTTCTGATTTAGTCAAATCATAAAAAGGAAATGGCGGCTTGATTAAAAACACTTGCAGGCTTTGATTACACCATATACCAATTTCTTTTATTATAAATTCATTTGCTTCTGTTTTAAAGCCTTGGATGTCTACAATGGCAGTCATGATAACCTACGAACGATGTTGCTCAGAGGTTTGTATTCCACAAGTCGGTCGTTTATAATCAAACATTATACAGTTGTCTTATATTGTATATTAGACAATGTTAACTTAACCTTCATCCGGCACGAGTTGTTCGGGATAGGAAAGGAGAGGGTGGGATAAGTTGAAAGAGTTCTTCTGAGCACTCACCGTGATACAATCGGTAAAAGACAGCCATTGAGGCTACGTCCCTGCGTAATTGCAGAGATTCAAAATTCAAAAAAGAGCGTAACATTTGTCACCTCACAATGATCAAATACGGAACTGTCTTTAAGTCTATTATTTTTTCTATTAGTTTGCAAGCAAAAAATGACAAATCGAGGCTTTTCTAATTGAGAAGCAGTCTTTACTGACCAAGAATGCTTTGTGGTTTTAGGTAGTAAAGGATACTCATATAAATCCCAATTTCTAAAGGCCATCTGAATAGGTTTATCTCTTTCTAAGTGCTTTAAAAGTATTAATCGTTCTCAATCTGAAACTTTTATATATGGTACTCTCCATTGAATTCTTTGTATATCTATTTAAAGCTGAACGAATTCATCAGTAAGTATAATACTATTTAAGTTAGAATTACTCCTATTCAATATAAGTTCGTGTTTACAATTTATCACAATTTTATTGTAATCCTCTGCAACCCCTAAAATCTTATTTAACCACAGCGCTAAAATGCCCATCACTTTGGAATCCGTTTAAATTCCAACCCCATAATGCAGAAACTTTACTTTCTGCTTCGTTAAATGAGATGTATGACTTTATTGTTGATGTTATTCCAGATTTTTTTATACGATCTATTTCAATTTCATTCATTTCGTACCTGATGTCTTGGAACAAGTACATAATAGGGTTATTAGTAAACGTAACAGCTTTCTTGATCGGATGCCCATCCTCACCGAACAGCTTTGCCTGACCTTCGGTGTAGATTGAACTGGCTGATGGTAGCACGTATATATCTTGCTTGTGTATTGGGATTCTGATTTCATCGTTTTCTCTAAAACTGTTATTGTAGAGATTGTATGAATGGATTTCATAACTTTCGATTGAACTATCACAGTGTGGTAAATCTGTAATCTGTAGTATACTCATACTTTAAACCCTAAAGCTTTAAGAAAATCTTTATTTGATTTAGTCAATTTCTTCACGTTTTTCTTACGTCTGTGCACCTTAATGGTCGTTGACGAAATAGGACGTTTTATTTTTAGTGAAGGGTTTTTATAATATACTATCATTTTGCTTTTCTTAAACGAAAACGTAATTGAATATGTTCTTCACCAAAGTAAATACAGTAACCAAACTGATCTTCAATCCTAACAGATATGGATTAAATTATATTTTTATTCACTGGAAAGTAAATAACGTTCTGAGGTATTTATGTGTAGCCGTGACTTGGAGCAGTATCAGATATAAATCCATGAATAAAATGAGTCGATAATCCGTTGCAGTATGAACCGTGCACAAGATCACATTCAATTCTGATAACAGCTGTTAAACTGTTGTTATTAACGAGCACATTCGGTCTTGTTTTTAATACTGAAAAGTATAGTAAACCTTACTCATACTGATCAGATAAATAAAGAGGTGGTTGAAAAAACGAAATCAGTTGCGATTTATTTCCAGAGATGGTAACCGTAGTAGACATGCTTGCATACTGAACTCTTTTAGATGATTCTGTTTATTTTATTTCATGATTATACCAAAAATTCTTTAAGAAATTTAAACAAAAGTGTCCACAATTGAAGGGGTGATCACCTTGTATATTTTCATAATTATATTCGTGTTTGTAGTTTTCCATAACTGTCAAAATACTCAACATAATCATTATATTTTGCATAGGCCCAATGAAAACCAGAATTTTTAGAACTATCCAAATTAATAACTCCACATTCTTTTTTATAAGGACATTTAGGGAGCCCATCTCTCATAAAGACACCTGTAAAATAAGGAATTCTATTCCCGTACTTTAAAATGTCAAAGTTAGTTAAGGCCCGTTTGGGTAGCCGATATCTTAGTTTTTTCTTTTGATACGAAAATTCCAAGGCCACCTTTATGTAGTTTAAGGTGTAGTTCTTTCCCAATACATAGAGCTTCCATTTTTTCATTGTGTCTTCTCGATTCTTCATTCAGCTTTTTAGCCATTTTGAATTCATTTATGGTTTTAGCAATACCAGCTGCACCGCCTGCTAAAGCTCCCGCAGCTGATAATCCCGCAAAAATAGGAATCCCAGTTTTTGGAATAGGAATAATGCGAGGGAGCTTAATCGATGAATCGTCAGCCAATTCTCTAGTAGCGGCAATAGCTAATTCTATTGCCATTTTCTTGCTCTTGGGTTTTAATTTTTTTATATGCGTTTTTGCTTTTGTAATAACAGATTTTAATTTACTTTTTAACCCTTTTCCAGGTGTAATTTTTGGAGAATGTTTTTTGTCCAAACCAGAACCAGTTTTAATAGTTGCTGACATAGCCTTATTTGCTAAGCGTGCCGCGAGTTTTTCACCTATACTGGCATCGGAAGCAACCACTCGCTCTTTCGCCATTTTTAACAAAATTTAATCAGCCTTATGTCGATCTTTTAAGTTTGATGACTTGTGATATGCAATATCGTGATCTTTGCAGTATTTGTCCAACTTATTTACGCCATTATCTCCTTTTGTTAGGCTTTTTATTAATTTAGTACCTGGGCCACAGTAATTATATCCTGGTAAGTGTAATTCAAATGGTAAATTATATAAGCAAATAATAATATAAGCCAATTAAGAAGACTACTCTCTCTAAAACACATTATAAGACTGATGATTCCGGTTTGAATACTTTAATAAATAGTTATGTGATTCGAGTTTGTTAACGTTATTTTATTTATATTATTACATTCGATTTATCAATCCAACCAGGGCCGTCTTAAGGTGTGCTGGCGCCCTTGGGCACACAAACTTTTGGCGGCCCTTGTAGGAGCAAAATAAAAAAACAACACCAACTTTTATTATGATCTTCTATTTATTATGGGTAATCAAATATTTAGTATAAATGACTGTATGTACATACATACAATATTACTACTACATTGGTTTTTGGCTATGATAGTGATACTGGTATCTTTCGGGATTTCTGTTGAGCAAAATCTTCTATTATATCCTGAAAGTAAATTTTTTTAAGGATATAAAGAAAGAAAGAAAATGTGTTTATTTGTACACACCTCGCACAATAACAACATACAAAAACAAAAATTAATTACTACAATAAAATTAAAACCTTACGCTAAAGAGACACGTCGCTCTAACCCGCAATCTAAAAGACTGTGACCCAAACAAAGCATCGGGTTGACGCCGTTGACAGACAGACGTCATAAACGTCACTTCCAGTGACGTGTACTGTCATTAACCGGCGTGTAAGTAACCATGTGCTCTGCTCTGCCACGTATACAATTACAATATTAAAATAGTAATGCGAATAATGAGTATCTCATACACCAAAACTAAAATTGACACAAGTTACAACCGTATTGTACGGCGCGTGCTACAAATTAGGCCGACATTCAGCATACACTGCGAAGGACGCTGTAGGTCCATCTCAGTACTGATTTTCAATGTGGCCTAACATGCCAGACAGTGCCAGAGCAGTACCGTATAATATACAATCGTAGTTTAAAACAAGCCAATAACATTATAGTATTATCTATGATACAAAATTATGGTAAGTGAGTAATGTAATGTATATATGTACAAGGTTCACACTACAATCCATTTCACGTAACAGAGAACTTCCTTCATTTCCAGTTATTACCTGATTCACGTTCAGAAATGGGAGCCTAAGAACAATATAAGGATGCTGCAAGCAATGTTGGAGGTTATGTTGCCTGGGTCATACCTACTAAACAACAACTTAGTAATAATATCTCCAAAAGTATGCAGACATGAACCTAAAGTTTTTGTAGAGTTAACAGATAATTCTTGTATCTATATTTAAAAGAAGATATTGTTTTTAGGTCCCTTAAGGGAGGAGGTAAATTATTCCAGACCTTCGCTGCTGCATGTTTAAAGGAACCGCAAAAAGCAATCGTCCTATGCTTGGTTTGTGATAGAGGCCTGGCTGAGGGTCTGGTGGAGTATGAGAAGTGGCTTTTCCTCCAGTCAAACTTATCATACAAGTAGGTGGGTCTCTTGCTAAGCATTACCCCAAAAAGCAGGCTTGCAAGGTGCAGTTTCCTCCTTGACTCCATTTTTAAGACATTATTGTCATTTAGATATGGAGTTACATGGTGACGCCTTGGGATGTTGAAACAGTAACGTGCACATGCATTTTGTACACGTTGTATTAGGTTCTTGGTTCTTGTCAGTAAACATGGTCCATAAACAATATCACAGTAGTTAAATCTAGATAAAATAAGACTATCACTTTCTATACACATAATTAATTAATTACTTAGCCGTTCTTGCAACATTGTTGTACGCAATTCGTGTTTCATTCTCTTGAGCCGTGAAAATGAACTCTCTCCACTACAATTTGTAACCATTAGGCAAAGAAATATTCTTGTAGCGATTTCAACATTTGGAAAAGTTCCTTCTAATTGATCAGACTTTATTAGATTATGTAATGTAGAGATATTTAAATCTGTTGATGGATTTGCTATGTTCTATAAATACTGGCTTAAATGTAAACATTCAGTTTTGAGCTCATATGCATTGATGTCTTCGTGGTAAAATTCTGCAAACTCTTTGCATTTTTTATTCAATTCGTCAGATTCAATTGTTGTCAACTGACCAAGAAAACTAAAGCGATTATCGATATCTTTGTATGCTGCCGAACCATTTTTTAAATGTGTATATAATGGGAATAAAAGTGTCTACACGAAACTTATCCTTACCACTCAACTGTACAGTTTCTGATGATCCTTCAAAAATAGTGATGCGTGTGTTGCGTATTCTTTTTTCTTTCAAATTTATCTTTGTATTCAGCATGTGGATTTTTTTTCTTTAGCAGCTGTTTTTGTATTGATCGAAATTATTACGTGCGTTATTGACATAACTGATCAGAGATTCGTAAAGTTTACTTACGATATCCATAGTCATCGTGCTATTCTGCAAACTTAAATTTGTTCTGGTCATTACTCCCATGAGATCGCTCCATATTTCCGTTAGAAGAGCAGTCTTAATCGTTCCATCGTTTTTGCTAGGCTGGAGACCTTCGTTTCTAGTATCTCCTGGTAGATTGGTGTCGGTTGGTTTTGCAAAGCATTAGTAGCATTGGCACGAGCAGACCATCTAGTTTCCGATAGAGATTTCAGGACTTTATTTGCACCTAAATGCTCTGTCAAAATCCATCGTTTGGTCAAGCTGAGAAAAAATTGAATATTTTTTGTATGGATTTAAAAATAAACCACTGCTTCAGTAACGCACTCAACAGCCTGAACAGCTACTAAATTAAGCGAATGTGCCACGCATGAAAAAATCTCTCGATAGACTGTCCATCTTTCACATATCGTACAATAAAAGTGAATAGGTCAATGTGGGACATATCTAGCGTAGAATCCACGCTAATAGAATAATATTTTGCCGATTTAAGTTCCTTTACTATATATTTCAACCCTTGCTCTTGCCCCATTAGACTAATAAATTCATTGCAAATACTTGCAGATAAATAGGATTTACTTCCATTACCTCGATTTCCGTAGTTTCGTATGCAGTCAGCAAGAAAAGGATCGAATTCACTAATCAATTCTAAGCACCCCAAGTAATTTTCCATTATTTTGGGATCCTAATATTTTCATTATCGCCACGAAATGCAAGACCACTTGAGGCAAAAAATTTGATTACTGCTACAATTCTCCTAAGGACATTCTTCAATTTCATTATCGATTCTTCCAATATTATTTAGCCTTGCAACATAATTCATCATTAATTGCCTGTGCTGTGAACTATTTTCATGCTCCATTAATAAATGACTGATATGTTTCCAATCTTTGTATCCATTTGGAGATCTCAAATTATGTCCAGTTCCAGTAGAGGTATTAAATAGACGACAGCAATAACAGTACACAGTTTTTTTTGTTGGTGAATAAAGTAGCCATTTCCTTTCTAAAGTCTCACCATTCGTCAATCTACGGGTGAAAATATGTGTACTCAGAAATCTAGTTTTTGATTTCCCACTGGCATCTGGAAAACTTGCAGCAGTTTCGGATAAGTCACAATCTTTATTTTGGAAAAAACTCTGGCCGAATTCGCACACACACAACACACATTCACACAACACTTCGAATCCAACTATCACGAACTACTTCCGTTAAAATATCGTCAGAGTATATAGCAGGGTCAGGTGATACATTTTGCAAGCTTGTAGTTATTAACTCGCAGTAACTTGAAGTGGAGGGTTCGGTTTCTGATGTGCGTTTATCATTTTCGTCACATGTAACCTCTTTTTTCAGGCAGTATTCATAACTATTTTTGCCTTGCGGCAATAAGGAAGAAGAATCAGTCGGCTTATTTGTTTCTTCAACCATAAAAAATGAAGTCAGCGGGAAAGCTGCCTAACAGCTTTCCCGTTATTTCTTTTTGAGCTGTTACTTTTTTCTTTTTTGTGAACCACTTAAATTTGTTCTTTTTAACATCCGGGGATTCACGCCGCAATTGTTTTCTTTTGCAATGCTATATGCAATGCTATTATCTATGTCATCCCAATTTCCACCAACCAAAAGTCTTGAAAAACTACAAAAAGGATTTTAAAACGAACCAACGACAGGTGTCATTTATTTTCTCGGGCAGAATAGTATGTTATGACGACTCTAATTTTCCAAAAAAAAATTCATAAATAAATTTTAAGCAAACTGTCGGTCCTTCGGGGGCCTCCTGAGGACGGGGGCCCTGGGGCAGTGCCCCGAGTACCCCTATGGTATAGACGGTACTGAATCCAACTGCTTTCAGCTGAAGGCAAACCTAATCATTTTACTAAAACCCTGTTACCTTTTCTTCTTTCTCGACTAGATATATATTGGGATGTTTTATTTTTTGAAGTTCTTGTGCATAAAATGCTCCTTTTTTTTTTCCTTGGAGTCCCTCCGCCCTGGGGGATTGGCGAAGGGGACTGTCAGACTCTTACTGGCTAAAAACTAACCCGTGTGCCTCATGTACCCGTGTGTCGGAGGGTCGGGTTTCACCTAAGCATACGTCGCAACCCCCCGACGGGTATTGGCCCGCCAGATGGTCCGGCGGGCCCCGAACAAAACCCCCTTGGCGGCGGATGATGGTGTTGGTCGCCGCCGCCAAAACACCAAGCGGCCGCAGAGGATAGGCAGGACGGCAACGCAACACCGCATCTCCTCCTCCTCTGCGGCCCCACCGCGACGCATCGAATGGTGCGCCCCCCATTTGGTCGCGGGAGATAGGGCGCGCGGCGACGCAACACCGACACGCCTCTCCTCCCGCGACCACGCCCGACTGCGAGGGACAGACAAAACTGTCCCCCGCACCCGCACCGTTGGGCGCATCCTGCGCAGGCCCCGTCAAACCCACGCGGAGCGTCCCAATCCACGGTTACTGAGCCCCCCCCCCCACCACGACAAGGTGGAGATCCCGCGGGGGGGGCATATTTTATGCCCTAAAATAGGCAGACCTCTAATAGTATCTTCAATTAAGTAAGTTATAGGAGTTGTATTTTGTGTTTTACGAATTTTAAATATTTCTGGTAGTTGACCAGTTGGGAGTATAACCTTTTTCAAATGACCTTTGTATTTACTGATACGCACATCACCTACTTTGTGCTTGCTTTTTAAATTATCATTTTTTGCAACTTTAAATACCTTTCTAATATTAGTATTTTATTAATATTGTTCACAATAGCAGGGATTTCATTAATAGTGCGATGGTGAGTGTGATTGTATTTGTAAATAACATTATTGAGGGTATTAGAATAGAATAGAATAGAATAAGATTTTATTTGCATTGATTGTAGGTACATGAAATAGAGATAACAAGTTTTGTGATCCTTATACAATCTACCTTAATTAGGCATGCAAAAACTTTATGATAAAGAATTATAATGCAACAAAGAATTATACAATTAATAAATAAATCATTAAAATTCAAAACACATAATACAGATTTATCAAATAATTAAAATAATTAGTAATAATAGCTAATGAATGTAGAAATTACAGATTTAAAATTCCATAAATTATTAATTATTACAGATAAATTGCAAAAAAAAAAAAATATTATAATGTCAAATAGGCGTAATAAGTCAAATAATAGTATTATTGGATGTAAATAATTAATTTAAATAAATGTCAAAGTCTATCATTTAAAAAGTCAGTAACAGAATAATAACATTTGTCTAATAAAAATGCAGTCAATTTATTTTTAAATGTTTGTATTGTGCCAGTTTTAATCGTTTCGGGTACTTTATTATAAATTATAGGAGCCATACCAAAAACATTTTTCTTTAATAAAGTAGTGTTAAAACCACCAACCCGTAACATATTTTTATACTGACTTCTAATAGGTCCTTTTCTTGTTTCTGATACTGATGTAAAATAGTGCTTATTGACTCTTACAAATACTGCTACCTCAAAAATGTACATACAAGGAAACGTTAGCAACTTCAGGGACTTAAACATAGGCACACAACTGTCGGTCATTCTTAGACTACACATTGCCCTTATGCAGCGTTTCTGCGCTTTGAAAACCTGCTCTCTTAAGGTGCAATTTCCCCAAAACACAATCCCATACCGCAAAATTGACGCCACCAGACCATGGTAAGCTGTTAGTGTTGTGGTTATATTTACCTTTTTTGCTAAATTAGCTAATACATAAGCAGAAGTACTTAATTTTGTACACACCTCTTCAGCTTGAGGTTTCCACGTTAACTGACTATCTATCAATATTCCTAAAAACTTAGCAACATTTATGCGTTCAATACTTTGTCTATTATATTCAATTGTAAGATTTTGAACTGATGTGCGTTGATGAAAATGCATTATGTTAGTTTTTGAAAGGTTAATTATAAGATTATTCATGTCAAGCCAATTTACTATGTCAATTAAAGTATGATTAATGTCATTTTCATATTCATTAATGTCAATACATTTTATTACTACTGTGCTGTCGTCTGCATATAATACCATTGGGTGTTGAACGTGTCGAGGCAAGTCATTAATATAGAGCAAAAATAGAAGTGGGCCCAAAATACTGCCCTGTGGTACGCCATATTTGACAGTTTTAGTCTCTGACAAATATTTTCTTTCTTTTTTGGACTTAATACTGATTCTGCTAATTACAGTATACTGTTTTCGATCACACAAGTAACTTTTCAGTAAATTCCACACATTTCCTCTGATTCCATACTGGTAGAGCTTATGAAGAAGAATTTCATGGTCTACGTTATCAAAAGCCCGTGTCATGTCTGTATAAACAGCACATATGGGTACTCTTTTATCTACGTGCTTAGCTATTACATTAAGGAGCTCGTATATTGCTATGTTGATGCCCCTTCCCTTCCTGAATCCCATCTGTTCGTCGCATAAAATGTGATGCTTATATAAAAAACTAAAAATCGAGTTGTAAATGATTTTTTCAATAATTTTGGAGAACACGGGAATTAAGGCAATGGGTCTATAATTTTCAAGTCTATCTTTGTCACTCTTTTTATGCAATGGCTTGACAATTACTGTCTTTAAAGCGGTTGGAAATACGCCAGAGTAAATGCACAAATTTATGATATGACTTAGATGCATAGCAATTGTTTTACATCCAAATTTTATTACCTTGGTACATATTCCATCGTGACCAACACTATTCTTGTTTTTTAGGGTTTGGATTGCTCTCGTGACGTCTTGTGGTACTACAGGCATCATAAACATTGTGTGAGGATTATTTATTAGACTAAAGTTCTTAATCTGCTGTTTTTTAATGCTGTTTGTCTGGTCAACGAAGTGGTCGTTGAAAGAATCGGCAATATCTTTCGGGTTACTGATGATTTTATCTTTTAATTTTATTTGTGATATAGGCTCAGTGTGGCGTGTTTTATTATTTATTATTTGCCACGATGCCCTGGATTTATTACTAGCATTATTAATAAAATTATTATTCTGCACCTTTTGAGTTAATTTGATAATCTTACGAAAACGAATAGAATATATTTTAAAAATTTCTTTATTGACGGCTGTCCTATTATGTCTATATTTCCAAAGTAAATATCTTTGTTTCCTACTACAAACACGTATACCACGTGATACCCACTTCAGTTTTGTGTGTGGTTTTACAGTGATTTTTGAGGAAAACAGAGATTGTATAGCAAGCTGAAATGTTCCATGAAGTAGTCATAAGCCTGATTGGCATCTTCAGTATTATAAATTTCGGCAAATGAAAGACATTGCAAATGTTTATTGAACTTTTTAAGATTTTGCACTGATATATCTCGTTTTTTGATTCGCCAAAATTTTAATCTACAAGTTTTAGGTACCTTGACATGCAATATTTGTGCAGTATGATCTGACAAAGCTAAGTCAACCACTTTACTACTACATTTTAAATTATAGCTGCGTGCAAAATTATCTATGCAGCTATTGCTACATAATCTAGTTGGCTGTTGCAATTCCAATTTCAGATTGTAGCTTAAGAGAAAACATTTGAAATCATGCGACATGTTATTACCTTTAATAGTGTCTATGTTGAAGTCCCCGCATACAATTATTTTCTTATTAATTTTGTTATAGCACAACGTTTTTAAAATATTATCAAAGCTTTCATAAAACATGTTCAAGTTAGATGATGATGGATGTGTATTATTTACCCAATTGTAATTGCCTTTTAAACTAAATTCCTTATAGATTTTAGATTTCAATGTTCTGATAAATCGTTCGACTATTGAAGCTTTTTTTGTTGAGAAGGTTGAATAATGGTTAATATGATACGATTTCATAAGCTTCTGAAATTTGTTATTATACAATTCTGTTCCATTATCCATTTGCAGATTTTTAGGAACACGCCCTTTATCCAACAAAGTTTTGATAGATTTATACACATCTTCTTTGCTTTTACTTCTCATAGGAAAGGCCCACGCATATTTCGAAAATGAATCAATAACGGCAAGAATATATCTGTAATTATTATTTTCTTTTGAAAGTGATTGCATATCAATTAAGTCTGCTTGCCATAAGTCATCTATATCTCTCATGACAACATGTCTTCGTGGATAGTTCACCCTCGCATTTTTATGCATTTCGTTTACCACGTCAGCTTTGCTCATGTTCACAACTTAGTAGATACCTACTAAGTTGTGAACATGAGCAAAGCTATTTGTCTCGAATTCAGCTATAATACTGAATAAAAAGCATATTATTAGGACTATTTATTATTTAATTATGTCAGCTTCTTTTAACTCTTCGATTATTGATAAAATTTCATTATCATGATTTGTATTACCGTCATCTCGGGAAGCAATTAATAGTTTCAATCTGTCAACCAATTCGTTAGAATCGTCCCAATATACCAAGTCAGTGCTATTTTTGTATTTCTTTAAGGCATGTATTTAATGCGGCGACTATGTAAAGCGAATACAAGTTTCAAAAAAAATTAGAGTGGGTACCATATATAATGGGTTGGCAGCTAATAAGGAGTATCGTAATAAGTAAAATGTAGTATATTAATAAGTCAGTAATAAGCTTCGTTTTAATTTAAACTAGCAGCATTTTATTTTTTTGTTAACTGAATTAGTATCTAAGCGGAAACTTGATGATGAATAAAAAATAGAAAATGGACATTCATAAATAATACAAATTTCAATATTCGGCAAATGATTTTGTCTTAAATGAAGTGTTTCGTATAAGTAAATAAGACGTTTTAGTCTTTTAAGCCAAGTTGACGGAGCCCTGCTTCGCAGGACTCCTATTTTTGGGTACAGGGTCACAAGAAAACCTAACATAACCTACCTACTAACATTATTAGTCACCAAGTCATTATTTATAGCTCCTTGGCTATTATTTCAATTGACTTTTATAGGTTATTTGCTACCTAAAGGCAGCTGCTAGTTTTAAGTTTTTATAACACCCTTAGTTTTGAATCTTATTTAATATAATAGTCGCAAAAAAATTTAATCGCTAGCAACTTATTTTATTAGTTGCAAACATTTAGTCATCTTTTAAGTTATTAGTCACTAGGAAAATAATAAGCTTTTCTTTAACGTTGGTAAGCTTCCTCCAAATTTAGTGACGATTCAGAAAACAATGGTTGATTATTTCACGATATTTTATACCTTTATCGCTTCTAATTTGCCTATTAGAATTGAAATCTCTCTTATGTGCATTTGTATAATGCAACATATCTTTACAGACAAGTTTATCTTTGCTCGATATTAGTTTCAAATCAGGTTTTCTTCGAAGTAAAAGTTCTTTTAAACCAGGGCTTAAGTTGAAGCTTTTGTCACCCTTTTTAATTAAAATGGTATTATCATTATTTGCACTATCTATTTTAGAAAACGAAACTATTGAATTACCCATTAATATTTTTCGTTTTCACTCCTTATTCCAAATGGTATGTTTACCCCATCATAAATATCATGGATATCACGACGCTCATGATATTTCTAAATCATCCAGTAACTCCGTCTGGAGAGGCTTTTTAACGATCAGTACAGAATTCGGTTCTGGTTCATAGCATTCTTCAAACTTTGTAGATGAGCTAGTATTAATGTCACCCAATTCCACGTCTTCAAAATTAGAGTGTGTATTTTCAAAATTTTGTATTTTTCTAATGTTTTATTTGAATCAACTAGAGTTTTAAGGGGGTCTGTGACAGGTTTTAACATTTTTCAAGTGACAAGTTCGTAGAGTGTTCCTGGTTTTTCATTTGTTTTATTTTATTGTTTATGGAGTCTACAGACTTCATTAATTATATTTTAATATTTTTCTCCATGTAATACTTATTAACAACTGTATTCAGCTAAAGAAAAAATTATACTGAATTTGATTTGCCATGTTAATTACTTATATATACATATAAACAGTCAGTCAAATTTAAAAAACATATCAACATTCTGTCTCTTCCATTATTTAATGACGATTCTTTATTAATAAGTAGAAAATTATAAGGTTTACTCCAAACAGTTTGACAAATATTTCTAAACTCTTTCAACTGTAAATCAGATGTAACATGCTCTTCATAAATATGTTTTAATTTCACATCATCTTGTTTGAATATAATAAGAAAATTCACATTGTCACGCAACAGTTGTTTCGGAATTTTGGAATAGGTTTGAGATAAATAGAAACAATCTATTTGTTTATGTCTACCCATACAGAAATAATTGCGGATATTTACTTGATTTTCACATGCAACATCATCAAAAATAAACACAGAATTTGGTAAAGCTTCATTTGGACTATATCATCGCTAAACTTGTAGAAGTTAATCTGCGAGACTGCGAGACTCTTCTTAATAGTTCACCCAAGAAAGATACTTTAGTTGAAATGAAGTTTTGGAATAAAGATAAAAAAATTTAAATTGTGGACCATTTTAATGTAACAACAAACTAATCATAACGTTTGTTTTACCACAGTTCGATGGGCCGCACATTATACATCGAATCTTATTCGGTAATAAAAAACTATGTCTGATCTGGTGAGAAGATTCATTTAAATCTATTTTATTAACGTTCAAAGATATGGGTTGCTTGATCAACTTCATTTTGACAATTACTGTAATGAGTGTCTAACACACATATTTATAGGAAGCTATACTTTTAACAATCAATCAATCAAATCTTTATTGATCAACATAGTATACAGGTACATTACAAGTTATTAGGTGAATGAGTAGTTAAACTATGTTTACCAACGTAGGCAAGCAACGTTAAAAATAACTCGATTTTAGGCTTCACAATAAACAGATTTACATACAGTCCGAATGATATTATTATATTATTATTTTTATTTTTTTAATATTTAAAGTATGTCAAATATAAATCAAGTAATACATAAAACACAAACTACAAACTAAAATGAGATTAAACATTAATATCATGTCAAGTACAGATTGTTCATAATTATATAATCAGTGAAAGAAAAGGATCAAGTAATTAATTGTATATTTTTGTCTTTTAGATATTCTTTAACACAATAGTAAGTTTTACGTACCAATATCTTCTTCTGTTCATATCTAGACACAATGACAATATTGACACGATCTATTCTATGTAGTTCAGTCGGTAGATTATTACAAATCCTGGTAGTCATACAAAGTATACTATTATTTAATAAGGATGTCTTACTAGGCATAATTCTTATTTTATATTGGTGACGACTTCCTCTTTGCTTTTCAAATAGGTTCATATTTTTTTGACAAATAAAGCTGTCTCTAGTATATACATACATGGCAAAGTCAGTAGATTTAATATTCTAAAATGTGTTTTGCAACTGTCTGTCACTTTCAATCTTAATATTGATCGTACACATTGTTTCTGCGCTCTAAATGCAGCTACCAAATCTGTAGAGTTACCCCAGAACATTATACCATAGCGTAGTGTTGATTCCACATATGCATAGTAAGCAGTCACGACTGTAGAAATGCTTACATTTTTTGTTAATGTATATAGAGCATATGAACATGTACTTAACTTTGAGCAGACGTACTGTATGTGGGATTTCCAGTTTAAATTACAGTCAACATACAGACCCAAAATTTTATCCTTTTATCTTTGTGCCTAAATTTACACTAAATTAGATATATCATAAAGTATAAATAATAGCATTTAACATGTTTGTACAGGTCTAGAAAGTTAGGAATTTTGTATTCTCGTATTACAATATTATATTTTTAATAATTGTTTTCATTTGATATTGAATATCATATAGATTTAATATTGCATTCCTTATTTAATAATAAAGACATAATGACATAATATTTATTTGTGCATTTTGGTTGTTTACAACACTTATACATGTCAAAACCCTATTCTAGATGATGCCGGCTTTTCCTAGCTAAATTACTTCTTGAGAAGAAAGGCCGAAACAAACTCAGAGTCATTGTTTTTTTTGTCACTTCAATTTATTTAGTCGTTTCTTCATCTTTTAAAGTCCAGACAAAAAAAGGGTTTAGTATGCAAGTACAATGCAGGAAATTATCTGACGCTTTTGACTGACTCGGCCCACTGATGGCCCGCATTCAACAGCAATCGTACGGCTCAACCTTGATTGAGGGAGCCAGCACGATCTGTATCACTATGCTTCCACGCCATCAGAAGGTGTATGCATAAGCATGTCAGCCTAAGCCATCAGACAGGTTGCCACAACTACTTGTTTATATGTTTAATAATACCCACATCGTACTCACAACTTTACATGCTAATACACAGTTAAATACATGTTGCAAACAATAAGTAAAAATAATAAAAATTTAAACAATAAAATGTCATATATTTAAAATGTCAGAAAATATTACCAAATGTCAGAAAATATTATTGAATGTCAATTTATGAATAATAATATATTACTTAAGTAATTTTAAATGTCAAAAGAAAATAAATAAAATAACAATGTCAAATCAAACAATGTCAAAACAAAATAAATAAATTTACAAATGTCAAATTAAAAATGTCAAAATGTAAAAATATAAGTATTACAAATGTAAATAAAAATATCATGTCACTAATTTCAAAATGTCAAAATTCATATTTTTTTAACTCAATTCCAGGCATTTTTGTCTGCTAAATAATTTTTAACTGTGTAATAAGCTATTGAACACAAGCTCTGTTTAATAAATACTTTGAATTTATTACTACTTAGTTCCTGAATATTACCTGGAATTTTGTTGTAAAAACGTATGCTTTGACACTTGTCTGAGTTACTTATTTTTTGTAGTCTAGTTGAAGGTAGAACAAGTTTGTTTTTATTTCGTGTATTTAAATTATGAATGTCGCTGAATTTAGAAAACATATTTATATTTTTCCTGACATATAACAAGTTCTCATAAATGTATTGAGATGCGACAATCATTATCTTAATTTCTTTAATTTTTTCCCTCAGTGAATCCTTGAACCAAAACTGTAGATTGCACGAATAGCCCGCTTCTGCAGTACAAACACAGTTTAAATGTCAGCTGCGTTGCCCCATAATAAAATGCCATATGACATTATGCTGTGGAAATAACTAAAATATACTAATCTGGCCGTATCTATATCAGTTAACTGACGAATTTTGTAAACCGCGATCGCTGCAGAGCTAAGTCTATTCGACAACTGACCTATATATGGGCCCCACTGTAGCTTAGAATCTAAGGTTATGCCTAAGAATACGGTGTTATCAATAAGATCCAACTCTTCTCCATTCAAACATATTAAGGGTTTAACTTGTTTTAAATTCGGTCTTGAAAATCGTATACATTTTGTTCTTCTTTCATTTAACAGTAAATTGTTAGCTGTAAACCATTGAACTACTTTAGAGAGAGCGTTATTTACATCGTCATTATTTGATTGTTGTCGTCTTAGTTTAAAAATAAGTGATGTATCATCAGCAAATAACACTATCTCTTCATTATTTTGCATAATGTATGGCAAATCATTAATATATACAAGGAAAAGGAATGGACCAAGAATTGAACCTTGCGGCACTCCCATTGTGACCACTGAACCCATAGAAACTTTTCCATTTACCTCAAATTTCTGTATCCTATTACTCAAATATGATGTTAGGAGATCCAAAGCAGTGTTCATAACTCCATAGTAATGTAATTTCCTGATCAATGTTTCATGAAACACGCAATTAAAAGCCTTATATAGGTCACAAAGACTCCAAGAGCATCATGCAACTCCTCCCAGGCATCAAAAATACTATCTAAAAGCTCAACTCCAGCATCGGTAGTTGAGCGACCCCTAGTAAAACCAAATTGTTTTTCATGTAACAGCTTATTGTTATTAAAATGAATTTGAAGCTGACCTAGAATTAATTTTTAAAAAAATTTACTAAACATGGGTAGCACAGATATTGGCCTATAATTTGTGGGGTCAGATGTGCTACCTGATTTAAATAACGGAATTACTTTACTACTTTTCATTTGATCAGAAAACACACCACAGTCAATGCATCTATTGAAAATCATTGCCAGTTCCGGTGCTACTGTGTTGATTATAGATTTCGTAATCACAACAGAATTGCCCCAAAGATCACTAGTCTTCTTCAAATTAAGGGTATTAAAAGTTTTTATAATATCTCTGTCAGTGACATAACTAAAACTAAATTTAATGTCACACCTATTTATATTTTGTTTCAATAGAGATTCGGCGTCATTAGGGGACGAGTTGAGGGATTTAGTGGTTGAGACTGGAATGTCTGTGAAGAAACTTTCAAATGCTGTGGCAACCTCAAAATCTGACTTTAAAATCTTTTTATTTAATTGAAGAGTGTAATCGTTACTTTTAATCTTGACCCTTCGAGTCTCATTGTTTATAATATCCCACGTTGCTTTTATTTTATTGTCACTGTTCTTAATTTTTGATTTTAAATAAAGTGTCTTAGCTTCACGACAAATCTTTTTAAATAACTTGGAATAATTTCTTACATATTGACGAGGCAGCGATAGCCGAGTGGATATACCAACAGACTGCCATGCAGAGGGTATCAGGTTCGAATCCACGGCGCGCACCAATGACTTTTCGGAGTTATGTGCGTATTGAATTGTTAATTATTGCTTGTCCCGTGCTTCGGAGAGCACGTTAAGCCGTCGGTCCCGGTTGTCATGAAGATCTTTGACAATCGTTACTGGGCGTCAGTACCTTCTAAATAAACTGACACTAGTCTAAACCATGGAATATCGCTATCCCTTCGGGTTGCGGAGGTCAGACAGGCAGTCGCTCCGTGGAAAAGCTAATATTCAGCCAAATCTGGTTAGACTAGAAAGCGGACCCCAGACTGAAACTGGGATAACGCTAAGAGAAAGAAGAATTTCTTACATATTGACAAAATTGTTCATTATTTTTAGTAATTACTTTCTGTTCATATAATTCGTAAAGCTTTTTTCTACTTTTATAAATTTCAGTGGTTGCCCATTCACTGAAGGATGAAGTACCAGCAACTGAGATCCTCTTAGGGACAAAGATAGAATTGAATATAGTACAGTACATGTCAAAGAAAGAATTGTACAACTTATTAGGATCGTTATTATAGCATAAGTATGGTAATGTACTTGTGAGTTTATCCTTAAGTCCCTCCAGACGACGCAAAGTTTTTGGCACCACACTCAATTCCTTTCTACCTACTTTTTTAGACTGCATAGCAAATGTTATAGATTGTTAATTATTTGCTTTCTAACTGGTACAATATCTGTAAATATATTGTCTATACAAGTAGATGTCGTGGAAGTTATCCTGGTGGGTTCCAAAAATAAGTATGCAAGATTATATGACTTAAACAAATTCTTAATTTTGTGGCAATTCAGGGAATATTCGAGTAAATTAATATTAAAATTGCCACCTACTACTATAGATTTATTTTGTTGGCATAGCTTCCGTAAAACATCATCCATGACACTTTCAAAGTTATCATAGCAGGATGATGGTGGCCTATACACACTCAAAACAAGAAGTTGGTCCAACTCCACACAGGCTATTTCAACTGACCGTTCAACAGAGAAACTAACAATGTCACTACGATTCATAAATTTAAGCATTTCATTATGCTGTCATAGTCAGTCGAAACAGGACCTGTCGCTAGCAGAGAAATCAAGTTTTATTGGTAAGTAAGTTTTTAATGTTATAAGTTATTACAATATTATATTATATTATATTATATTATATTATATTATTATATTAATAATTAGATATCTTACTTTAGTTTTATTTTCAGAATCATATCTAGCAGAGAAATCAAGTTTTATTGGTAAGTTTTTAATGTTATAAGTTATTACAATATTATATTATATTATATTATTAAATTAATAATTAGATATCTTACTTTAGTTTTATTTTCAGAATCATATCATAAGAAATTGTTTGATACTGAGTAGTCTTAAGATGTTTTTATTTTTAGTTTAGTTGTATTTCTAAAAATAAATAAATGTTATCTGTATAAAAATGTGTAATTGTTTTAAGTCAGTGTTTGTATGCATAAATACATACATACATACATAGACTCACGCCTGTTTCCCCGAAGGGGTAGTCAGAGGCATATAAAACGCCCACTTTTCGCCAGTGTTTTGATCCCACGTAATAGATAGAACGATATTTTGTTTGCCAGAGCCTCGTCCGTTGATCGGCAGGTGCACCACTTGCAGGTGAGGTTGGCTTGGGACCCTAAGTTCTTGGTAGGAACCCTATGCACCCTATTTTTGTATGCATGTTTCATATTTATGTAAAAGTTAAATAAATGTTGTGGCTGAATTCTAATCGTTTAATTTTTAATTAATAAAAATAGAAATTAGGTATAGAATAGTAAATTTAAACAACTTTATTTGAATACACATTTATTTTCCAAAAAACATTTTTAACTTAATTCATAACAAATAAAAACTAAAAAATACACAGTATACATTTATTGATTATTTGATTACAATAGTTACATTCCTTTATTGATTATATACTTATTACGTATTTAATTCAATAGTAATTAGCTTTTATAACTTGACTTTAATTGCTTTATGTTTTCGAATCATAAGATAATATCACATACAGATTTTGAAATTTGATTCAAAAACGTGTCTGGAGTAATTACTAATTCACTAGATTTAAGCGGATTCACTTTGTAACTTATGATTCTGTTTTTAAATGCGGTAGCAATAATTTGAATATTTTCGAATTCGAAGCAGAGCAATCGATTAGATTTATGAATATTTGTTCTACTGTCTGCTGATAATTTTGAAATATAAATATTACAAAAAAAACATGTACATTGAAATTATCTTAAATTGTAAAAAAAAATACAAATTTTACTAAATGTATTTATGTTTTATTCACAGTTATTCAATTAATCTTCCAGTTGGTAAATTCTTATTTTATAATTTCTCAATTTTTATTTCATAATTTCTCATTTCGGGTTTCTAAAGGAGAAATATCAAATACGGCCTGTAGCGGCCAGAAACTTGTGAATAGTTGAAATTAAACATATAATTTTTAAAATTTATACATCGTTTTCGTTTCTTGATAGAGCTTCGGTGAAAGATTTTAGTTTTTAAAAATTATTATTTTGTATAGGCTATGGTAATAGCGGATGAATATTTTATGTTGCCAGCATTAAAAATAAAATGATGTATGGTAGGCAGAAATTGTTTTAAGGAAATAATATTTTTATTGTTATATTAGAAAACAATATCTTTTATTTACTTTATAAATATATTTGTAAAAAGAATCAAGAAATATATAATTTATTATATATTCCATAATTATGAATCGGTAAAAATCGTTTTGTGTTTTAATCGATAGTATAAATATTTTTTCAAACCACTTGCAACACATTTTTTATCTGTTATGTCATTCGTGTTGCTACTGCGCATCGTGAATATTTTGCTCTGATTTATTGGTGTTTTCGTATGGTTTTAATTGTAATGTAATTGAATATCGCGATATAATAGAATCGCGCGGGACCGGCCGGCTTGGAGAAAACTTGTTGGGGCCCTCTGCACCAGCGGGGTGCCTTAGGACCACAACAATTGAATATAAATTCAATAATAATGATCACTACCTTCTACCCATGCTAAGAATATGCAGCGGTATTTGTGATTGTGGTTAGTTTTTTTGGACGAGTATAGTACGAGGTTCCCTAGTACACAGGTTATTATTTATTATTATTGGCCTCTCTTTATGTAGTTTTTGTTCTATATGACACAAAGACATACCTTTATTTACATCTAGGTATTATATTTATGTTAAAATTCAATTTTGAGGTGTAGAATAATTTCCATTTCAAATATCTCGTATCTTATTTCCACCAAAAATTATTAAAAAAAAATTATACAGGGTAATAGACTAGTTATTTATTTTCAAAACACACATGGTTTTGTGTTTGTCCTTGCCAGGCCCATAATGTTTGGCCTAATGGTACATCTCCTTTCTTATTTTTTAATTTCGATTTTACATCGGAACTCTAAAAAGTGCATGTATAATATTAAATAATTATTTTAAATCAAATAAATGTTCTCACTTATTCAATTTGTTATGCTTACTGATTATATTGCTAATTTTAAAACAGAAGCAAATGAATTTATACTAAAAGAAATAGCTATATGATATAATAAAAACCAACAAGTGTTCTTTTTTAAACAAACGACCATTTCCTTTTTACGATTTGACTAAATCAGAAAGACGGCAGGTTTGCTGGATTGAACGTAACAGAAAAATATACTGGGGTGAAGGATTTATACCTTACTCAAATTATCAATATTTAATTTCAGATGTTTTAAAAGATAAGTGTGTTTACGCTCAAGGTCTTGAAAAAGTGTTATGGTTGAAGGATATTTTAAATACTAATAATGTATGGTAGCGCCATCTACCTTCCTATCTATAACTAATCGCATCAACGTTAATCGTTCCACGCTTGTCTAGTGCGAGCGATACCATATTTCCGTCCCGCTCTATCCCACTCCCTGGAAGAGGCACTGCCTTTCGCCTGATTTCGTCGCCGCGATCGTCGACGCGAGGGACAGTCCAGAACATTCCACTCGCTGACAACACCGTCTCCTTCGTATCGCGCCGCACCGTTGTATGTGATTTATTACCGCTTCCACCAAGGAAAACCCGCTCGCGAATGGTGTAGTGTAGTGAAAACAAGCAGCTGCATCACGAAACCACCAGCACGAAAACACCAGGAGACTGCCCTACGGAAACGAAGAAGGTTGTATAAGGTAAGTGCCCTCCATCCTTGAAATATCCTATACCCACTCAATCACCTCTTCCTACATCTCCTAGGCGGCGAAGAACCGCTATCCTCTCTATACAGTCCATTTCCTTCTCCAAGTCGCCTAGAACCCTACGGTTTCGGTGTAACGCCGAACCATTTTTTTGATCCATACGAGTCGGATTCATTTACGTCTTATACGTTATACCGCTATACCTAGGCAGTTATAGCACCTAGCTATACTCCTAATATATTCACATAACCGTCACATGGTTATTTCCGCCCGCATCAGTAGGTAAACTTTTATGTAGCTACCTACTTATTAAATTATTAATTCTGGAACTATCATAGTTGTCTTATAAATCTCATATTTCAAGCAACTTTTAATTCCTCAGCGCTAAAGTGTTGCCTACTTAGCCTACTTAGGTAAAATAATTAGATATTCTTATTTTGTTTCGTTCTCATTAGCTTATACTTACGTAAGCATGTCACAACAAAAGAAGTCACGCGTGTCGGAAGACAAAGAGATGACAATCTTAGAAGCAAAACGCAATATTCTATTTGAGCGCATTCAAAACATCTATGAACGATCAAAAACCGCATCTATGTCTGACAGTAATAGCGAAGCATTTCTCAGTTATTGTATGACAGTAGATAGTATTCGAACAGATTTTCATAAGTTGTTAGACGATTATAACGCAAGATTACTTTCTATCAATCCTGATGAAAAACCGAACTATCAGGCGTATACCTCATTCGAAGATCTTTATGGTATTATTAAGCGTATACAATCGCAATTGGAGGGTAAATGTTCAGCAGAGCCCGTCGCCCGCAAACCGAGATTACCGCCAATCGAGATTATGTCGTTTGACGGAGATATACGAAATTGGCCGTTATTCTATGTGAGTTTTAAGTCTACAGTGCACGATAATGGTTCTCTGACAGATGCTGAAAGGTTGTACTATTTAATAGGTAAACTGTCACCGAAAGCCCAGTCCGTATTTGCAGGTGTCACACCCAGTGCTGAGAATTATCAGGTCATATTTCAGTCACTACTTGACAGATATCAGGACACGCGCGTCCTAGCGTCTACCTACTTTGACCAAGCTTTAAATCTTAAATTGTCCGGTGCCGCGTCTGTCTCGAATTTCCAGCTGTTTATAGACAACTTTGTTACCGCAGTAAATTCTCTTAAAAACTTAAAAATAGAAGATCTTTCCGACTTTATGTTGCTTCAACTCGCTTTAAAAAAGTTTGACACTGATACAATTCGCGCATTCGAGATGACGGAACGCAATAATAAAATACCTACACTAGATAGTTTTATTTCGTTCATCAAAGATCAGTGTCGAATATTTCATAACACGCAGTCGGGTTCACCTGGCCCGTCTAACACTAACAGCAACAAACAAAGGTTGAATAAATCGCGAAATAGTAATAATAACTCGGTCCCTAATCCACAATCTTACGTTACATGTTCGGAATCTAATAGTAATAATGCACAGAAGTGTCTGTGCAGTAATATAGTGCACGACCATTACTATAAGTGTCCTACCTTTAATGATTTAAATCCAATTGCTCGTTTTAAATGCGTAAAAGATAGCAAGGCTTGCATTAACTGCTTAAGCATAAAACATAAAACAAGTAATTGTTCTAGTAAGACAAAGTGTCGATCATGTAATCAAAAACATCATACACTGTTACATTTCGATAAAGATAACCCGTTGTCAAGCCAAGCCGCTAACCTTGACACACTTAAGCCGCAGGTGCAGACCACGGTACCTTCGCCCTGCACGCCTCAGGGCGAAGTATCGTTGTGTACGACGTCCATTGCGCGGGCGACGCGCACGCGAGGACGGCACTCGCGCATCTATAGTGATCCGCGCAGGGCCAAAACGCGATGTATGGCGTCTAAGACTGTTCTGTTAGCGACAGCGCAAGTTATCATATATGATGTCAATGGGTCGCCGCACATGGGACGTTGTCTGCTAGATAGCGCATCTCAGACCAATTTAATAACGTTAGAATTGTTCAAACGCCTCGGATTATGGAATAACTTTAAAAATACGAACTCAATAATCCGAGGGATAGGCGGATCAGAAAAACATTGCAAAGGTTCCGTAGATATTAAAATACATTCGCGTTTTGATAGGGACATTAATTTTAACATTTCTTCGCTTATCGTGGAGCGTATCACGGACGCATTGCCGAACGCTAATGTAGACGTAGCATCACTCACTCATCTCGAGTCATTGCCGCTAGCCGACGCGGAGTTTGCGAATCCGGCAGGCATTGATCTTTTGATCGGAGCTTCAATATTTCCGCACTTGCTACTAACTAACATAGTACGTAGTGAGCGATATGATTTACCGCCCGCTATTGAGACGGTACTTGGGTATGTGATTATGGGTACCGTACCTACGTTACATACTTCTCATTGTATTACGTCTTGTTGTTGTTCTGCTCTTCAAGAGATCAAGGTGGGTGCTAAAACTGTGTGTAAGATAAAGCACTAATTAGCTATGCTATGCTATGCTATGCTATGCTATGCTATGCTATGCTATGCTATGCTATGCTATGCTATGCTATGCTATGCTATGCTATGCTACGCCATGCTATGCTACGCTATGCTACGTTATGCTACGCTATGCTATGCTAAGCTACGCTACGCTACACTATACTATACTACACATCCGCTTTGTATATAGATGACATTGCCTGTAATGTCATACCCGCTCCGCTAGCAATTTCGCTTTGTGAAGAGCTTATTCAGCTTTTCAAGCGAGGCCAGTTTGATCTTGTCAAATGGACAAGCAACTCTAAGGAGGTTCTCGCACGCATACCAGATTCTCATAAAGCTTCTCCAGACATTGAGTTTGAGAAGTCTGTACCGCATAAGGTTCTCGGTTTACGCTGGGACAAATCCTGTGATAGTTTTCGGTTTGACGTCTCACCACCAGATGATAAGTGCACCAGACGCACTATGCTGTCCACAGTGGTTCGACTATGGGACATAATGGGTTTTGTGGCTCCCACAATTTTGTACGCCAAGCTCTTGATCAAAGAGTTTTGGCTATCAAAGTGTGAGTGGGATGAAACACCCCCTGACCATATTGTCGCCGCTTGGGGCCAGTTTGTATTGAGCTTACCGCGTTCAATCAAATTACTATTCCGCGTCATCTTGGGTTGGTAGATGGATGTGCCATCAACTTAACAGGTTTCGCTGACGCCAGCGAGCGTGCTTACGGCGGAGTCGTATATCAGCAAGTCCACATTGGTTCTAGCTACTCGGTGCAGTTAGTTTGTGCCAAGTCTAAAGTCTCGCCTGTTAAAACCATTTCGGTTGCGAGACTGGAGTTGTGCGCGGCCCTTCTGCTGTCTCAGTTGCTCCGCAAGGTTCAAGACACAGTTTTGCCCCACTACTCTATGAATAAATATACGCATTTTGCGACTCCAAGGTAGTGCTCGCTTGGATTTATTCTTCTACTCACCGCTGGCAGACTTTGTCGCCAACCGCGTTAGTAAATTGATTGAACTTGTTCCCGCCACTTGTTTCAATCACGTCGCGAGTTGTCGTACTCGTCTTGAGGAAGAACTTTCCATAGATCATATTGACTGGAAGTTAATTCCGCCAGCATCTCCACATTTCGGTGGATGTTGGGAAAGCATGGTCAAAGTAATTAAAACGCATCTCTTCAAAGTTATAGGTCAACAGATCCTCTCTTACGAAGAGCTTTAACTGTCCTTGCACTAGTCGAGTCACTGATCAACTCGCGTCCGCTTCCAACTCAGTGAGATCTAGCCTGAAGTTGGACCTACCTCTTAGTTTAAGTATTTAGTTAGTAGTTTTCGCTATTATTGCGTTTGTAGTTTTCGCTAAAGTTAATTTAGATTAATTTTATTGTCATATCGCTGTCTTAGCCTATTGATGGGTTATGCGGTAGTACACCCAACAAAGCTAAGTTCAATTCTATTTTTTTTAAGGGCAACCCTTTAGGGCCGGGGGGATTTGGTAGCGACATCTACCTTCCTATCTATAACTAATCGCATCAACGTTAATCGTTCCACGTTTGTCTAGTGCGAGCGATACCATATTTCCGTCCCGCTCTATCCCACTCCCTGGAAGAGGCACTGCCTTTCGCCTGATTTCGTCGCCGCGATCGTCGACGCGAGGGACAGTCCAGAACATTCCGCTCGCTGAGAACACCGTCTCGTTCGTATCGCGCCGCACCGTTGTATGTGATTTATTACCGCTTCCACCAAGGAAAACCCGCTCGCGAATGGTGTAGTGTAGTGAAAACAAGCAGCTGCATCACGAAACCACCAGCACGAAACCACCAGGAGACTGCCCTACGGAAACGAAGAAGGTTGTATAAGGTAAGTGCCCTCCATCCTTGAAATATCCTATACCCACTCAATCACCTCTTCCTACATCCTTTTCCTTTAAATACAATCCCTTTTTTCCAAATCGCCTATAACCTACCTAATCGGTTTCGGTGTATCGCCGAACCAATGTAATTAATTTATAAGATAAATGTTGTCCTAATTTGTTAAGTTTATATGATCGCTATAAATGTTCTGAAGATTTTTACAATTGTATTTATCATGACTCTACGTATACTATGTATTTCGGTTGCCGCTATAACAACAAATACGTACATGGGTTATACACAAAAAGTGAACATTGCAAAATATTTAAAATAAAACTTCACGATTTTTTATGAAACATTATATTTATTTAAAGTTAGCTAATGTTATGCTTACAAAAATATCACTAGAGATCAGTCTTGAATATTTTAGGAATTAATCACGTTTTTAGTTTTTTCACGTCTACAGAAGAGATTGAGTTGTCTACAGAAGGGAACAAAAATTTACCTTACATAATCATATCAATAAGATCAAGATTAGAAACAATAAAAAAGAACTTAAAATGGAGTTCTCCTCAACCTCCAAACAAAATTCTATACCAATTCGGTGCAGAAAAATTTTAAAAAATTGTCCACAGAACAGACATTATGCTTCTGTAGGCAAATAAAGGAACAGAATGTTAAAATATATTATCCTCGTCAGAATCATCCCACATGGAATTCGTCGGCCGTTTTTTATGTGGTGAATCTTCAGTAGCATCAGAGTCGTCTAAATAGATTCTTCTCTTCTGGGGTTTATTCCTTTGGTTAAATATTTCGATAGAAAGATCTGGAGTCAGTCTATCTGAGAGGCCTGGTAAATTTGGCTCAGTTGGAGCCTCAGGAGTAACTGGAGCCGTAGGAGAATCACGGATAGACAAACTCTCAGATGAAGAATCTGGTGAGCTTGATCCTTCAGGGCAAACAGGTGACAGATTGTACAAGGATGAATTGCTCGTGGCATAGTAACTGAAACAAAAGATCGCTGTAAGCAACATAATAAAATACTACACAAAATGCATATAGAATGGAATAATTAAAAAGCAAATAACACTATTGTTTTTTTTTGGGTTCCGTACGTAAAATGTAAAAGACGGGACCCTATTGCTAAGCCTCCGCTGTCTGTCTGTCTGTCTGTCTGTCTGTCACTAGGCTGTATCTAATAAGCCGTGATAGCTAGAAAGCTGAAATTTTTACAAACTATGTATTTCGGTTGCCGCTATAACAACAAATACTAAAAATAAAAAAAAATATTAAAGGGGGTCCCATACAAAAAACGTGTTTTTTTTTCGTATTTTTTGCTTAAAATTACTAACTGTTACAGGTAGACGCTTTAAATGTTCCCAGAATATGTAGTTGTATATTACCTTCCAAAATAAATAAAAAAAAGTAAATAAAAAGGGGGCTCCCATACAACAAACGTATTTTCAAGCAATTTATTACTCGATCTTAATAAACAGGTAGAAGCTTTAAAAAAATTAAGTATAAATACAATAAACATGATTTTCTTTTATAGATGATGGTACGGAACCCTTCGTGCGCGAGTCCGACTCGCACTTGCCAATTTCTTTTTCAAACACAGTGAATTTCTTTTGCCTATTCACTTCTGTTGACATACGTCTCTTCTGTAGATACAAAGTCTACAGTAAAGATGTCTACACGAGACACGAGAGACATATTTTCATAAATCAAAGATGGCATTCTTAATTACGAGGTTATAATTTAAGCAATGCGGTATTTGCATACTGCGCCCATAAGCTTAATCTATCTTGATGTTTTTATTTATTTGTAAAGGCTACTTACTCAGATATCCCTTGCACAGGAAAGACACACTGATCTCGACCGAAAACTTGTGTAATTAAATAAAATTGGAATTTTTAATGTCACACGCACTTTATGTTAAATCACAACCAAGCAAATGACAGAGAATACAGTGCTACCAACATATAAAACAAAATAAAAACGGTGCGTTCATCTTCGGCATATTTTGGCTTATTTTATAAGTCTACAGAAGTAGACTAAAAATTTGTGAACAACATGTGTATACGTTTTATTACAAAATTTTGAATTAAATATTTTTTTATACGTTATGTTATGAATATTTGATAATATAACTCATGTAATGAAACGTTTTAAATCATCGTAAGTATGTGTATATATTTTTAACCATCACTTAAACTCAACTACTTGGTACCCGAACAGTCCACAGAAGGAGATTTTTTCAGATTCAAAAGCAAAAAATATAAACTAAATTTCAATACTACGCGATTTTTTTATGAAATGTAACTAGTTTTCAACACGAAATATTTATTAAATGTATTTAATGTTGATATAATATTTTAATAACGGCTTAACGTTGCATGAACTTTTTTTTTCGTTTTTTGTGTTTGACCCACATACATAGACTCACGATTGTTTCCCCGAAGGGGTAGGCAGAGGCATATTAAACGCCCACTTTTTGCCAGTGTTTTGATCCCACGTAATAGGTGGCGAGCCTATTGCCGCTTATCGGGATATTTTGTTTGCCAGAGCCTCGTCCGTTGATCGGCAGGTGCACCACTTGCAGGTGAGGTTGGCTTGGGACCCTAAGTTCTTGGTGGGAACCCTATGCACCCTATGACTCAATATGTGCTTTAAAAAATGTTTTGTGTTTAAAAAAATATGGTGCATTGATAATAAACTTTTTTTAAATTGATAAAATACCTTGTATTATTTTACTTAATAGTTTCCTAGACTCATTAACATCCCCCCGTGGGATCTCCACCTTGTCGTGGTGGGGGGGCTCAGTAACCGTGGGTTTGAGGTACACTTACGGTGAAGCTAAGCGGGATCCCGGGAGGGGACGCTCCACGTGAGCTTGGGTGAGGCCTGCGTAGGATGCGTCCCTAGGTGCGGGTGTGGGGGACAGTTCTGTCTGTCCCTCGCAGTCGGGTGCGGTTGCGGGAGGAGAGGCGTGTCGGTGTTGCGTTGCCGCGCGCCCTATCTCCCGCGACTAAATGGGGGCGCACCATCGTTGCGTCGCGGTGCGGCCGCAGAGGAAGAGGTGATGCGGTGTTGCGTTGCCGTCTTCCCTATCCTCTGCGGCCGCTGGGTGTTTTGGCGGCGGAGCCCAACATATTCATCCGCCGCCAAGGTAGTTTCGTTCGGGGCCCGCCTGACCATCTGGGGGGCCAATACCCGTCGAGGGGTAGCGAGGAATGCTTCGGTGAAACCCTACCCTCCAACATATGAGGAGCAAAAAAAAAAGGTACACACATTCATAATAAAAACTCACTAAAAGAATAAAGAATATGTTAACTATTACAGTATGGCATTACTGGGCACTCTGAGTAATGCAGAACATATTAATATGAATCGATCTCGATTGTAAAATTGAGGCTTCTGTATCACGCAGCTCGAGCGGCGACGCGAGAGCAAGTGATGCAGAAGTCCCAATTTTACCCTACTCATCTTCTTTCATCTTCCTTCTTCGAGGCCCAGCATTCCGATCCATATAGTGCAACAAGCCTTGTTACGGATTTGTAGATTTTTCCCTTTAACCTAAGGGGCATCCGTGGGTCACAAGTTGTTCCTGTGACCTGTCACCATTTCATCCAACCTGAGTTGATCCGGTGCGTGATGTCGCGGTCTATTTCCCCGTCCCCTTGAATAAGTGACCCGAGGTACCAGGCGCCGGAGCTGACCGATATGGGCTCACCACCAAGGGATATGGGCGCGGGACTGGTGTGGACCCAGCTAATAACCCAGCAACAAAATTTGAACACACTGGCAAATCGACAAAAAAATACATTGAATATGTTTTTGTTGTTTTTCTACTAAACAATGACAGTTTAACACTTTTTCCTTGATGTAATTATTATACACACATTTATATTTATTTTTAAACAAGGTATAACAGTAATTGAGTATTTATCCGAAATATAACCCCGCACCGGATAGCGCAAGATCCTTTCCTGTTTGTCATCATTATACTGGATTTAAAAAAGCAGCGCGTTAATGAGAGACGCTCTTAATTAACATTATTATGCCCACATTTCCTATTGAATACAATCCTGTTCTAACTCTAAGTATATTTTCGTTGAGAGCTGACACATATCATAATATGGAAACCTACATATTTTTTGTCTCTCAATTATGCATACTTAAAAGCTACACTGTAACTTTACTAATGAGGTTTTGTAACGGAGGATTCTAGCGGGATTTTCTCTTTTCAGGCTGTCTCATTACCCTGTGGTGGGAATCTAGATTACATAAAGCAGTTTTGATAGTAAACATTAAGTACCAAAAGGAGTAGTTTGTATGAAGGCAATAGATTCTCAATAGGAAAACTAGAACGCGACTCACTTTTCAAGTACGCAGCGGAAAAGCCTATCTTGACGTGGCTATTGGTACAGAGAGACCACACTAATTATCTTCTAACACTATTTGATGAGTTCCAAAACATAAAAAATAAACACATGATCGTTTAAAATATTGGGCCCTAGGTCTTTGCCAGTCTAAATGAATGAAGTCGTTTTACGTTGCATACACATGTGTGTACTTAATTTTTGAATTATTATGTAGGTAACTCATGTTTTGTATCAGTTATCTTAAGGTAATTTCTGAGATATACTTCTAGTTGACGAAAATACTTAGTAGTTGTGCTAAGAAATGTATAAGAATATCACCACCCCGTATCGTGCCGTGGCTGTCGTAAGAACTGAGAGAGGGAGCATGCTATGCAGAGAAGAGCACTGTAAGAGAAGGAAAACTTGATACAAACTCTATACCAACCCGTTGGCCAGCGTGGTTTAGTAGGCCATTTCGTACTTTCCTAAAGTAAAGGCCTAGTCCAGAAGTGGACTGTGAAAGGCTAGTGATGTGTTGAGTTCACAAACTTTCTCTTGTGTCTTCAGTAAGCTACATGAGCAAGTTCACTTCAATGCTATATTTGTTTTGAGGATGTCTGATAACGTAATTCTTTTAAAATTATAATAGTACAAGTGTAGTTTTTGCTCAACATCGTATTTTAATATCTCAGTGGAAATTATTGAAGAGTGATTCATGCATTAAATGATTCGGTTGAAGTAGGTATAATTATAAAATTAACATAAATATAGAGCGCTCATTGCAATATTGGCATTATTACCGAAACTGAGTTATAAAGATAATTGATTTCCATGAATATGAAATTAGCATAAATATTTCTACCATGGGTTCTGATTTGAAACCCTGCATTGAAATTATTGGAATCGCCGGCAATGAGATCTAAATTTTTTATAGGAGTTTCACTGCAATCATAAAGTACCTATCAGGCGATCCATGTACGTATTAAGTTCATCTTCCGATAATGTTTCCGATTGATGTTTTCGAAAGTGTATACAAGGAGCTGCATTGATCGGTTTTTGCTCTGTTAGCATATTGCTAGGCGGAAGATGGCAAGATTAATAATATTATGTAGGTGGGGAAATTAATAACGGCTACGAAGAAGTCCAGGATTACTTCTTGTTGTGAAATAGTTTGATACACTTCTTCTACTGAAATTAAATACAGCTTTATTGGTTTCCATTATTAGTATAAAAATAATGCTAACAAATAGTAATTACGGATTCTTATTATTTTTGGGTATTTTTTTCATTTTGTTATGTCAGCTAACAAATTTAAAATCATCGACGACGTTGGATTTGTCTGTAACCTTCATATTATTATTGAGGCAGGATATTTCGGAACAGCAACATAAACAATACTTCGAGACCTCTAGCTTGTTACTGTGGTCCAAATTAAACAATAATTTAATTAGAAGTAAGCATCCGAGTTGATATTAACTATAAAGGAAAATACGAATAAGAATAATTGTTACTTATGTTAACTTAAAACTTATTGTAGATTAAAGTAAGATTTAAAACCTTGAAGAATGTTTTGAAAGTCAAACACTTTTAATAATTATAATTCCTTTTTTTTTTTTGAAAACTTTGTTAAAGGGAGCAATTGGGAAATAACAAATCCTTCAATACGACTTGGTAGGATCAGTGCAAGTAACGAGCATTTATATGGTTTTAGGTGATACGTTTCTAAACTGGAAACTTGTAAAACAAGGCACGTGACTGAACGAGATATACAAATATAAATTATCCTGTATAGCAGACAGTATTAAGTTTATTTTGCAGAAATCATTTAATCGTATGAAGTGGTCGAACTTACTTAGGAGAACTGTATTTTCTGACTTCATTTACTTATTACTGAAATTGCATTAATGGCACCGAACATTGCGGCGTCAAAGGCGAACGTATTCGCACTGTGAACATTCGACAAAAGGATCAAAAAATATTTATTTCTGCAACGTCTGGTGAAAGCTTTCCGTGAAAATGCAACAAGATACCTAAAACATTAATGTGTGAAGCTTCATATGTAAGTTGTTATGTGCGCGGGATACAAAATTCATCACGTATTTTGTGCTAACGCGTATACATGATGCAAAACCGAGATACGAGCATGTTTAAGAATCATCGTTTTTAATTATAGATGAGACAAGCCTTCTAAAAGTAAAAATCGATAAATATTGATTTGTTTGGTTTTTATAATTTGTAGCTCTTCTTTATTTATTGCGGTTTCAGATTGCATTCACACGACATTTGTTACGTGTTTGTGTGGTGTCAACATCGACAAGGTAACAACTCACTACAGTATAATTATTTAGAATGCTACCGCAAGTTTTATAACTAAAGGTATTTTTCTGTTGACACTTTGTTTAAAGTTCGGTTGGCCTATTATCACTTACCACTATCGAGTCAATATAATACATTAAGAAAGGCTCGTGAAATTTCTAAAAATGTTTTTTATTTAAAAACCATCCATCGTTTTCAACAATACTAGTCGGTTGTGTTGTCCCAAGTTTCTCCTCGGTGAACTTTTTCAATTCATGTCATGTTTCATATTAAAAGAAAGTCAATCTTTTGACTTAACAAAGAAATTGCTGAACGCCTAAACTTACCCGTCACGGTATCGAGTGAGCGCGAGGCTTCAATTAAATAAAACTTGACGCATTGTATACCTACTTTGTGTTTTTGGAAGTCATAAGCTTTATAACTTATGATATTACCTCCATACTAACTTTGTTTTATTTCTTATATTAGTTGCAGTATGTTTACCACAGACAATGTTTATTTGATAAGTAGCACCGCGCATAGTCATATAAATAGAACGCGGCCAATGTTAACAGTGTAGCAAAAAGTTTGGTTTTTCACATCATCATCCTCTCAAAGATTTGCCAGTTGCGAACCAAGCAACTACACGCAACGCAGTGTCAGTGACGAGGTGACCATTCGTGCAGTTAAAGTAAATTAAACATTAAAAATAAATTACCAAGGGTAGGTCGGTAAATTAAACATTAAATTTAGGAGCAAAGTAGAAACATCATTCAATTCAATTAATTTCCCAATATGATTTGAGTGCATAAAATAAAACAGCACTTCTTATTAGGTACGCAACATATTAAACTAACACTTGTACCTACTACACGATTACAACACACTTCTCACAGATTGTTGACCTAACCCTTATTAAAAGTGTATCAGGCCGTATATACTACCCATAGACAATTATTGTTAGGTAGCTATACTTTTCTTCTAAGACTTGGGCTTTACAAAGGGGGAGATAATAGTATATTTGAAATGTCAAGTTTTTGGGTTAATAGCGTACGCGCTATTAACTTATACAGCGATCGCAATGTCAAACACGAAGTGTATTCTATAAGAAGAAAAATATATTATCGAAGTCAATGACTCCTTTCAAACCACGAAGTTAGATAAGACAATTTGCGTGGCAGTCGCGATAAGGGACGGAAATGTCTAGCACAAAATTGGCAAATATATTTTAGATAATATAGCTGGCAACTTTATTTCAATTTGATTGTGCATCGTCGAAAACGGAACGAAAACGACTTTACCTGCTTAAACGTGTGCAACTAGAAACAATCGTCTGCATTTTGGAAACTGCATAGCTGAAAAAGCAATGTTACCTGTTATCGCGCTATTTCTTTTTACTCGAGACTCGAGAGGTGTTTAATAGAGTGTTAGTCACTCTGCTAAGTGTCTTGCCGATGTGTTTACTTTGCATAAGGAGTTTAGTCTTGGTGGAATTGGAATCGCAATATCACGGTGAAACTGTTTTAGTTTTATATAAAAGTATCTTAGAATATCTTTTGATAAATGTTTACGTGAGTCAGCTTTTGCTTACGTAAAAAATTTAGATTGACAAAAATAAACGCGTTTTATGAGCATTCTCTGCGTCGAACGAGATTTAGATTGAAGTTCAGAACCCTTAAAATAGCCGTTATCCGAGGATTTTGACGTTAAAACTATAACATTAGGTTTCCAAGTGTGAAAAAGCGGACCCGATTTTATCTATTGCGAACCTAAGTCAGATATTAGATAATTTTGTTGTAAATAAGGTGATTAGAACAATTATAAACTTACGGTACTAAGCGGTACGGTGTAATCGATTGCCGTCAGAGATATTATTCATTTTACGATTTGCACAAAATGACGTCCTTATCTATGTTATTGTTTTATACTAGTACTCGATATGTACTAGCGCTATCCCAATGCATCCAAGACGCTATTTCACTTTTCGCCTCGGAGCCGGGGGTTCACTTATAAACTTGTTGTACCAGATTTTACAGAATATTAGCTTTTTTATAGAGCGACTACCATCTGACCTCTGGAACCAAAGGGATAGCGATATTTCATGGTGTGGACAATAGTAAATTTATTTAGGCAAACTTCCTATAGTGACCTCCTCTGACAGTCGCCTTCAAGACAGCTAGGACCAACGCGAAAGCTTAGCGTGTTCTCCGAGGCACGTTAAAAGTCAGTGGCGTGCAGTTAAAGTTATTTGAATAATTATAAATAATACTAGCGAATTTGGTCCTCCAAATCAAATTATATCGAAATAGCCGTGCTTAGAATATAGGTAGGTACTTACAAAATATGAAGATTAAGATTTCTATTGAAAATATCCTTGATACAGTACATAACAACAAATACTTTTAGCTCCAAGTAACAGTTACTGTCCACCAAGCAGTTGCAATGTGAACAACTTTTAAAAGGAAAATAAATTGTGCGCGGTAAGATGTAAACAATGTATTTTTAAGAATCTGTGGCGGTTTTTTTAATTTCACCCAAAGGACATGAAACTTACCTTCCTGTGGCAGAAGTGAAGTTTCTAACAGTAATTAAACTTACTTCGTTCGTTTGATGACGCAATCGTTAGCCTTATTGTAATTTTTTAACCGACTTCAAAAAAAAGGAGGAGGTTCTCAATTCGTCGGAATCTTTTTTTGCAGGTACAAGTCTAGTATCAAAGGTAACTTACAAAATGAAAATAAAATAACCATTATGTACATCATTCTTTGATTCAAAGTCAAAAGGAGAACATACGTAAAATTTTTCTCTCAAGTTAAAAATCAAATACCAGTTTAAATTTGTCTTATTTAGTAATTAAAAGTGGTAAAAACAGTGCAAAACGCTCGAATTGTGAGTATTTTAACGATAAACATAAAAAGTTTAAGTGTAGCGTACGCGACTCGCGTCTTTACGCAGTGTACTTAACCGTGAATATTGCATGCGCGCTCAGCAAGTGCCGTACGCGAGCGCTTGCGCTAGTGATTAATATCGCAGACGGTGCAAAACTATTCTACCTACACGTTTTGCCTCTAAGAGGAGTGTAAAATAGAAACAAATTACATAAATTTCTTATTTTTTTTCATTACGATTGGAGTTGAAATAGTGACGCGCAGAGACGCTGGAGGTTGTACACGCAAAATTTTTGTTATACAAATTATATATTCATAAGCGACTATGGCGACGACCCCGTTACCATTATGGTGATGTTGTAAACCCAAACTGGATAACGTACAGCATGCAAAATGTAGCAAGTGCAAAAGACAGTACCACTACATTTGTCTGTCTTTTCTTGAAGGATATGCAACGGCAACGCAACACCGACACGCCTCTCCTCCCGCGACCGCACCCGACTGCGAGGGACAGAAGAACTGTCCCTCGCACCCGCCCCTTTGGACGCATCCTGCGCAGGCCTCCGTCAAGCCCACGCGGAGCGTCCCCTCCTGGATCCCTCTTAGCTTCACCGCGGGTCAAAGATCGTCACCCTGCAGCTGCAAATTAACTTAGTTCAACATTCCAAAGATATCAGTCAAGTAATAAATATCTGTTTTACAATTGTTCAGATTTTCTTTCAAATTTTGATCTTTTTCTTGTAAAAACTCCAACACAGATTCAAAAATGGCTAAAAATCTTTCTAAGCAAGAGCCTCTTGATAGCCAGCGAACTTCAGTGTGCAGAAGTAATCGAGTAAAGACTTCGTCGTTTTCCTCACATACCTGAGCAAATAACCGAGAGTTCATAGAATTGCTTCGAATCTTGTTGATAGCATTTATTACATATTGTAAAGACTTATGCAATCTAGGACTCAGCTTTATTGCTACTAAATGCTGCCTGTGAATCACGCAGTGAATGATCAGTACATCAGGCAGTTGTCGCTTTAAGAGAGCTATAAAACCACGATGACGACCAACCATAAACGGTGCACCATCAGTCGTAACAGAAGCAATGTTCTTCCATGGAATAGCATTGTCAGTAAAAAAAATCCACGGCTTGAAAAATCGATTCTCCTCTGGTATCAGTCTCTAAATATGTAGCAAAAAACAGTTCCTGGCACATATTTTCATCTTTGATATATCGAACATATCCTAACAACAGAGCTTCATTGCCGGGTAATGTAGACTCGTCCAACTGGAGAGAAAATCTGTTGGTCCGTAATAACTTGCATAAAATGCTTTCCACATCGCGTCCCATCTCGTCTATGCGTCTCTGAACGGTGTTATAGCTCAAAGGTATTCTCTTTAAAATATCATGTGAGGGTTCCTGCAATACATTATTAAGGACCTCTGCAATGGCTGGTAAGATAAGCTGATCTTCAATTGTGTGGGGTTTCCCCGACTTCACTATTAGTAAAGATATATTATAGGACGCTCGTAAGCCATCATCGTCTTTAATAGATGATGACGCAAACATCGATCTTATGGATGGCCTTTTGTCTAGTTTATCTTTAAGTGTTTGAAAAAATGACAAGGGCTTACTTTTTTTGTCAGCATGTACTCTTGATAAGTGGTCATCCATTTTTGGAGGCTTCATGGCATCGTTTCTGAATACTTTTTCACATATGAGACACATCGGCAAGTGGTGATTTGATGGAGATGCAATAAATCCGAACTTCAAGTAGTCCAAACTGTATTGTCTGCATTTTCTTTTCGTGTCCGCCATCATAAAACTCTCAGTAATCCTGCAAATAAAAAATAAGAAACTGCTAAATTTACTGGTCAATTTTTACAATTGAAACAACTGAGGCAACTGCAAACTGTTGCAAACAATCTACAGATAACTCAACTGATCACTATCACACAGTGGGGCAATGCAGACAGCGTCCCCTAGACGCTGCCGCGCTGGCTGCATTGCCCCAATGTATGGCAATGCTGGGCCCAAGTCTGCTATTTTAAACACATTCGTCATTCCAACACGGTGCCATAAATTGTCATTATGCTAAAAGTTCGTAATCTGCTAAATTCATAATGATCATTCATTGATTGGTCAGTGGTCTCGTAATAGAGTTGTGGTAGAATGACATTGTTGTATTGCCATAATTATAAAACCTATTAGTAGAAATGATTTTCGCAAACCTACTATTAAATTTGAACATTAATTCATGCCGATTTTATTTATAAATATATTCACATATTATTTATTAGTGTTTTATGCAATCTGATGTTGTAAGAAGTTCGTAAATAGCAAAAAAAAAAAAAAACAATACATTTTACTCAATAATATTTATTTGTTTAGCTGTCAAAGTCAAATCAAATGTCACATTATAGCGTGCTACTACTTATTAATCTGTGCACATTACTGATTCTGTCTATCTATAACTACAATATTTTTAGCGGCCGGTGTTTTGTTTATATTTTTGTTTCAACATGTTACTTTTAGATAAAATGGTGCTTATTCAGCAAATTTCTGCCTTAATTGATTATTTGAAAAACCACCAAGACCTGGCGCTTGGCCACTGCAGCCGCACCAATGAAGGGCGAAGTTTATCCAAAAGTTATTGGATGTAAATGCATGTAAATAAAGAAAGTTTGTAGCACATGTGTTCAGCCAGAGAGTATCAAGTCTAGTGCCTTGCGATTTCTGTCAAGTAAGTATCTACGCCTCCATTACATATCATTTACCTACACTACATAATTGATATTTTCAGTACTGTATCACAGATACTGCTGAACTAATGTCAGTAAATCCCAGCTAAGAGATGGTGTTATTAATTATGCTAGACATATAAAAATATTACTTCAATAACTGACTGAAATTCATTAATATATAACTAGATGACTTAATATTTGATACATTTTTTGATTTATCAAACATGTAACATACATACAATGTACAATATGTAGTACTCTTATTTTGGAACAAGCTTTTACCCGCGGCTCCGCCCGTGGGCATAGGTTACAGTTGTTACACATATAAACCTTCCACTTGAAACACTCTATCCTTTGGTGAAAATCGCATTAAAATCCATTGCGTAGTTTTACAGATATAAGCATAAATAGGGACAGAAAGACGGTCAACAATTAAGAGACCAATAACAGACCATTATAACACTATTGTAATAGCATACTTGAGGCCCTGATGCGCTGTGCCGGATAGAAACTGTTTGGTACTTACCCTGTTAATTTTTCATAAACTGCAGATATTGTATGGTTAGGCTATTAACTCGCGTAGGGAGCTCAGCATTTTGTAAATTCTTTTTCAGTCACTTTACTTCACTTAATTTAGCTATGTAATAACTTTGTAGTCTCTTGAAATAAATGAGTACTTATACCTATGAGTTATTATCGTTCAAGCTCCAACAAATTTCAAAACGCAAATGAACTTTCAACCTAAGTGCAAGCTCGTTAAATAGTAAAATATCAGGAACATGTTTGGGCTTGCAACTTGATCGCGTAAGTGTCAAATAGAGAGCAAGTCAAAACGCGCCTGAAAGACGTACGCTTGAACTCATTATCTTGCACAAACTTGTCAACACTGACTTGTCGAGTTTTTCATCTTGTACGAACTTGAGGCTTTACATTACTACAACAATGCTATTTCCTACAAAAATATTAATTATTCTTAGTACACGTAATACAACATTAACAATACAGTGCCTACCTACCTATCTTAAAAGTTTTAAATAAAAATTTGTGTTAATTTAATACGGGTCGATATCCCACTTTGAGAATCCCTGATCTAGCTGAACGGGATATTATGCATTGCACCAGGGTGGCTAAGCACAATCCTAAAAATCCTCGCTCACGATCTATACTAGTCCAGCCCTCTTCTCCACGCTTTCGAGATCACTTTTTGGCAGCTGCGATTACCTACAATAAGTCTAGTATGACGAATAAATTAAATACCACTCACTTGGGATATGCAGGACCAAAGACACCAATCTACATTATGGAACATTTGTCAGCTTCTAATAGGGCTCTACATATTGCTGCAAGAATCAAAGCCAAAGAAATTGGTTACCAATTCGTATGGATACGAGGTGGCCGGTTATTCATGCGAAAGGACCAGGAGTCTGAACATATACTGATAAGAAGCCTGGACAGTTTAAATAAAGTAGCATAGGTTCTATTTCATAGTTATATATTCATATATATATATCAGATTGAAACGTAACTTAGTCTTAAAATACTATACAAAGAAATATATACAGGACGAAAAGAAAACAAGAAAAAGAAAGGAAAAAGAGAATTAGAGGGCGTCATGAACTTCATCCACATCGCCGTCAACTGGAAGCGTGCCCCCAGCATTGCCACGTTGTATGGCGATACTTACCTTCTGGGCCAAATACAACCCAGCCTTCTGGTCACGTCGACAAGTCTCTTTGCGAGGTCTCTAAAAAGAGATCTCGCATTTGGACCCCATGGCCCCAACGTTTCGACCCCAAACGGCTCAAATACGTAATCCCCTACTAGGTTTACGTATTTGCGCCGTTTGAGAGTCTCCGCTGTAGCAGCAACAGCGCCCGCACAACCGGCTGTGCTAGGAAGATGTGATAGCGCGAGGGTATCGACACACATTGCGTCCCATACCAAAGACCTTCCCAAACTTCCATGGCAGTAAAGACATACCGTCTGGTCTTTTGCCGTCGTCGCGTACCAGGCCCTCAGGTTCAAGGTGGGCTGGAACGCCAGCGGAGACAAGAGCCCGACGGAGAATGTCATTAAGGTTGCCGTGTCTTGAAATACGACCTGAGCTCCTGCTGCATGATAGGCCATGGTGACCAAGGCTGTCGACAGCCTCTCCACAGTGACAGCGATGTGGAGTAACACATGGCGCGCCTAAACGGAGGCAAGATGCAATGCGGAGAGTCGTATCGTCCAGCATGGTACCGATGTTGGACGATGGCAGTGCTTGAAGCCAGAGGCCCGACTCCCACTCTCCCACAGCCAGTAGGCGAGCACGCTCTGCAGCATTAGACGATGTGCTAAGAAGGTTTTCTCCTACTCTGCTGCAAAGCGGTCCATCCCACTGCCTCTGAGAGGATAGGTTTCGGGGTAACTCAGTGCTTGGACAAGCTCTTCTCCAAGCATTCGTGGCATCGGTCTTACACGGCACCTCAGAATCGACCAGTGTTGGTGCTAAGATTTTCCTGGTCAATTTTGCAGTGCAGCTGTGGACCGAGGACAGGAATGCTGGTAGGCTAACATCGGAAATTTTTCGAACGCCGAGGCCGCCAAAACGTACAGGTAAGGACGCCTGTAGCCATAATCGGTCATTAAGTGCTATATTCAAAATTTGACTAATTTGTATAATTTTGTCCATTTCAATGAGTAGGCTCGAATTTTTCCAAAAAGGCGAAGCTCGAATAGCGTGGGTAAATTTAGGCATGAAAAGACAATACCGAATTATAGTGAAAGCCGAATGAATGTTAATTTTGAGGAGCCTGTCAGAAATTTCACTAAAATTTTGGATTTTTCATGAATAAATGTATCGAAACCTTCGTCTAAAATCGGGGACCCAAGGAGGCGAAGAGAACTTTTTTCAATGTGGGTTATACTGGGAGTCAGAAATTGAAATTTGGAAAGTATAGAGGATTTATTTAAATTGTCGTTTATGAAAATTTCACATTTAGTTGGATTTAGGTCTAAGCCTATGGATGAAAATTTAGATTTCAAGAAAGTCAGGTCTTGATAAACAGACTCTACATCGCCTCCCAGGGTTCCATCACCTAGGTACCAGATATTGAATTTTGAATTGAACTTTTCTATTTCATTGTATTTTAATATTTCTTTTTGGTGTTTTAAGTAGTTAAAATTCAATACATTAAAAATTTACTACCAGAACACGCGTGGTCTGCGTACTAAAACTCATAATTTTTGTTGCCAATTGGCCAATGAAACATGACATTGTCATTCTAACAGAAACATGGTTGAATGATTCTGTTCTGAGCGCAGAGCGTGATAGTAGATACATAGTATACAGGTGGGATAGAGATGATAGAAAAAAGGATGGCGGAGGGGGTCTGATAGCAGTTTCGAAAAAATTTTACTCGAAACGTATGTTGCAATGGTAAAGTCAATGCGAAGATCTTTGGGTTACTGTCGAGGTACCTCTCCAAATAACTGTACATCAAATAGCTCTGTGCGCGGTCTATCTTCCACCCCCCGTTGTTCTTGCAAATTTGGAATATTTTCTGGATTGTTGTGACACCGTATTCGAAGAATCACAGCTTCATTCTTGTATAATTGGTGATTTTAACGTGGGTTGTATCAACTGCAACTTGGTAAGTGACTCAAAAAATAGTTATACTCCCCCTGGTATCAGCCAATTATTGACGGAATTCACGCACATTAATCGGCTGGAGCAACTTAATAATATTAACGATAAATCTGGGCGTATATTGGATCTTGTACTCAGTAACATACCCTCACCTTGCAACGTAGATGTTGCTGTAAATTCATTATGTAACGTTGATCCCTTGCACCCCCCCTTTGGAGCTCTTCATAAAATCAGACAAAAGTAGCCATATTAATTAAGCCAGTATTACCTTATACCCAAATTAAACCTGACTTCTACAAATTTGACTATGATAGTATTTGTGAGTCTCTTGAAGCCGTGGACTGGTCTCTGCTGTTTGATGGGTTAATGGACGTCAACGATATACTTAATACTTTTTATAACACGATCAAGAAAATTGTTGAAGCACATACACCCGCCAAGAAACCATTAAATAGTAGGAGACCACCTAGTTTTGACAGGAAACTCTTACGAACCTTAAAGGAAAAGGAAAATGCTAGACGGCGTTACAACCTGTACAAAAATCTTATGGATGCACTGGAACTAAAACTGTTGAGCAAACGATGCTCTGTGATGTCAACTAATTGCTACAACAAATACATGACAAAAATTGAAAAGAAATGTCCAAGAATCCTAAACTATTCTGGACATACATAAAGCAAAAGCGTGGTGGTACAAGCTCGTATCCTCAGACTATGACAAATAACACGACCTCAACAACTGATGGAAATGAGATCTGCGAAATGTTTGCTGCTATTTTTCTTCTGTATACTGTGATCGCCAGCAAACTCAGTGAACTCTTGACTCGGATATATTTAAGAACATACGAATAAAAAGTTTACCTCTCACTGCTGCTACTATCCAAAAAGAGACACTACTAAATAAATTAAAATCTCTAGACTGTCGGAAAGGTGCTGGTCCTGATGGAATACCACCTATTTTCCTTAGTAAATGTGCCCGTTATTTAGTGACTCCACTTTTGTTAATTAATAACAAATCTCTCTCAACGGGTATTCTTTCAGATGAATGGAAACACGCAAAGGTTGTTCCAATTCACAAATTCAATGAGAATGATAATGTAGCTAACTATAGGCCCATTTCCATCTTGTCTACCCTAGCGAAGGTGTTCGAGTCACTGATCTATCCACATTTACAGGCGCACTTAAAACTTTATTTAACCGACTGCCAGCATGGTTTAACAAGATCCAGATCTACTTGCACAAATCATGTGTCATTTACAGAGACACTGATGGAGGCTGTGGACCGCGGTAAGGAGGTAGACGTGATATATACCGACTTTAGCAAAGCCTTTGACCGCGTCCCGCATAACAACTTATTGGACAAGATATCTGCGTACGGTATCACTGGCTCACTGTTTAACTGGCTAAAGTCATATCTTAAAAACCGTTAATTCTTTGTCGTGGTAAATGGCTTCCAGTCTGACGTATACAAAATAACATCAGGAGTGCCTCAAGTTCGTTAACGACATCCCATACAAACTCAGCTCGAACAGTTTTCTTTACACAGATGATCTTAAATTCGCCAGGTTAATTGATTCTAATGATGACATAGGACTATTATAGTAAGATATTGATACATTAGTAAAATGGTGTGATGAGAATGCTATGAGTTTAAACATAAATAAGTGCTATCACGTTAAATTCACAAGAAAATCGAATTCATTACCTGCCACGTATCATATTCAGTCGAACGAAATTCAACAGGTGGAGGAAATAAGAGACTTAGGTGTAGTGTTTGATAGCCAACTCACATTTGTGCCTCACGAAAACACCATTACCAAAAAAGCGTCTAGAATGTTGGGCTTTGTTATCAGGAACATCGTTGGTTTTCGGTCCAGTAAAACGAAAATCCTTTTATATAACTGCCTCGTCCGTTCTATCTTGGACTACTGTAGCCCAGTATGGAGACCACATTATGCTACTCACAAACTGAGATTAGAGCACATACAAAAGCGATTCCTATGGCATTTGGCATACTCATATGGATTGGCAAAAAAAATTAAATCTTATGACGCTAGGCTGTCGTATTTCGGCTTGACCTCATTAGAGAAGCGTAGAAATGTGATTGACTCGCTATTCTTTCAAATTGGTGAGATCAAAAATAGACTGTCTACAATTACTAGACATGATTAGGTTCCAAGCTCTAGCTAGATATCCTCGGACATCAATAACCCCTCTGCATCATCCACTCCGCAGGACTGTGCTCAGTGCGTGCTAAAATAGCTGTAGTGACCTTATCGACATCCATACTGACTCACTTAACAAGTTTCGCAAGATCACACATAGCGCATTGTAGCCTTATTTTATTTATTTTTGTTTTTTTGTCACCCAATTATTTCACTTGTGTTATTTTCCCAATTTTTTGTTGTGTTTACTTTTAAGTTGTTTTTGGTGCATTCGGTGCTTACCTGCAATTAATTGTAACACTTGAATTTTGTTTCCTTATACCAACAATTTGTTTGTTTTTAATAAAATTATGTCAAGTGTATACAATGGGGAAGTTTCCTGCAAGTGAAATAAATTATACAAGTATTTTTATCCAGTGAAATATATTAAATTAATGGTATTTTCATTCTTCAATTAATGTTAAAATTTTATTTAACATTTTTTATCGACAATTTATGGATAATAAGTATTCTATTTGACAGCAAAAAACTATGACGTCATTAGGTTTTATTTCATAAAAACGCCGTAGAAAACGTTTTTGACATTTCATTAAAAGTGCTTGATTTGACTAGTTGGAAACAACCCTATTGTTAGTGAGCTAAAAAAAAAGAAAGATCACACAAAATCGTGAGGGGATCGAAGTCACAACGCTCGGCATAGCGGTGAGGCGGCCGCTAAACGTGTGACCTTAGCACATTTATTTACTCGGCAAGGGATTTTCAGCGTATTGCTTTTTGCTTCGCCGCCAAAAGGCGTCAAACAGACAGATGCATAGAACCAAGGCGAATCAGCAGCCCCGATACGATGACTCGACTACGGCTAAGTGTCGCCGCGCTTATGGCCTCACTAACAGCAGCTTGACCAGGCTGGCAGCCTAGAGTTAAGCTTGGGTAGGGAGAGGGGTAAGAGCGGGAACGATGACGAGCCGTAAGCGTGGATACTGCTTGTGGTCCACACGATCGCACCGTGGCGTGGGTCGTGAGGTTTGCCTGTGGCGAGTTGATAACGTTGCGATTCCGATTGGTGTGGGTTACAGTACTGCATTTCATTCAATGAATTTTGAATGTCAAGAGTTGATACAGTGATAACCCCTTTCCGGGTTGATATGTGGTTTGGGCCCTTAAATTAATACATTATCAGAATCTATGTAGTCAATAGGCTCTGAAATTCTTGAGGAGCTGATGAGCTGAGAAGTACTAAAAAATATCGACCTATTTCCACTGCAAACTTATAGCTCCTCCATTTATTAAAGAAATTATTCAATTAGAGACACTAATAAAACATTTGATCAAGGTATTTTAATTCAACTTTCAAGATAACATACGTAAGATATTGGTTTAAAAATAGGTACAAGACTCGAAAAAACTAAGAGAACTAGTCACATACCACGTCTAGTATTGTGCATTTCGAACACCACTGATGTTATCAACAAGCAACCGCAATGAACAAAGAATTATTCGTAGAAAAGGAGATGGTTCGGCGTTAAACCGAAACCGAATGTTCCTAGGCGATTTGGATAAATTATTAATATTGTGGACTGTAAGGATGTGGGTTCTTATCGCCTAGGAAAGGAAAAGTGAATGAACTGGGTTCATGGGAAGAATAGGAGATGGGGGTATGGGAGCACGCCTTACCATGTACGTCAGTCCTCTTTCCTTGCAAATGGCGGCCACCTGGTGTCTCTTCGGGAATCCTGAAGATTCACTAATCACTCCGTCTGGATCCAACCCAGAATTATACAGTTTAATTTGAATTTCCCTTTCAAACGCAATGATATGCAAAACAGGCACATGCGAGTGAACAACTCCGATTCGCGGTCATCCCGTATTTTTTTTTATTTTCCAAACTTTATCCATTTACGAGCGAATATTCGGTTAATGTTTGTGGCTCAGTAAATTTGAACAGATTTAAAACTCGATTAATTCGTGCTTTTGGTAGTACTAACTTGGCTCACAGTATATTTCGTTGGTTACTTTAGCTCTCCGGCTTGGTAGCGCATCACTTCCCCTGAGCTTTAGGGTTGTTTTACATGGATGGAAAGCATTATGTTTGGAGTGAGTCCGTGATATTTGCGTGTCTCCCTAATGGCAACATGCACGATTCACACGCCGTTCTGTGATCGTCGATACTTCAGTTCAACAATGATAATGTAAACAGGAACTTTTATAAAACTTTTAAGTCTTCTGTTCTAACAGAGTATATAGTATGGACAAGTAGAGATTTTAGCAATTTTTCTACAAGAATCGGATAGGACTCTCTCGACGAACTCAAATCTAAGCCTTTTTTCAGAAAATAGTGCCTACATTTGCTTACTTTGTATTCGTGGTGACATGCACTTTATAAACGGAGATGTCATTGAGTCAAAAGTGTGTCTAGTCTGCAAGTGATCGTCACCCATTCTAACTATTTGAGAACTAATTTGTACCGAATCCTTCCAAAAGTTTACCTAACTGGACATAGCATAACTGCACTACGGTAACTTACTATCACAATACTAGAACACAAGCTTACAAAAAGCCTGCTTAAAAGCTTGTAAATATAATATGAATAAGATTGCGACCAAAACTTAATTTTGGAGTAAAAGCAAACGTATTAAATATCCAAGTTCCTCGGGACAAATACATTTGTATTTTCTAGAAGACAGTTCTGTAAATACGAGAATCGATATGTAGAACAGTTTTGTGTGGATATTCTAGTAGAATTATTACTTCAATTCAATAATTCAGTGTTTCATGCATCTATTAATATAATAAATAATTTTTCTTTATATTCTTTCGCGGCAATCATAGACATATCTGTCGTCATCGCATCGTCATATTTCGAATACACAAAGCTGGGACTCTAGTTTAAAAAACAGGTCAAGTGCGAGTCGAACTCGCGCACCGAGGGTTCCGTACTTCAAACCTGTAGTTAAGTATTTAAAAAAAATATGTGATGTAACTAAAATTTTAAGATTTCCGAATTTTTCCAATAAAACGTTGCTTTATGCCAAATTTCAAGATTCTAATCTAGATCAACTGGAAGTACCCTATTATTTTGACTTGAGCATTTGATATGAATTTCAATTTTATATCTCTACGGGTTCATGAGGAAAGGGGTAGTAGTACCTTTAAAATTATTAAAAATATTTTAATTGTATGATTTTTTTTTTATTATTATGTCCTGGGTTCGATTCCCGGGTCAAGCAAAAGTGTTACTGGGTTTTTTCGAATTCTCAGTAGCAGCACGGAGTCTGGTGATGTTCTCGGTAACGGCAATGGGTTCGCCCCCTAATACGTGGGACTTAAAAATTCATGGCGAAATGTGGGTGTAATATTACACCTCTGCCTACCCCTTCGGGGATACAGGCGTGAGTCTATAAATTAATAAATAATTATGTGATGTAACTAAAAATTTACGGGCCTTTTGCATTTTTCCTTTATCTGTGCTATAAGACGTTGGTTCGGGCTAAATTTCAAGATTGTGAGTTCAAGGGAAGTACCCTGTAGGTTTTGATTTTTGGTTTTGGTGTTTTGTGAGTGGTTGCGAGTTTGAAAATATGCTTAAATTGCTGTCTAATAAGGAAAATAACTTAAAATGTTGTTTAAGTTATTCACGTCGTAAATGGTAAACACTTCGTGCCGCTATCGCGTGCCTTCTTTTCTTTAGTAATACAACGTAAAACAAGCTAACCAGTGATAGTGTTTATGCATTGTATATGTTAAAGAAACATAACTTTTTTCAAATTTTTTTTGGTAAATATTTACGCTTTAAAACAACTCCAATATTTGTCTGCACTTATTTCAGAGATTACCTTTGAGAGTTATTCAGTTAATTGCTTGCATCGAAGGCGTGCTGTAGCGATAGTCTCAACGATTGACACTGCGCTGGATGATTGGTTCGAGTCCCATACGGCGGAACACTTTCACAAATTGTTGCTTTGCTGGCTTTAATTTCAATCTATCAATTGAGCGTATCTGTAAGCCGGCACGATACAGAACATATTTCTACTGCAGGAGTATTTTTGTACGCAGCCATATCTGCGTTATCTAGGGCTTCTGCATAGCACTCGGGGCTCATAGCGCGAAGTTATTTAGCATAATATAGCCTTCTTCGATAAAGGAGCTGTCGAACACTAAAAATAATAGGGAAGTTTCCTGCAAGTGAAATAATTTATACAAGTATTTTTATCTAGTGAAACATGTCAAAATAATAGTAGTTTCATTCATCAATTAATCTTAAAACTTTATTTAACATATTTTATCGTCAATTTATTGATAATAAGTATTCTTTTGACAGCAAACACTATGACGTCACTACGTCATATTTCATACTAAACCCTTGGCAAAGGTCGTTTTTGACATTTCATTAAAAGTGCTTGATTTTACTAGTTGGAAACAACCCTATTATTCAAATAGAACATGTGGTTACTAGTGTTTAACCAACCAAACAAACAGGCTCTTCATATATTATTAGTATACATTTAGTGAGCGATATTTGTTACCAATAAGGTATTTGCGGTTTATTCTCTTAGCTACTAAGTACCTACCAACTTGAATGAAAGAAATATTTTCAAATACCTGTAAACTACTCTTTAGTTTTGGGTATACTGAATACAATCCCAACAATTCGGTTTTTAAAGAACACGAAAAAGTAAATACTACCTTTCTTAAGACCTTACTTATTTAACTTTTGTTTCTAATGAAACGTTATGTTTTCTACAAATGCGTCTGATTTTTGTTTTCTTTTTATATTTGTTTGGTCTAAGTAATACTTCTATTATTAGAAAAGGATTTTTGCTGTGGAGTTGCTCCACAAATTTGTTTTATATTTGACCTACAAACAACTTTCTATATCTTCATACAATTTTTCTATATCTGAGTAGGTTATAGGTTTGTTTTTATTTTTTCTTATTTGAGGTTTATTTTTTCTTCTTTTGTTGTGCCATTTGTGGCAAAACAAATGTTTCTTTTCTTTTTTTATTGTTCTACAACAGTTTGTAATAACTTCATATAAATTGTTGTTTTTTTATAGGTAAGCGTGAATGCTGCAAAGGCTCACCAACATCATCAATATCAGACTGTCGCTGTCCAGCGCTGGACAAAGGCCTCTCTGTTAGATATTGACATCGGTTTTTGGCTTTTCGTGTCCACGAGGCTAGTCGAAATTTAAGTACATAATATATTAGGTAAGTAAGTCGTTAATCGCCAAAAATGGTGGTCCAAACAGATGTACCAGGTCACTCAGAAAGTATTGTGAGAAAAAGTTTTTATGTATGTGAGACTGGGCAGTTATAATTTATTTAAAGATATGATTACTTATTAGTAAAAATAGGTACCTTCTAAATTTAAAACTTCCCTCCACATTTTTTGCGAGCTAATTAAAATTATCGTGTCTCATTGAAAAATGGATTTGCGTCGAGAATATTTTCGCGCTATGATTTTTTTACGATTTTAAGTGTCGCCTGAAAGCGGATAAATAGAACGATAGACTTCAATTGGCATTAATGGATGAAGGCTCTTCTACGGCAACCGTGTATCGTTGGTATAATGAATTTAAGCGCGGTCGACTAACTTTGGGAGATGAAGAAAGAAGTGGTCGCCAAGAAAAAGTGCTAGCAGTGAAAAATTGGATCCAAGACAATAGACGAGTTACATACCAAGTTATTCAGCATACACTGCAGATTGGATCAGGAAGCCTTCACGAGATTCTGCACGTGCATCTACGGGTGCGGAGGATAGTTTCACGCTGGATGCCGCACAACCTCACCGATGTTCAGAAGCAGGCAAGGGTGGAATGGAGCCATGACAACAAATTTGAAGTAGGCTCGTCTCGGCGTATTTACGACATCGTTATAGGCGATGAAACATGGATTTATCAATACGATCCAGAAACAAAGTGCCAGTCGACGGTTTGCGTGTTTCAAAACGAATCAACCCCTACCAAAGTAAAGCGACCTAGAAGCGGAGGGAAGATTTTGTTCGAGAGCTTTTTCAATTTGACTAGCTACTTGGTGTCAATTCCTTAACGAAACCAAAGAAGCATTAACTCCGAATGGTATACTACCAAATGCTTGGAAGAAGTTTTCTCTGTTGTGAGCAACAAGCAACCAAACACAGGGCTCTGCGTGTTACTGCTCCACCACGATAATGCGCCCGCCCACACCTCAATCAATACGAGGAACTTACTAGACAGCACACCGGTCAAACTCATGGGCCACCCTCCTTACAGCCCTGACCTAGCCCTGTGACTTCTTCTTATTCCCAAAAATAAAAAATCTGCTCAAAGGTATACAATTTTCGACGCCGGATGATGTGCTCTCAGCGTTCGAGCAGGTTGTAAACAAGGTGTCTGCGGCGGACTGGAAAAGAGTTTTGAAAACTGGTTCAGACGCATGAAACTTTGTATAGAGGCTGGTGGAGAGTACTTTGAAAAGCTGTAATAAAATATACTTTTAAGACTTATAGAACATCTTTTTAGTGTCGCAAAATTTTCTGATTGTTCCACGTATTTGTACCTAAAATAATACAATAAATGTGATTAATGGTTAAATAAACTTGTATAATGTTAGTAGATATTCGTCACTTCTAAGGGTAAAACATCTTCAAAACGACTCAATAATTATTATTGGATAAAAATCAGCATGCCATTAATTCCATTGCAACACTGAGTATTTTTCAAATAAGTTATTGTTATTAAACGCATACTATGTTGGCTGGTTCCATCAGCAAACATAATTGCATTTTGCTCATCTCACGCACTCGACACAAACACTGACTGAGATAGCGAAGTGTTATTGATATAATTTTATTGTGTTTTGAGACTTTATTGAAGTGAAAATTCATTAAAATGTTTTCGTTGAATAAAATCATCATAGCTTCTGATTAATTTGATTTGATAAATCAGAGTCCACCAGTTTACCAGAGTCTTTTGTTTAGCATTCAGTGTTTTTCAAGTCCAATTCTATCCCCGTAGGGATGGGATATTAAACATCTATTCTCACTTAGAAGGTGTCTACGTCATAAAAGGAACCCACAATAAACTACTGAAGCTTCAGTAGTTTGTTCTGCGATTATAAGTATATACTCAGTCGAGACAAACATAACTTCACGCCTTTTATCCCCGAAGACTAGGCAGAGGTGTGTATACACACCCACATTTCGCCAGTTATGTTTAGCGAGCCTATTGCCATCTACCGGGCACATTATTAGCGAGCGATAATTAACATTTTTAATTTACACATAACTTCGAAAAGTTAGAGGTGTGTGCCCGGGGTACCTGGGGATCGAACTCGAGACCATCGTCTCGGCAGTCCGTTACGTACACCACTAGGCTATATATTTATAAATCAATGTGATTCTATGTAAACCATTCGCAAGAAGTATGATTCTATTCCACAAAATAGGTATGTATATAATGAAGAGTTAGTCAGTGTCAGCTAGACAAGGTCCGTAGAGTAACAGTTTCCCGGTTCTTAGCTCTTGTACACAATAATGATGCGGTCCGCTTCCGGGTTAAGCTTATGCGAGTGATTTATCAAAGCTCTTTAACTACAGCCACCGAAGTCAAAGAGCATACCGTCTCTACATCAACTGCGGATGTCCGTAATTTGTGCCAAGACCTACTTGATATTAAATTATGGTGTAAAGGATACGTTGATTAATGTTTTCCACGTGTATTCCTAGTATAATTGCAATGAAATTAACACAGATTTACATGTTAAGGTTTTAATATCGATAATATTATTTTTTATATTTGGTATTGTACTTCAAGACTACCTACACCTGTATTATAAAGATCTTTTGTGTTGCTTGATACTTTGAGAAAATTGAAATAATGATTAAAAAATTAAATAATTTGCTGTGACAGTTGCGAGCACTACTTAAAGCGCCGCACTATTCTGTCGCTTAAAAATAAAAGGCATCCACTAAGTAATAGTACGAGAGCTTGCATCCATTTTGGGTAGGTATTTGAGGCAAGCTGAAATCTTGCCTAATACCTCTCCCATTATACACCAACACGCAACTTATGAAAAAAATCCTAAAATGTATTTGAGGGAACGTGCAATTTATAAGTCTTGTAGTTTAAAGAATAAATAAAAATATATGCCAGAAGATTTAGTCGGGGCTTTAACATTGCCAGGCGTTTCTATATTGGTTTGCATAATATTTTTGCATGCGCCTAGCAATGTTCAAGCACCGGGGTATAATAGGAGAGGTTTGAGGCAAATTTTTAGCTTGCCTCAAATACCTCCCAACATTGATCTCGGACCATAAGGAGCCTTTTTTAAGTTAATACGTATGCTCTCGCACGCAGTAACAGATTTAAGTTAGCTTATACATTTCTAACATGTATGCACCTAAGCGTGAGATTTATTTAGATAAGCTTTCTTTTCAGTTTCACTGCCAACTCTGGTCGCTCTGTATCTACTATTTAACAAGTTCGGTGCTCACCTAACGAAACAGAGTTGATATCGTTTCTTTACCTCCATTTTTTAGAAAGTTCTACCTACCCATTCACACTAAAAGCAGGTAGGTCTAGTGCTTTTATTTTGATTAACACTGAGATCTAAAAGTAAGCCGCGATAACCTTTTTAAACCCAGCCCAGGACCTTAGCTACGGCAAACACAGCGCGAACTACATATGCCACGGGAGCATACACACCACGTTTATTTTAGTTGTTAATTTAGTTTTTAATGTACGGTTGGGTAGCAGTGTTTGCTCTTCTCTGATATGGGCGAGTTTACCTTTAACGAAAAGGGTTTTACGCTCAGGTGAGATTTGATGTCCACTCGGCTGATACTTTGACGGAATCTTGTGCTCACCGTCGCATGAACTTCGATTGTTCTTTCACAGAACAGCGACTTTTCATGTATGACTGTTTCTAAGGTGATTTTTGTGAAGGTTATGCTGTTTTCTATAACTGTTATCATAAATCATGTCCTAAAGAATAAATAACCCAAAAATATCTCTATTGTAAGCAAATGCTTTAATTGTAGCGCGATATCTAGAATTTTCTAAATATCATACGATCTAGTCTAGCGAATGAAAGCGGGCTAACGTTTTCGGCTTATCATCAAATAAAGTGATCGGCTGCCAGCACTTATCTAGAAGGAGGCCACTGTAAAAGATTAGGCACTTAGGTCAACGACTCTAAGTCTCTCGTATCTACGATTAATGTTAAATATTCTACAAATCCAAATATCTCGCGGCTATCATAACTGATAATTGTGGATATTTAGTGCCTGTCCACAACCTGTTTACGACGTATTGCGCTGTACTTCAGATACATTGAACGGAGAATTGGTATCTCTTTTGGAGCTTTTTATAGTGACAAGTGTAAGACGTTTTTGGCAGGGCTGGGCAGAGGCCGAAGTTCCAGGCAATGGTTAGACCAGGTATTCAAGCAAAGCATTATTGATATAATCGCTTGGTTAGTGCTGCCCTATATCAAGTAGCGGAATGCAACCAATGTACACATCTTGTTGATAGAGTCACGATCCAGTCAGCGGTGATGGAAACAACTGAAGAGAAAAATTCTACAATGGAACTTATTTCCCCGCCCGTGTGTAAGTTCTCTCTAGAACGTTAGCTAGTTGAAGCCAACCCTAATGGTCGTAGAATACTAATGCTGAAGAGTTTTAGGAGGACACTGAGTTCCGGGGCCACACTGACCATATATGTATGTCTTCTATATCTACAATCGTACCTAAGTTCACTCTTGACTGCCGTCCTTAAAGTGTCCATTTTCAATATCATGGACATCACGGTTGTAAGAGGCTCAGCATCATAGCCCATGCATTGATGTGCTGAGCATACCACGCTTTTCATTAGTCGATGAGGTCCCACGAAATATAATAATTATTTTCTTATTTGTCACGCTATAAGTTGTGTATTTTGTAAAGTGTTCGAATAGTTATTCCAGTCTCGGTATACTTATGCAGTTGTTGAGTTTAAGAAAAGGTAATCTTTAATATATTACAAGCGTTGAAAATGACGCTGGTGTACTCAGAGCAGACTAATATTGTGCAGGAGAGCACAGGATTGTCTGAAGTAAGTATTTCTGAGTTTCAACTGTTCCAATTTGAGTCAAATTACAGTTTTAAGTTGTGACCCACTCCGTTTAGCCTCTCGAAATTAATTAATGGATCAGGCTAAGTAATCTGGGAAGGTCAAATTTGAGAGTCGTACATCTGTACGACGAAATTACTATATATTATATTTTAAAGTCTATTCTTTGTATTCATTTAATAACAATGTACACACTATTTAGATATATAATACAACTTAATTATCTTAAAATACTATCCTAAGAAATATACAAAACATATAAAACAGAAAATAAAATCATTTAGAGGGCGTCATAAAAGTCCTCCACATCGCCGTCGACCGGGAGCGTGCCCAGAACGCTGGCAGCATTGCCACGTAAAAGTTAAGTTACTACATTAAACCTGGCTTTCTTGATGAAGAAAAACTTAGTTATCTGAAAGTCTGCCAGAATTGGTCTAGGAAATGCGTGAAATCTGCGAAATCCGCTGGGCTAGCTTTCCTGCAGTTAAATTTTGGGGATCAAATCCAACAACACTCGACGCAGTTCTAAACGGCGAGCCAACCGCTTCTATCACTACGCCACAAGTACATGCAGCAAAGAACAATGAATTTGCTTGGCGCTAATATAATAAATAAAATCCCATTTTACTATGTTCTACTATGTTTATGAGGACTGCGGTGCCACTCGTTGTATTAACGGTAATTTACAAATAGTTTTTGTCAAATTATATAAGCTCGACAAAAGTGTACCTTTATCAGCCATAGCTTTTCAAGTGATAGTGTTCAACCAATTGCGTAAAATCTGATATTACGACAGTTTAAACTTTGAAGAAGTAAAACAGCTATTTCAAAGGGAAAAGAATAGTCTATAATTCACGGCTAATGGCTGACTGTTATAAAATGTATGTTCCTTAAGAGTGGTTAGTACATATGATTCATATAGAAGCTCTATGTTACGTGGATAAATTAGCATTTAAACATTACGGATGGTACGGTGGTTTCAGTGGGCGCGGTATTGCCAATGATTTACCGCATGTATTTTTTACGGGTACGTTACAAATTATATAGACAAGCCAACTACTGCTAACGGTTTAGTGTTTTAAATGACTGCTTTGCTGTTCAGCGCTACGCAGGGAACTGGGAGTTCGATTTCCACTGAACATTTTATTTGATCCATACATTTTGGTTTAAAGTCTGAGTACTATTTGCTTAAGTTAATTAAACGTTTTCTAAGTTACTTGTCCAGACTGGCATAATTGCAGAGCCTGAACAATAGAAACTAGAAACACGAAATTTGTTTAGTGGGTTCCTTATACAATTTAGGCACTTAGTAAGAACTGATTTTTAATATTCCATCCGTATAGGCTAAAATTAAAGTTGAAAATTTAAGGCGGGCGAAGCCTCGGGTTAGTATAATATAAAAAGGAAGACTCGAAACAGACCTGCACAAATCGATACCATATATGGATCTTTAATGGATCTTATGATGCGGCATTAAAGAAATGCCACTTCAGAATAGGTCTACTGGTTTAGGAGCTACGATTCCACAGCCAGACATGCTAATTCACAGACACACAGAAAAACCAAACTCATAACACTTCGCTGTTTGCGTCGCAGGTGAAGTTAAAACTATGGCGTAGCTACAAAAAATAATCAGCTACCAAAATTGCTTGTGATTATTGTATTGCAATACTACTACTTAATATTTACTTTTTTACATAAATGCTATTCGTTACTAGGTTAAATATTCACAGCAAATCTGCCTTTCAATACGTACTAAAATGAGAAACATTTCATAAAATATGTATAAATCCCAATATATTTGAATAGTGAGAGCATTATTTCAATAACGGATATCCGAGAATAAAGCCGTCACTCAGTAAATCGCGTAGGTGCTTTTATAAAAAAAAAAACTGTTCCGTAGTTTTAGTGACCGGTTGACGGTGTCCTGTAGAACATAAGCCTGTGAAACAGTATCGATATTGAGTGAATTTCATGCATCATTGTGTCGACAGCTTTTTTTTAAACGACGGTTCCTGTTTCAGTTTTACATTCTTTTGTAAGAGCTTTAAAGCTTAAACTAACAGATTGAGAAGCAAACTAACTGCTATCAATACTGAATTAATAGTTGCTGAAACGTAGTTTGAGTATCTTGTAGATATTAGAACAGGCTCTGGGATATTTATCCGATATAAAAGCGTATCAATGGGACTACTAATCGCATATCGGTTACAACTATTATCGTTTTCCCGGCAACACAATTACAAAGAAAACAGCGAATCTATTCGTTGTTTGTTAGGATTATATATCGCATTTATGCTAATTTGTTAAATCCATCCGCCGCACATAAAGGGCGGAAATAACGTCAAAAACAGAGAAGGAAAAATCATAACGATAAGAGTGTACCCAAGTTAGATTACGTAGATTCTAATAAACTCTTGGACCGGGCATCAAAATAAGGCAGGCTGCTTCGCTGCCCTCAATTTTTATGTCACGACGTATGCTGCCCGCCGCACCTATTCTCCTTTCTGACGGGTCTCATTTTCACATTCTAAATCGCAGCCGTAAAGCTCCGTCCCGAACAAAAAATGCAATAGATGATGTCATTTCATTTCATTCAATAGTTCCTTATCGGGTTATCAAAGAATTAAATTTTATGTGAAACGTTCGTGTTGTAAGCTGTATAGTAATATTTATTACTGAGATAAGTTCTCGTAATAACAATTTATTTACTTCCAAGGGATCGTTAACTGTTATCCTTACGTGCACAGTCTCACGGCTCGGCTCGAGCTAGGGTGTATGAAAAGCTCTTTCATCGTGCACTCTTTGTCTATCCCCGAATTCATGTGTAAGCTGTCACGAAGGAGGCTCTGATGACGCCACAATAAAGTGCCGTATACTTGCTTGCAATATAAGGAAAAAACACTAAACATTTTTTGCCATCCCTTTTATTTGTACTGAACATGATGTAATACCGCATATTGTTTTATGCATGTTTGAGTAATTGGTACATGTTTATGCAGATTTGTATACTAGAGGAATTATTTTCACCAACATACGCATGTCATTCAGTAAGGATATTTGTTTGTAACATCTTATTACATATAAACCATATCCGTTGTTTATTTGTATTTCAAACAAGTTGTAAAGTAACGTAAACAAGCGACTGTATTTTCATGACTGTGATAATTTTATTTGATGTTAATATTTTACTTTATTGATTACGTACATAGTTAGTACGATTACTTTATGTTGATATTTTCATTTATTGACGATTTTAAAGATGCACGGTTCGTCTAAAGGAAGATTCAATATTTTAGGTATTCTTGCCGTTATTTTAATTTTACGTGCAATATGGATGATATAATAAATTTTCGGCATAGTCTTTATTTACATCGGAAACAATGGTGCTCTCGAAGAAAATAAAATATAAAATACCAACCCCTAAAAATTACAAAACATGGTTTCAGAACATGATGGCAGGTTATAAGCTTTACCTTTTTCTTTTATTTTATAACTTCTCATATTCGCCGCTGAGTATGTGCATGAGCTCTAGATAATAGGAATATAATATCTACCAATATAATATTTTTGTATATTATTAAGTACAGTGATTGTTTATCTTATATAACTTATGAATATATTTCTGCGGTCAACGTGTAGAGTTCTTCTTCTATTAGGACCATCAACATTTACCCTCACAAATAAACTGAGAAGAAATATTACTACTTTGCAACAGAATTCTAGATTTCAAATAATAACTACTTAGTTATTGCCAATGAATCAACATGAACGCATTTTGGCAATTGAATGAAATATCTAGGCTGATAAAGTAAATAATTTTGAGAATTTTAGTAATAAGGGTATTTGTTTATGTAAATGAAAAAGGATATTTTAAGAAAGCCCAACGACTAAGTTTGTTTAATAAACGAATACCTACCTAAATGATTTCATTTATTACTTTGGCAATAGTGCTTGAAGTAATAATGAAAATAAACAAACATGTCGCTGAGATTTGTGCACTGCACTGTATAAGGTGTGCTGTATAATTTCAAAGCGGTGGAAAATTTTCCGTATGCGTATTTGAAGTCTAATAGCAGCGTCTACCGGAATGAATAGAAAAAGTAAAGTATTGGTGGAGCGACAGTCATGTGCCGTGATGAAACAACGGACGGCGAACACGGAAAAGTTTGGAGTAGACGAAAAATTCTTATTTCGGACTTTGAAATGCGGTTGTAGAAGTATCACTGCACGATTCATTTCATTTGAAATATGCCAAAACAGACGTCATCAGGAAGCGCGTATAATTGGACTCCGTCGAATTCTAAAGATAAACAACCCCAGCTAATTTATCTAGTTGAAGTAAGTTTAAGCAAGTGTAACAAAAGAATGAATAGGTACTGCGGAATAAATGAAATTGCTCAGCTGCTGCCGGAGAGCGCTCAGAACTAAATGAAGGCAGAGTAGCCAACATGATTAATTACAAAGTAAAATAAAAAAAAAAAATTCTTAAGAGGTAATACGAAAGTGACTTCTGCTACGCGCGCTTTATGTTTAAGAAAGGACGTCTAAAGTTTTCCTTTGTATGTAGCTGCACTGTGCTCCTGTAGGCCTCATCTTGACTCTCGAATGCATCCTTAAGTACAAGATTTTTTCACTCTCGCCTTTGTTTCGTGGAAGATACCATCGCTGTTTAGGTTTTAATACGATTGCAAAGAAATTAAGTGGATGCGTAATATATTTGAAACAATGTCAGTATTATCGGTGCAATAACTTGGCAGTATTGGCTGTCGTAATAATGGCAATGGTAAGTCTTTGTTTATGTTATATTTAGTGTCGGTTTGACATATAGACGTTTCGGTCGCAGCCCTATGCCCAAGTTAGTCCAAGAGGAGAAGTAACATCGCTTTAATAATTAAACGCGTGTGTGGCAGCATAACAAATAGCTCAGGTAATTTATGCTTTCCAATCTTACGAGAGGGACATTAAAAGATCCTCATGGGAAAGTCCCCAGTGATACAATTTAATTAACGCGGCTAACGAATAAATTATTGTTTTAAAAGTGGTAAATATCCTTTAATAATTTTTAATTTAATAAATGAACTATATAGATCAATTTACATACATACATAGACTCACGCCTGTTTCCCCGAAGGGGTAGGCAGAGGCATATTATACGCCCACTTTTCGCCAGTGTTTTCATCCCACGTAATAGGTGGCGAGCCTATTGCCGCTTATTGGGACATTTTGTTTGCAAGAGCCTCGTCCGTTTATCGGCAGGTGCACCACTTGCAGGTGAGGTTGGCTTGGGACCCTAAGTTCTTGGTGGGAACCCTATAGATCAATTTATTTTGTTACATTTTTATAATTAGGTACATTACAGATGATTAATTATAACTATATATATTACTATCTTAAATAATCATACTGTCTAAGAATAGTACATAAAAATAAAAAGTAAAAATAGATACATATGTACAGGTGTGTTTAGGCGTCGTAGAATGCCTCCGCATCAATATCATCGGGTAACGTGCCCAGGGCGCAAGTTTTATTAAGGCTCCGTCGAAAGATACGCCAGATGTAGACTGCTGGGGAGCTGCTGCAATACGAACAGAGAGAAAAAATAGAGGAGCGTAATAAAAGAGTGTCTATTTCAAATATAAATCTCTCGTTGTAACGAATTGTCTCTCCTGAAAAATAAGACGTAGGTCGGCGAGTTTGTCGCTTCTTGCTTTCGTTGACTTGGAAAATTTCTGAGACGACGCTCTAAAAACCCTTTGTAGGATTTGCGACGAGTTTATGTGTCGTCCTGGGAGCGAAAAGTTAAACAATACACGGCTACATGTTTACATAGAGGGAAAGAATTGTCAGAGTTACTTATAGAGTGTGTAATTGTGAAAAAATCGTTTCCACTGGCGACTGCCGATGCAGGTATAAACGTTTGCTCGCCGCCGACGTCGCGAACCGTAGGCGAGCGCTATGATTCAATTACACGGAGAATACGTTCTCGATATTTTCAGCAAAATTGATATTGCACTTGCTTTAACAACGCTCTGTATTTTGTATCCGATAAAATTGTTTGATTATGGATTGAACTATTTATTAGATTCTGTTGGTGTTGTTTGTATACGCCAGTGATAAATGGAATTGATTGCGATTTGATAAAACTGCTTGTTGTAAAATGCAATGTTTATTGAATTTCTGATTTCTTGTGGCATTAAATTTGGTAGCTTCACAGTGTTAAAAACTCGATTACAATAATTCAGCAATAACAATTCCAACGCAACATACCTAAAAGTCTGCGTAAAATATCATATAGAACGGTACGAGTCAAAAATTGTTGGCAAGCTAGTCGGACGCACTATAACAGTGCCCTTAACCCATCCATCACCATTACGGGGCCTACATTCATAATAATGTTTCACAACGAGACACGAATACTATCGACTATCCAGGCAAGTGGTAAAGCGAGCTGAGATACAATTCTACTAGTGTTTACTAGGACATAATACCCGGATCGTTCGATAGTTATGTCTCGTCGAGTAGTTATCAGACCGCAAGGGCAGTAAAAGCTAATTAGTGGGGCGGCAATAACGGTTTGAACGTTAACGCGGCGTCGGGATTGGGAAAAATATCCTCTTCCGAGCGACCCAATTGGTGGAGTATGATTAGTTTATAATTTGTGACGCGCACAGCCGAATTGTGGCTGGTGTTCACATTTTGGTCTGTTAACCATTACTGAACTGATTTATTACACGTGTTCGATTATTAAATTGTACCACCACTACCATCTAATGATTTTGATAAAAGATTAGCTTTTAGGTGAAGCGAAATGGTGTTTAATGGAAGGGTTCGGCTAGTTAACGTGCAAATACCTTTCTGTGTCGTATAATAAGCATAAGACTCGCTCAAGGTACGCTTTTCTTAGAAAGGGACTCTAATATTACGCAAACATTGAGTGATACTCAATGTCTTCTTATTTAATGAGAATTTTGTGAAGTATTTATCTTGGAACCGAGAAAAATACTTAGGTTAAAATCATACTGATATAAAAATATCCTCAAAATTAAGATAAACAACATTTTCTCAAACCATTCGTAAAACATAATCGAATCAAAATATAAATAAAATCAGTTCAGTATAAATATAGTATTATTCAATAAACTAAAATATAACATATAGACGAAACATAATATTATTTTCGTTCCATTTAAATAATTTGAATGCGAAGGTTATTTTAGTTGAACAAAGACCAACTTTACGCAGTACATTCATACGTCGGTGGAATACCTAATTAGTGTAGGCAAATCATTACAACCCGCAACTAAAGAAGTAAAGTAATGAAATATGTATAATAATAATATAAAGGAAATTTGAACAGGAAAACTGGAGGCGTGTTTGTGTCATGTCTAATATAGAATGCGAGTTTTTCATTTTCCTTTATAAGGTTAATAAAAAATATGCTCTGGGGAATGGTTGCATATAGTTATTTTAAATTTTACACACAGAAATGTGGGACCATAAAATTCTAACAAGCACCTATATTGCATGCTAGAATATTAGCTATATTATGTTCTGGGTGCCGAGTACCCAACCACACTTCGCAGATGACATTTCAAAGAATAATGGAAAGTAATTTTAACACCTTTTATACCCGTGTCAGATTCTATTTCGTTGAAAGTTGAGGTTTGGTTATTGTTTGTTTCTTTTTATTTTTATATTTGTGGCATAGTACGTATTGATATTTAGCGAGATTATTTATTATTACAGTTTCTTAGCTTTGCCTTAATTGGTGAAGCACAAAATACTTAGAGGCACATCTAGTCATCTGCTCCCCGCGTTTCCAACATGATCGTCGGGCCACCTTGCTTATGACGTCCTGTGTGAGTCCGGCACTCCAAAACCTTTCTGCTCCAACGGCCACTTCATATAAATGCACATAAATAAATAATTTGCTTTTATGTACAGGTGTATCGGAGACCATGAGTTTCTCCACATACAGTTTGTACATGAAGCTCATAGTCGTTATAATGATACTGGAACCAGTAAGGTTGGCTATTCCGAAAACAATTGAGCATGTAAGATTTTACCAGTCAACGGTTAATAAAAGACTCTTTAACGGCAGTTTGATAAGTCCAGGGTGGAGTTTATCGGCGATTCAATCGACGACGCTGCAAAGATAATAATCCTGAGAAGTGCCGGGAGCTATGGCCGGGGGCTTAACTCGGTATCAGTTATGTGCTCAAGTGTTTTTAATGTCCTATAAATTAGACCAGTCCTCTTAAGAGCTATTGAAATAAGAGAATTTGTTGAAGGACTGCCATTGAGACTTTAATCATCATGGCCGCGCCTTGCACTGTTGGCTGCTTGAAAAGACTCAAAAGGGCCAAATTTACCTATAACGGTATTAGACTAATTAAAAGGTTATGAATAATTTGGTCTACTACATTAAATAGATAAAATAGGGAATAAATTATGCTATAACACTTTGACAGAATCACGAGGATGAAATTATTCTCAACCACACATATCGAGATAGAGAGTTCACATTTATTCCTATTTTAACCCATTCCCAGTCCCATGGCTCAGGACAATTGAATTTCTATTGTGTCTGGCGGTCGGACAGTGAAAGTGTTAAATACAAGAGTGCCCTTCACAGTACGAAGATATCCACAAACTGAATTGAAAGGATTTTAGTCTCTAAGATTGTAAATAAAAGTAATGAAGAAAGTATTAAGTTGATAGAATTTCTGAAAACTGAGGTATGAGCTGCGAAAGTTGGTAAGTAATTTAGTTGATCCATGACGTCAGGAGTGTGAAATTTAAGATGTTTAGTAAAATTACATCTATATGGAGAAAAGTGAAAAGTGAAAAATTCATATTTCATAAAATTAATAATGAAACGGTTTCAATGCCCTAATATATACCACGCACATCTTAAAAAAATAACGCTGATCCTCAGCAGAATGTTTAAGTGATATAATATATCAGCGTCTTGTAGCATACTTATGCTCCTCACCCGACCGACGAGCGTATGCTCGTCGTGAACCTAATACTCCAGTAATGGTCTAGAGGACGCACCTATACTGATTTAACGTTTCATACAGAGAGCAGACAACTACAAAGTACGTTTCCGGCTTGTTAGGTTCCTATATAGTGGAATTATTCAAGAACTCCTAAAGGAGTCGAAGGGACGCACAAGGATGACTCAATTGTTGAGCAGAGTAAGATTCGATGAGGATCCGGGACTTTTGACGGCCTATATTATTGAGCTATAAACCATAAAGGCTCCTCGCTTTATAAACGCTAAAACAAAACACGGGCGACCGCATATTTCATGTTTATTCACTCCGACTTAAATTATGTCCCGCAAAGAACTCAAGTGAGATTTTTACGAAGCACTTTTAATTTTCTCCGGATGGGAGGAAAAATGGCGTGTCCATCGGAGAAATGTATTTAAACTAGTCGAACGCCTCACCGCTTGCAAAATACAATCTGATAAAAAGTATGGTTTGCGTTTCCCTCAAGACAACTTAATACAAAATGACGAAGTGAGCTAACTACAATGTATAGGAACAATACAAATATTGTTCCTATACATTGTAGCCCACATACTTTAAAACCCTTATACGAGGAAATTCTAAGCCCGGGTGTATAATTACTCAGTACAACTTTTCCGTTCCCCTCAAAATTTATGCTGTGCGTTGATGAGTTAGACAAGACAAACTGTTTTATGTGTTAGATAAACTGCAACTTGCCGTATACCATGCGTCATGTTGCGGCCTCTATTAATCTTTATATGAACGTTGGCTCGCATGGGATCCGACGTAGTCACACAACTAACAAATCTGTTATAATACTGTGTCATCCTGTTGATGAAATCAGAATTTATCTCGCCTACCGATTAAAGTCATTAAAGGGGTTAAAGAGCCTCTATAATATCATCTTTTTGCTGACAAAAGTATTCAGGCTTAATGTTATAAATTCCCCGTCATTTATTGAAGGCAATTTCAATAGCAGGATCCGGATTTTTCTAACACAATGATCCAACTGCGCTTTTTTAAGTGAACAAATACAGTTTTTCTTAAAACAGTATCGAGTACCGAGTTAACTTCAAATATATTTTGTATTTCACGCGGTAATAGTGAACACTATTGGTGAAGAGTTCTTTTTTTCGGGATAATGTGTACTTATTTCGAGCGAATAGGGCTTAACAGTGTTTCTGAGGCATTTAAGCTTGAAATGATAGCATTAAGTAAACACTACGGGTATGTTGTAGGAAGGATGATAGTACATCGCGGCACTATTAAAGTTATTTTTGTCACAACATTGATTTGAATAATGGACTAGAACCGTTTAGGTTGTAGTCCATTATAGTATAGTAGTAGTTTAGGTAGGCAGCACACCTACCCATATCAAAATCAGTTTAAAAGCAACAAACTAGCGTGGTCATGGCTAGCTTATCACAAATTTGATGAATAGTTACATCAGTCCAACTAATCTTTTTGCTTTTTAGGGTTGGTCTATGTTAAACTACGAGGAACTCTTACCGGCTTATTATGAAATATGGAGTAAATATATACACTACTATTTTTTAATTAGTACAAAAACTTTAAGGACAGATTAGCGAAGACATTATTATCATATATGTGACGTAAGAATTTCATATTATCTGTTCGCGACAGACATTAAAGACCTATGACAGTGAATAGTGTTTTCGAAACCGAGAGTGAAAATCGTATAAAATCAGTGCTATCCAATCGTGCGGTACACCGGGTTCGGTTCCCGGACGCGTCAAAGTGACAAAATAACTGAGAATTTTTATCATAAACTTTGTTTATGTACGATAGTGTTTACTTAAGAAAATCTGTATTTTTTCTTATGCATCGTAGGTTTTCATGTAATAACTTCGAATTGAATAAAGATATTTTCATGATATTTATTTTAATAGATGCCCCATATGGTGGCACACAACAGCCTACCAAAATTACATATATAACTATAGTGTTTAATAGGTTTTTAATAGAAAATATAGAAGGTGGGCCCTTGTGTGACGACATTTTTCAACAGTTTTTCTAGAATAGATTAGTGGCGCAAGCAGTAAGGTCTAGGTATTGTATACCAATAGAAAGAACTTTTTGAGACCTATCTAACTATGTATAGAACAAATATGCTTGTATCATAGTTCCTAAGATAAATACACATTTGTACCTTATCGAAAATAGAAATAAATAAAACATTCTCTGTGCACATGTTCGGTGCGATGGTCGTCGTTAAGGTAAAGTTCCGAAGTACCTAAGCGACCACGTATTCGGCCAGTTTGTTGGCGTCCCAACCACCATCTCGTGACCAAGTAACCATATGTAACCATCAAGCACCGAACACCTGAACAGCATCGGTCTCAACGTATGAAGATGTTTTATTTCTGAAGCCCCGAATAGATAAAAGCCATACAGTCCACACACACCGATAGAAGGGCATCGTCGTAGCATCACTCGACGGCAAAATACCACCAGCGCACTGTAGCGGACTAGCTAAGGTTCGATTCCTGGCATCCGTTACAATATCTATAAAGAGCGAAGTTATTATCATTTGTTTATTGTATAAAATCTCACTTAAATCATAGTCATATTTTACAATCCATTCACTAATTCATCGATAATATGCCATCCTGCTCATTCGCATTCTCTCTGTCGCACTTATGATGTAGGTAGCCTTAGACAATAAAATGAAGCAAAATGATAGGTGTAGGTAGTTACTTTTTAATTTTCTTAATTCTACCCTCTCCCTCATACTTCATCCGAGCTTAGGACCGGCAAAATTTCCTGTTTTACAAGTAATTAAAAGCCTTCGATTCGATCGAAACCTGGGCGGTGCTACAGTCTCTCGAACGGTGCCGGATTGACTACCGATATATCGAAGTGCTGAAGTGTTTGTATGAAAACGCCACTATGTCAGTCCGCCTCCAGGACCAGAGTTCGAAACCTATTCAACTCCAGCGAGGGGTGAGACAGGGGATGTCATATCCCCGAAACTGTTTACCACTTCGCTGGAGGATGTTTTCAAGCTTCTGGACTGGAATGGGCTCGGCATCAACATCAACGGCGAGTACATCACTCACCTTCGATTCGCAGACGATATCGTAGTCATGGCTGAGACCATGGAAGACCTAGGCACAATGCTCGATGGCCTCTGTAGAGTCTCTCAACAAGTAGGTCTTAAGATGAACATGGACAAGACGAAAATCATGTCGAACGTCCATGTTGTACCTGCTCCTATTCAGGTTGGGAACTCTACGCTCGAAGTTGTCGACAAGTATACCTACCTGGGACAAGTAGTCCAATTTGGTAGGTCCAACTTCGAGAAGGAGGTCAATCGTCGAATCCAACTCGGTTGGGCAGCGTTCGGGAAGCTACGACATATCTTCTCGTCTGATATCGCGCAGTGTCTCAAGACGAAAGTCTTTGACCAGTGTGTGTTGCCAGTGATGACTTACGGATCAGAGACGTGGTCGCTCACTATGGACCTTATCAGAAGGCTCAAGGTCACTCAGAGGGCGATGGAGAGAGCTATGCTTGGAGTTTCCCTGCGAGATCGAATCAGAAATGAGGAGATCCGCAGTAGAACCAAAGTCGCCGACATAGCTCTCCGGATAGCCAACATAGGCTTTGGGCCACTCATCCATCCTCCTACCGCGATTCCAACAAGATCGTCGGTTTCTTTGGGTTGCGGAGGAATAAATCAGCTGTTTGTGTATCCTATATAGGTATAATACATATTACACTTAATTCAGGATTTTGGTTTTGGTGGTAGCGCTTTATCCCGCCGCGGACAGATTTTATCAAAGTAAACAAAAAAGTAAAAAGTTATTTGTCGTAGGACTCAGATGACTGTGATCGGACATGAGGTGTAACTCTATGATGCCCAGCACTAAATACATTACCACTTTTAATTGACATAGCTATTAAACGTAGTCCTCAATTAGACTTTATTATTAATAAACATTTATCTTACACAAGTATTTAGACCTAAGCCACTGAGCTGATGATAATACTAGGCACTTTACAATCAAAAGAAACTTCATCGTTTAATAAGTGTATTCTTGAAAAACACGACAGAATTCTCGAAGTAATTTTAGGTAGGCAATTATATTTCTCTGTACAAAATTGGAGCGCCACAGCACGTTCCAACATTGGATGTCGTCCCAAATCCAAGGCGTATCCAAACCTTGTTAAAAAGTCCTCGACATATTTCAGATTGCCCAGGTCTCGTGGGTCAAAAGTCCCTACTACTATATTCACCGTTGGAGCGGCGTTCGCGAATACAGTCGCACAATCGAATATTCAACTAATGGTACTTTTTACCTCTAAATCCGGGTGTAATATTTTTAAGTTTGACATTTTACCAAGCTGGTAATTAACTAGAATTACAAATGTCGAGAAGGTTAATTAATGTATACAAAATTCTTCCGTTCCTGAGTGACTGACAAGCAACGGACAGAAACGAAATGAAATGAAAACTACAGAAACTACTGTGCGTAAGTACCTGAAAGGCATGTACATATGTACCTTAGAGATGGCATAGTTGTGCACTAAGAGAAGATTTCTGGAAATCTCTTCGTTAAGAAGGAAAAAAATGGGTTCAAACTTGTAATTCTTATGATAGCCTATCTAAGTTAATAAGTTATTTTGATTAACTTAGTTGTTCTAGTTCAGCTTTTGTAATTTTTTTTTAAGCAATACATTATTTTATCTTACCCTACACTACCACTCACTACCCTAGCCGTTTAGCATCCGGATTTTACTATTTGTATATGGCATTCATGGTAGTCAAGGCTCTTACAAAGCGAATATTCAACAAAAAGTATAGAAGTCCTGAATAGCATAGGTATCTAAGATTTCAAAGTATAAAGTCAAACATTCACATCAGCACATCATCAGCCCTTTATACTGTTCCACTGCTGGGCACGGGCCTCTTCTCACTATGAGAAGGGTAATGCCATAGTCCACACAGATAATAGAAGTCAAACATTACACACAGATAATACATTTTATAAAAGAGCTTAAGTGATAGTGATAAATACACATAGCATTCATGGCTTTGATAAACTATGCTTGGCAATAGCAAATAAGGAAATATATCATGGCAACATGATATGGTATTATAATTTCTATATTTTTTTTTTAATTCATCATCATCATATCAGCCAAAAGACGTCCACTACTGGACATAGACCTCTCCCAAGGCTCTCCACACGGACCGATCTTGAGCCTTTCAGCTTTAACGGCCATCGCTTCTTCTGGCTATGTACCCTGCCCACTGCCACTTCATCTTGACTATTCGGAGAGCTATGTCAGTGACTTTGGTTTGAATGCGGATCTCCTCATTTCATTCGATCTCGCAGGGATTATTATGAATTGATGTATCTAAAAGGCGAAATATTTAAATTTCGCTTTTTAATGCCGACATTACAACCGTTAATATAAAACCACACCTTTAAATAAACACGCTACACACATGGTACTTAGAAAGTATACATAAATAATATAGTTTAAAAGCCATCGTAAAGTGCCCCTGCATCACTGTCGACTGGTAGCGTGCCCGAAATACTGCCAACATGGCTTCAATGAGTGGAATTACTAATTCTATGCGCAAATAAGAAATATAGACTTAAACTGTCGAACTGTCAGCCTCATTGATGAACATGAAGAGAATAAATCTAAATCGAGCATATTAATAACATAAACACAAAAGTTTTGATCTAATATGATACGATTATTGTCTGTTGCTGTCTATTCACCTTGAACATGAAGTGGGGATTAAGTAATCGAACAGTGCGTACCAATCACAACGTGCTCAAATATTGCTTTTGTGCTGCTAATTAGTTAGAATTAATTATCGCTATCATGATCTTTCCTGGTGTTTCAGTTATAGAATTCGTTAATATCATTTGTAACTGTCCACCTCTATCCCCTGTTGTGTTCAGCGATTGTTTGCTCTGAAATTGTCTCATTGTGGTCGGGACAAATACTCCTACACCTTGGAACAAAACCTGTTCAATTTCCACCGAGTTGCATCACATTTACATGTTAACGGTGGCGGCAATGTCGCTTGATTTTAATTTTTGTAAAAAGATTTCCTTGCTTGTTGTACACTATATAGCTGTGTTTAAATGGCCGAGAGCTCCACTTAATCAAGGTCTTTGATACAGACCGATAATGCGACTAACTAACGAAGGTAATTGTGGAATAACACGTACCTATGTACTTAAGTTAGTTACTCGTAGTCCACTATGTTAAGCGCGCCTCTTAAACAAAGAAACCGCAAGGAATTTATATAAGGTAGACAATGGCAGATCATATCGTGGGTATAATGGAAGAACTAAATAACTCAGATTCAGGCCAAATAGACCTTTTACCGTTTTTGTGAACCCCTAAATGTGCCGCATCTTTAATTTGGTCTAACAAACATTCTTATTAACCCAATAAAAAAATAAAGCCATTTTTGTGTTTCAATTGCAAAAATAGATATCTAATATATAAAATTCTCGTGTCACAGTTTTCGTTCCCATACTCCTCCGAAACGGCTTGACCGATTTTGATGAAATTTTTTGTGCTTATCCGGTATCTATGAGAATCGGCCAACATTTATTTTTCAAAAAAAAAAAAAAATTTGCAAAACAACGTTTGCCGGGTCAGCTAGCGTATGTATAAAAATAAGTAAAAAAATGAATAACTCTATAAATAAAAATAACTCTATAAACAACTGTGACTTCTGATCACTTGAGTATGGAAATGAATTAGCTAAATTGAGTTATTTAGTTCTTCCGCGCACGAAAATATTTTAATGAAACTAGTCAAGTTGAAGGAAAACTAAACAACTTGGGTTATTTAATTCGGGCATTAATGAGCGTTCTTTCGTTTTTAAATAAGTATTTTTATTTATTTCTTCTTCGAGAAAATATAAATTTATAAGAGATTCCAATCAAATAAATGTCATTAGGTGAAATTATTTAAACTAAATAATGGTTGAGATTAATAGGGTTTGTTGAGCAACTCTAATATATCAGTATCAAGTAGGTAGGATAATCCTTGCTGATGGCTGTACTTAATAACTAAATCTAGGCAAGTATATGTATAAGATGGTTGTACTTAATAACTAAATTTCGGGGGGATGGGCCTCGTTAGCCTTGGATGGCAACCCGTCTAGGAGAAGGAACACTCCGAAATTAAACCAACATTTAGGGAGCATACCCGAAAACAAACCCCAATCCAAGGTGTCAACCGACCCGTGCCGAGGGATTCGTGGCCAGAGGGCAAGCTGGTCGCAAACGGAGGGTGCATGTGTTGGTGGTCACAGGGCACAGCTGGGATTCCACCTTATCCCCGTAAAGGGCTCTGCGGGGACGGACATTTTAAATCCCTAATGTTCGTGGGAACGCTATGGGAACTGAAAATTATATTTCTCAAGACGACGGCGACGCGGTTCGCAACCCATCACGTCTCGTTTCCCGCGAGGGCGAAAAGTGCCTTACGAAAAGCCGGTTTGCAACATTAAATGTTGGAGGAGGAATGGATGGCAAATTGAATGAAGTATGCCAGATGATGGATGATAGAAAAATTGATGTTCTTTGTGTGAATGAAACAAAAAGGAAAGGTTGTGGCCCCACCAAGCACGACAGCTACACGGTTTATTAGTCTGGGGTAGACCAGAGCCTGCACGGGAGTTGGTTTAGTACTGTCTGCGCGAATGAATGAGTGCGTTAAGGAATTTTAATGTGTAAATGCTAGACTATTTTGGATGAGAATGAAAGTAGGACTTACTCGTCTCTTTATTGTAGGGGTTTACGCCCCGGTCAATATAGTAGCAAGTATGTCACAGCGAGAACAAGACGAAAGGCAGGAATTTTGGGAGAATTTAAGAGCGATTTTGAGGAAATGTAAGGATAACGAAAGATTGATCTTGTTAGGTGATTTCAATGGCTGGGTGGGAGCAAAACGAGATGAATTTGAAAGGGTCTTAGGTGGATTTGGTGATGAGAGTGTGAATGAAAATGGAAAAGTATTGCTTGAGGTTTCTTTAGAGGGGAGCCTTCGTGTGACAAACACCATGTTTGATCACAAAAGGATACACATGTAAGCGCGTGAGGCTAAAATGGTAGAAGAAGTATGATTGATTTTATAATTGTAGATGAACGTTTGAGAAAGAATGTGTTAGATACAAGGGTGTATCGAGGAATCGGCACCCACACAGACCACTTCTTGGTGATGAGCCGGATAAGTGGGCTCTTTAAAGGCTGGCGACACCGAAATTATGATGAAAATAGGGTCTTGGAAAGAATAAAAGTAAAAAATCTGCAAGAGAAAGATGTGAAAAATGAGTATAAGCGAAGATTGACAGCAAGATTTGAGAGGTTCGATGACATAAATGATATGGAAGAATTATGGCAGTCTTTTAAAGAAGAGGTAGTATGTGTAACATCTGAAGTATGTGGTGTGATCAAGAGAAGGAAAATACGAAAGGTTAAGAATATATGGTGGGACAAGGATGTACAATCAGCAGTGTCAGTGAAGAAGAAACCTTGGTTAGATTGGTTGGCTGCCAGAGCAAATGAAAGAATGGGAAAAGCAACGAATGCAGACATAGATGAAGCAAGAAAGGAGTTTGTTAGGTCAAAAAGAATAGTGAAAGAAATGGTTAAAAGGAAAAAAGAGGAAAAGAAAGATGAGCTTGATAGCAGATTGTCTGACAATTTCCAGAGGAACATAAAGTTTTTCTGGAAATCCGTTCGTGCAGTTCGAGGAAGAACTCAATCCTCAGAATACACGTCAATCAGAGACAAGAATGGAAAGATACTGAATGGTGAATCGTGCGTGCTTAAGAGATGGAAGGAGTATTTTGAAGGTTTATTTGAAAGACCAGCGATAGAGACATCGATCGCCGGAATGAATGGTAATAATAGCAATGATGAAAGTGATATTGGCGTAGATGAGATTATGAAGGCGCTGGGAAGAAAGAAATTAGGTAAAGCTGCAGGATGTGATAGGATTACAGTTGAAATGCTGAAGGCTGGACAGGGCATCATAGTTGGTCAGCTGCAGCGCTTGTTTAACTTGTGTTGGAGCACCGGCCGAGTACCTGACGACTGGGCTACAGCTGTAGTTGTGCCTCTTTATAAAGGAAAAGGCTCGCAACAAGACTGCAAGAACTATAGAGGCATTAGCCTTCTCAGCATTGTTGGAAAATTGTATGCTAAGGTGTAACGTACGTCCGGTACTTACCGCGTTGCGTCACAGTACCGCCCATACGCTCGGCCAATCAGAGAAAGCCATCGTCCGCACTCGCAAAGCCTGACCAAATATGGTCATAAACGGACTCTCAGCCTGATGGAGGGCCCGGTATATAAAGGGGCCGACAGAGAGGCCGGCACCGCTACTCTACACTAACCTACTACCGCTACTAAATTCTATACCGCTATATCTATAATTATACTACTTTATACGTGTATCCTGGTCCCAGCTGTGGGTTCCAGGTTTACCTTAAGCTCCGGGCTACACTACCTAGACCGCTACACCTGCTGCATCGCCTTCGGCGTCGCCTCTGCCGAAGAGTCTGGCCTGTCCCGCTCCTCGTACTCGCACCGCCGGCGTCTGCCCGCTGAACCAACGGTCTGCGAGGATCTACCGCTACGCGCAGCCTTCGAGCAGCCTGCCTACACACTACCGGAGGGAACGGCGTGGGAGACTGCAGCCCTTAGTGTTCCGGCCAGTGTCGTGTTGTTGGTCGGTCATACTCGTGGCAAGGGAAGTGAGACAATACTCGGCAAATAAACGCATAGAACCTTTTCTGCGTTTTAATACCAGAACCCGCTACAAAGGTACTGATTGAAAGAGTTATGGAAGTAAATGACAAAAAAATATGGGATGTACAAGCGGGATTCCGAAAGGGTGCACGGATTAAGTATTTTCCTTGCGGTGCATAGCCGAGAAATTCTTGGCCAAAAGTCAAATGTCTATTGCGCATTCGTGGATTTGGAAAAGGATTACGATAAAGTGGTGAGGAATTAAATGCGGTCGGTACTGTCGATGTATGGGGTGAACAGCAGCCTCCTACGAGCTCTGAAATCCCTTTATGAAGATTCCAGAGCTTGTGTGAGGCTAAACGGGTCGTACACTGACTGGTTTCGAGACAGGTGTTAGACAGGGATGTGTAGCGTTGCCGTGGCTGTTCAACCTCTTCTTGGACTGTTGTTAACAAGATTAGAAACAGAGTGACTGTGGATTAAGGATGAATGGGTTACTCGTCAAATGCCTCCTTTATGCTGATGATCAGGTAATACTTGCGTCTTCAGCGGAGGAGTTGCAGGAGATGGTAACAATCATGCATGGTGCTTTAGGGAGGAAAGGAATGAAAGTGAATGTGAGCAAAACGAAAGGTTATGGTTTTTGAAAAGGAGGAATGTGTTACGGCTTGTAATGTTATGATGGATGGACAACGAATGGAACAAGTGAATGATTTTGTGTATTTAGGTACCTGTTTACTAGGAATGGTAAGAATAAAGAAGATATTGAAAGAAGAGTTAATGCAGGTAATAGGGTGAATGGAGCTTTGAAGGCTTTTATGAACAGTCATAACGTATCCAAAAAGGCACGTTTGGCTGTGCATAGAGGGGTGTTGGTACCTACACTTATGTATGGTAGTGAAAGTTGGGTATGGCAGAAGTGTCATGAAAGTAGAATAAATGCCGTAGAAATGAGAGCACTGAGAAGTATGTGTGGTGTGTCTTTGACTGACAGAGTAAAGAATTGTGTGATAAGAGAGTGTTGTGGGGTAAAAGAAGATGTAATGACAACATCGAGAAAGGTATGCTAAGGTGGTTTGGGCACGTGGAGAGGATGGATGATGAAAGACTGACCAAGCAGATATATAAGGCAAGTGTGGATGGGACAGGACGAAGGGGAAGACCTAGGCGGACGTTCTCTGACCAGATTGGAGACATCCTCAAAACAGGATAGGTTAGAAGTACCCTGAACAGAAGAGCATGCATGAGAAATTTGATGGGAGTGAATGAAGCAAGAGAGATATGTCAGGATCGTTGCAAATGGCGTTCCGTAGTCTCTGCCTACCCCTCCGGGAAACAGGCGTGAGTCTATGTATGTATGTATAATAACTAAATCTAGGCAGACAATCAATAAATAATTATAATACTGTATACTTAATTAATAAATAAATACATATAAATGTGAAGTATAAGTGTAGTTTGTGCTTGTATGGGGCAATTGTTCAGTCCTCGATATTGCTTCCATTTTTGTCAAGCAAAAGGAGACAGAAACTGTGCCAGTGTGTGATGGACGAAGCTCACGTTAAGTGAGCCGAGTAAATATGTGCTGAGGAGTGTAAGTTAATAAGTAAAATACTCCCCGGGTTTAAGGATGATGATTTGAATTCCATCCGTTGCCACTAGGTAGTTGATCTGTCCGCCAAGAGCTGTCTGCAGCGAGGTTTCAAACAGCAAACTCAATGTATTTCACACTTCTATTCACAATATTACAATATTAATGAAACATAAGCGTTTGATATTGATTTAAATGTAAAACACTTTACACACTAAATCTGTAATTTGTTAGTCGCTAATACTGTTTAACTCCGTAATCTTTTCTACCTAATAAACTAATGAGTTTACGCAACAAAACTTCTTAATTCTTTAACCAAGTCAGGAATAGGAACGAGGATGGGAGATTGATACAGTGTTCAAGTTCTGAAACTTTGTAGCCATGTTTACAATGAAGATAGAGTTGTACTAGCGTGACCCAAAGCAATGGTATTTGAAACATGATTTCGTAAAATAATCATGACTACGCATAGCGGAAGGTGGTATCAATGATTTAAGCTTGAATGAGAATGGCCGTCCTTTCCCGTATTTTTTTATAGCAGGTCTATCGTGATATGTCAACCGATTGTGGTGACCGACACAGTTATGTGCATAGAAGAATACGAAGTAGTTTATGTTCTTGTTGTGGAAGCGCTTTTTACCTGCCGCGTGTCGCTGGAGTACGCGGTGCTCGTAAACAGAATTATAGGGTAGAATAAATTGCACAGTAAAAATAAAATGTTCAGTAATTTTAAGCTACAGGTATCTATACACTGCCGTGGCACTGCTTCATACTTGGGGCAAGCAGAGGAGGTGTATGTCGCTTTCTCAAGGTGTTTGAAAGCTCTCCCCCGTGGGATCTCCACCTTGTCGTGGTGGGGGGGCTCAGTAACCGTGGATTGGTCACCCGCGGTGAAGCTAAGAGGGATCCAGGAGGGGACGCTCCGCGTGGGCTTGGAGGGGCCTGCGCAGGATGCGTCCAACGGTGCGGGTGCGGGGGCAGTTCTGTCTGTCCCTCGCAGTCGGGTGCGGTCGCGGGAGGAGAGGCGTGTCGGTGTTGCGTTGCCGCGCGCCCTATCTCCCGCGACCAAATGGGGGCGCACCATTCGATGCGTCGCGGTGGGGCCGCAGAGGAAGAGGAGATGCGGTGCGTTGCCGTCCTCCCTATCCTCTGCGGCCGCTGGGCGTTTTGGCGGCGGAGTCCAACACCTTAATCCGTCGCCAAGGGGGTTTTGTTCGGGGCCCGCCTGACCATCTGGCGGGCCAATACCCGTCGGAGGGTGGCGACGAGTGCTTAGGTGATGCCCCACCCTCCGACACACGGGTACATGGCGGCAGTCGAGGTGGTTTTTAGTGGAAACACCACATACTCCGGCTCTTATTTCCCCCAAGAGTCGGAGATCCGAAGGGATTTTCCACCTCGTAAAACAAAAAAAAAAAACAAAAAAAAAAGGTGTTTGAAAGCTCATGATATCAATGTCTTTTGACTTAACACCTTAACGAGATCAGTCAAGATCGCGTGGTGTGGTTCCTGCATATTTTGTCGCGTCTTTACCGTGCGAGGTCGCAAACGCCGATTGTTCTCAAAATTTGACAAATGTTTCCAACGCTTGTCGAATTTCTAGCATACATCACGTATACATACCTTCAATCTCCCAAAATGCTACTTTTGAGAGCCACACATTAACGCGGCACCGTTTTTATATGTACAAGTTTTGACATAGCTATATTAACTCAATACTGAATCGGAAGGTATATGTACAAATTTTAATAACTTTTTCGAGTAGTTCTGTTCATGGTTTATATGGGTGCGTGATGCGTAAATTGAAAGTTTTAACAGCAAGGTAGATTCTAAAAAATAATATCACAAGAATTGATTTAAACACAACAGCAGTGTAGTGGACGACATAAAGTCAACATAATACGATACTAAGTTAATTTACAGACACGAAAGTGGACGGTGAAACATGAGAAATGTTGACAGCAACGGATTTAGGTTACTTCCTAATGGGCTGCTCATAAATGGGGTCGCCTTAAGTCCCCAATTTTGGGAGAACGTCCTGTTTACCCATACGGGTACCTCGCATCCGATGGTATTTAAACCTACTACGGCCACAGGAAATAAAGACTTAGAAGCGCTTAGAGACGATTGCACTTACAGTTCACAGTCAACGAGGTAAAACTACAGAGGCGATCGATACGTAGGAAGGTCACAGTATTGAAAACAATTCTGAAAGGTGATTCGAACAAAGATTTTCTTTAAATACAGCTCTTGCTAAACACCTGTCGAAAACAACCAAAGGATAGTCTCTACGTATTGGAAGCAGTGTCGAAATGTACTGGTTAATGTATTTCTGGTTTCTTTTGACATGATTGCTTGGATTTTTGCCATCATGTCTCACATCAGAATGCTATACTGCGTGAAAATCTACAAAGATTAACATATGTATATACTGACGCGTATGTACGTATAAAACTTCGTAATGTGTGAAGATCCCGGGTGCAGTGTTGAACTGCGAAGATTTTTGAAAAATATTATCTACTTAATGTCTGAATATAATCACATGCTCAAATATCTTCTTAATTAAAATCTCTTGATAACATTATTATTCAAAGGTTTTGATAAGAACTTATGGACATAATTCACTGTACCTGTAGACAAAAGATAATGAGACAAAATGTCTCAACTTTTAATAAAATTGTAGTTCGCATACATAATCAAGCCATAATTAAGGTATTGCTAATAGACAGCGACATATTTTATTTGAGTTATTGGATCTATCCTTACAAAACACAAAGGTTGAGAAAAGTTATATATTAATATAATATTTGTAAATGTATCTATAAATATTAATGAAATGTAAGCTATATTATAGCCGAAACGAGTATTAACGTGGTCATTCTTTCTGGTATTCTGACTTTTAGGGCAGGTTTTACTTCCGTCCCCCCTGTGGGATATCCACCTTGTCGTGGTCATCACGATTTCACATAAACTCCCATTAACCTGTAATGCTAGAACTTTTCGTGTTAGTAGCAATTATACAGTAGCATTACGTATCAATAAGTCGTAACTAGTCTTTTAAGAAGTAAGCGGCGTAATGGATTCCCATATAGAACATTACAAACCATTCACGGTAACAGCTGTGTATATTTTGTAACATGAAAGTGGTTCATAGTATCCGTAAACAGTAGTTTAATTTAAATCATTGTAAAGAAATAACATTTGTAAATTTTATATTAATAACATTGGTTCAGTATATTAACAGTACTATTCCAATTTTATTCGCATATCCAAATTAAGTCAGTTAAACAGGTATTAAGAGTAAATGATAATAGGGTAGTTTCCAGGGTCAAAATAATTACATTTTATTTAGTCCGTATTTTAAATTATAAAAAAATATTGGACAGGTATTTTTTTCTTTTTTCGATTAAATAAAAAATAAAGATATAGCCCATTAAAATTACGTGTGACGTCACCTAGTGCGAAAAAATGCAGCACGGCGTGATACGTAACTTTAATGAGCTATATCTTGGTCATTTTTGGTTTAATTTACAAATAAAAAAAATAAGTATCGCTTATTTTTGAATAATGTAAAGGACGGACATATATTTTTTTTTGTGATCAATTTCCTTTATCAAATCATTAACATAAAGATTAAACAGATCTGGAGATGTCTGACACCACATGACAGTCAATAATCCTCAGAAACAGCACCCTCCCATCGGACATTGTTGTGCTGGTTGAGATACCTACCAGTATCTAATCAGCCCAACAATGTCCGACGATAAGTTACTATTATCTAATTTCTGCAATAAAAGGTCGTGATTAATGGTGTCAAAAGCACGGCTAAGGTCTAAGAAGCAAGCATAAACACTTGTGCCTTGATCAACGTAATGCCTTACAACTTTTTTGAGCGAAAAATTTGCCATATCGATGGAAACCTGTGCTCAAAAACCAAATTGACTATCAGCGATAATAAGCGACGGACGTAATTTCTTGTGTATAAGACCTTCAAGCACCTTGGCCAAGAATGTTGCTAACGAGATAGGCCAATAGTTGGCCATACTTGAGATGTCACCAGTCTTATTTTTTGCGATGGGAACTACTACAGTACGCGTCAGGTCCGTCGGTAAGTAGCAGTGTCGCAAGCAGAGATTAAAAAACTAATTAAGGATCAATAAGACATCACTAGTGTTTTAAGAAGTAAGTGGCGTAATGGATTCCCATAAAAAAACATTACAAACCATTCACGGTAACAGCTGTGTGTCCTTTGTAACATGAAAGTGGTTCATAGTATCCGTAAACAGTAGTATAATTTAAAAATGGTACAGAAAATAACATTTTTAACTTTTATATTAATAACATTAGTTCATTATATTAACAGCACTATTCCAATTTTATTCGCATATCCAAATTAAGCAGGTTAAACAGGTATTAAGAGTAAATGACAATTTTAATATAAATTGTAACATGGTTATAATTTTTTTTTGAAAGACTACTCCCGCATTAGGACTTAATCCTGTGTCGCGGGGGACTTTACAAACATACAACTAACGGACACAGTGAACACCCAGGCTCGAAACAACAATTTGTGACTCGTATGGGAATCGACCTCACAACACTCGGCGTAGTGTCAAGCGGCGAGGCGGCCGCTTAAGCCACTGGGTACGGGAATGTCGCTATCCCTTGAGGTTGCGGAGTTCAGACGAAAGTCGCTCTGTGGAAAAGCTAATATTCTATCATATCTAGTTAAACTAGAAAATAGAAGCTGTACTTCAAGGCGAAAGGCTTGGATAAAACTAGGATGACAACAACCCAAGATAAAAAATGTACTTAGAACAGTAATCAACGCAATCTAATTAATGCCGGATTCTTTATAACTTTAAAATATTGCTACACGTGTCAATATTGACACAGGTATATAATTTGTTTACTCAAGGTATTGAGATATTCCAAGTAGATAATTTTGTCCTCGGGCACTTCTAAATATTTTTCACGACGCTTAATTACCATTCGTACGCCGAACTGTGAAAGAATCCAAACTTATCTACCCTTATCTTATAAGAATCCCGAAAGCGCTGATTCCATTATATTTTCCAATATGTTTTTCCTATTAAGCTCGGGTTTTTACTATAAGCAATTATTGTTTCGTAATTTTAAGCTCTATAATTATAAAATTAAACGGATTTATGTTACTTAGAACGAAAACTCCCGCACTAGGAATAGATGGGTATATGTCGCCGAGGACTTCACTGACATTTAATTAACGGACACAAAGTACACCTAGATAGACAATAATTCCATACTGTAGTCCCCAGAAACGTCAGTGCGTTGATAACCTACTTTCAATGCCGGAAAATGGGTTTGCCTTGGATATCCTCCGAGCAAATTGTGGTAAAAGCTAATGTCACAACCAAATAAGTATGCCTAACATTTTTAATTAACAATCTTTATTCAGTGTCCACCACAACTTTAACTTTTATTTGATTCAGGCCTAGTTACCAAACTCGGTAGAACGTTACAAGAAACATTTCGAATGTTCTTGAAATTTAACTCTTTGAAAGCACATCTTTCTTGAATGTGTTTGATGTACGAGTAAATGAGTAATTTGTTGTTAACAAAATGAGATAACTTTCTGAAATGCTCGTTATATATTACGAGTATAAATTTGAACCGAAATATAATTTATATCAATAAAAATGTATGTAGGAGTATGCTGAAAGCTTTCAGAGTTTACACTTCAAGTCAGAATATGTTTATCTATTGAAATTATATGTAACAAACAGCGTAAATAAACCGTCAAAACAATTCAGTTTGAATGAAATGATTATAATATGTTGAATAAAAAGTATGACCTGTTGATAACAACACGTTCAAATGTGTCACTGCCAAACATTGTAACTTTTATTGTTTTCTATAAAATATTTTTTTTTATGTTATGTATTTATCTATCTATTATTTGTTTATATTAGTATTAATATATTATGGTTGTACGTTAGCGGCAATCGCACTAAACAAACTAATTTATATATGTATTACTTATGGGATATATTGTGTTGCCATGCGATGGCTGAATCAATCTATTTATTTAAAACATTTAAGATTTTTAATTAACTGACTTGGTATTACATGGATCTCACAACATTTTACGGTAGCGAGACTTGGTTTTTTGACAAGTATTGTTTTTATGGGATATTAAATTACTTACCACAGATATAGATCTACATAGATAACGCAATTATCACGATTTGTATTGAAACCAAGCGTGCCGACTTTTTAATACCTACTGTGACGTTGCCTGTATCACGAAGTCGAAGCGATGCGCGACAGTATCGCTTGTGCGATATTCATCGTCTCCTAATACACAACGTCAGAACAAACGTCCGAAGCAAACGCGGCAACGTAATGTGAATAAAGTTTACTTAACGGTAAAACGGACGGGACTGAAGTTAGTGGTGACCACGCTCGACGCTTGGTCGGAGTTCAGACACGCGAAGTGCATGCATTTGCGTTATCTATGTAGATCCATGTCTGTGTTACTAACATATTATTTAAATTATAATAGACACCACTACCGTTTCTTTCTCACTATATGTTTATATATTGCGTGCATATTTAGAAATCTTATGTAAGTACTTATACTGTAACATTATTTAAATCTTAAAATTGTTTTACAATTAAGTATAGTTAAAAGCACTGTAAAATTACTTAGTTATTTTGTAATGCCAGCGGTTGCTAATGAACCAGAGACCCAGCCATGGGTGAGTTGGTATAATAGTACTATTTATTTATTTATTATAACCTTCACCCGCGGTACCGCCAGTGTGAGAGACGCTTGTCACAGTAAAAGAAGTCCATTCCAGCGTCCTAACTATCTTCACACCCGAAATTAATTCCAATACATCGCTCCGCCTGGGTTGTTAAAAGACGCAAACATACAAACACTTTCACATTTATAATATTGATTGCCCGCGGCTAAACCCGCGTGAATTATACACATCATCATCATCATCAGCATGCCTCTCCAATGGCACATAAACACCTTCCTCAGAAATCCCTATTGCTCAAAATCGTAATATTCTTTCGGCTGATTTTGAGTTTACCGTGTTTATACAGACAAACTTGAAAAATTGGCCAAGTGCGAATCGGACTCGCGCACGAAGGGTTCCGTACCATTATCTGTAAAAGAAAATCATGTTTGTTGTATGTATACTTAAATATTTTTTCAGTTACTATCTGTTTATTAAGGTCGAGAAAAAAATTGCTTAAATATTACGTTTGTGTTATGGGAGTTTTAATATTTACTTAATTTATATTTAATTATTTATTTTGAAAGTTAATATACAACTATATATTCTGTGAACATTTTAAGCGTCTACCTGTTACCGTTAGTAATATTGAGCAAAAAAAAAAACGAGAAAAAACACGTTTATTGTATGGGATCCTTAATATTTTTATTTTTATTTTACTATTTGTTGTTATAAAGGCTACAGAAATACATAATTTGTGAAAATTGCAGCTTTCTAGCTATCACGGTTTATGAGACAGCCTGGTGACAGACAGACAGACAGCGGAGGTTTAGTAATAGGTACCGTTTTTTACCTTTTAGGTACGGAACTCTAAAAAGGGGCTTCATTTTATAATATGTACTTATAGATATTTGCTATCTGCGTACACCTTCGAGGATACAGGCCTGACTCTATAAAACATAATAACAAATAATATAAGTATATGACGGCGGATTGCTTGATTCTTGGCCGGTATCAACACTTCACATCATAGTTCGTTATAAGTTCACTCCAAATCAAATCTAACAAAACTGACTATCTACTCCAACTTCCATGGGTACAACGGTACCTAAACACAAAGTAGCATTGCACGTCCCGGTTACCAGAATACCCAAAGCGCCAATATTTTTAAAACTGTCATCTAAGGACAATTAGCGGTATTTTTTTGACGTTTGGTGTTTGGAATCAATAGTTAACTAGCTATTTTACCATTTAAATGCGAGATGGCAGTGTAACAAGCCATGACAAATGTATAAAAAATATTTTTCTTTAGCGCATATTTCGCAACATTTGTTTTGGAGTACCAGCCAAATAATGTTGTAAGTAGGTACTTAAGTTTTACTAATTGTTTTTTCTTAGATTATTATACATAAAAATAAACTAGATGATTTGTATTTTATAATTACGTATACATATTACACTTCTGTAAGTAAAATCAAGTTACATTTCGTTTTCAAACTACAACTGTGTCGAAAAAATGGCGGCCCCTAACTTTTCGGCCTAATTTTAGCTCTGTTTCCTTTTTTTTTTAGTGAAATTACATTAAAACAACGATCAACATTTCGTAATAATCACAATAATGTACTTGACTATAATAAATATATAATAAACACAGAAGATTGATTAAAAATGTTATAGTGTTCCTCAGGTTTTTGGATATGGGTAGTATAGTACCCACGGACGTAACTATATTGGTTCACAATAAGGGTCGGCACAAACAGCAAAATATGTTTGCAATATTTTTTGCTTTGTTATTTTTTGCGGTTTTAGATGTTGAGTTTTTTGTTTTGGTTTGTGGTAAAGGTGGTGTTTCATTATGCTCAAATTTTCTTGTGATACTTACTAATAATATAATTTTGCTCTCTTTTTAACTTCGTTTTCTAACATAGAGGATATTTTCTACTATTTCATGTCACTAAGTATAGTTTTGTGATTTATTTATAATAATTCATAAACTTAAACAATATTATTTATTTTTCAATATAATAATACAATAAATACCGTATGTATTATGCTTATTTGTTTATTGCCATAGTTGGTTTTGAAAATATTTATTTCTTCATATTATGTGCATGTGCATTTTGTTATTTGCTTGAAGCTGCAATGCTGAGTTTCTAAGTCACTATTAAATTTGTTGTCCGTAATTCGATTGTTGGCTTACATTAATACATACAACACGTTTAGATCACCAACTGATGATGAATTTTACATTAAATTTATTTTTTACTTTTATATAATTCGATTTACACATTTATAATATATATTGTACAAATTTATTATTGGTGTAATTTAAAACCCAAACTACAAAAACATTTGACTACCTATTTTTAAGTTGCGTAAGTTACAAAGTGTGGACGAATCCTTAGATAAGCGGCCATATTGCTTATATTTTGACTTCGCGAGCGAGACGAAAGCGCACGAGATTCCGCGACAAAATTAACAAGAGAGGTGTTTTGTTTCGATTTATTGAACAACTTAGCGATAATTAAACATAATCATATATACATCATTCGAAAGGCACATACGTTTAGTTTCTTGTGACATTGTTTTATTGGTAAAATTAACAATGTTTATGTGTTGCGGGGTGAATTAATACAATTTATATGTTCATTTTTGACCGAATTGAATGTTCACGACTATTTTTAACAGCTTAAATAAAATTTGTGGATCTTAAAACATACATAGTTTTAATTGGCATTCTTGTACATTTTTTTTTCCAGTTTTTTCTTTATTCTAGCTAGTATAGTTAAGTAGCTATGTAGGTTTTTATGTTACACATGTAAGCGCGGCGACACCCGAATCATGGCTGCGCGTATCCGGACGTACAAGGCTATAACAGTCCCTCGGACTGGACGTGGGAGTGGCTATAACTATTTTGTATTACTGAACACGAAACGAGTGACAGTTTCTAGGTACTTGTTGCCCGCCCGGAGTCTCCAAGAGAAGTGATAGTTGTCGTTGCTCCGTTGAACGTCAACCGTCATCCCCCCTCTTCAACTCCAGCGAACGTCACTAGACTCTGTCGAAGCGCGCCGCCTTCGCACTTCCGTTTCGTAGTCAATCGACGTCCTGTACTGATGACCATTCCGTTACGGCCATCCTACAAGACACACGTCCCTGTGTGTTAATCTGTAACAAATATTACACGCACAGTATCACATTGCTCGGTCACTCCTGATTTAACCCAGGTAAGGGTTGAATCAAAGCAGTGTTAGGATTCCAATCAAATTTTCTACAAAATTACCTCCTACATTACATTCCTAACTATTAAAGGAGCTGGATTCAGAGCATCACTGATAATACAATCAATTACCATAGGGCATAGACTCACGTTATACATACATACATACATACATATCGTCACGCCTTTTATCCCCGAAAGGGTAGGCAGAGGTGTATTTCTACACCCACTTTTCGCCTGATATACTTTAGTCACACTTAATAAGTGGCGAGCCTATTGCCGTACCGGGCACATTTCCAGACTCCGTGCTGCTACTGGGAATTTCGTGACAGAAAAACCCAATAACACTGCCCGACCCAGGAATCGAACCCGGGACCTCCCGATCCCACGCGCACATTTATGCTGCGAGACCAACGAGGCAGTCGTATAGGGTTTGATGTCGAGTTTTCCGTCTCTACGCAAAGATGGTATTTGCATCGTGTTATCCCTTAGTCGCCTCTTACGACACCCACGGGAAGATAGGGGGTGGTGACACTTGTATTCTATGCCGTCAACCACACGGCAATCACTCACGTTATAATCAAATCAAATAACTAAAGCTCTACATGTGATTCATAACCGTTCAGTAACCTCCAGTTACTAAATCAGGCACTCAACCAGCCACTCGGTTGCCCCCATTCAGTAACCTCCAGTTACTAAACCAGGCCTTACACCAGTCACTCGGTTGCCACCCATTTATCTGCGCCAATCAAACATCGGAGTCGTCTGCGTACCTACCGTGTACTCGCGGACAACTGCCTTCACAGTTGTATTGAATCTCATTTGTACTGATTTACGGCTATTACGGCTACAAACCGACCTCAGACATTAAATCACACAACCAATCAACATGTAAGCCCAGTTTTCTACCGTCTCGTCAGTATTAATGTTCACAATATTTTTCTCTTTAAGATCGTCAGTTATGCTCTGACCCTCTGGCACAAAGTTTCAGTATCAAAATCAATAATCAGGAAACTCAAAGTAAAACTGACATTTCACTATCGCTGTATCTCTCAAGATATCATTTCAAACCAAGTAAACCATAACATTTAAGCTCTACATGTGATCATGCCTATGCATAGCCCAGTAACCTCCAGTTACTCTACTTTCTGCGAACCCACTGAAACCCGACCTCCACCAGAGCTGACTGCAATACCGCCTACTCACCGACTACTAAGTTAGCAGACGCCGATTTCTACCGAGCTAGGGCTACACGTCAGCCGGACCGTACCAGAGGTCCGATCCGATCATCATGTAACCTTAAACACTTTCTTCAATATCAGAACTACTTTGTTCTACCTCAATTTCGTGAGTTGTACTTTGACCTTCAGGCATTTGTCGCAACCTGTCGAGTGCATACTTACAGTTACGCTTAGAATTATGGGCAGTGCGATTATAACGATCATCGTAAAGAACTTCTGTGACCTCAAATGGGCCTTTATACTATAAGATATTTCAAACCAAGTTAACCAAAACATTAAAGCTAAGGTCTTTGGACTCTACATCTTCTAACCAAATTCCTTTAATAAACCACCTTCACTTTCATTGCCAGTTTCGGCCAGATGTGCTATAGCTATACCATTTACCAAGCTCCTCAAAGCTACACACAGGCACCGCAGCACACACAGGCCCCGCGCCACACACGGGCTACGCTGGCCACCAAGCCACACTCGCCACTAGGCTGCGACGGCCGCCAGACCGCGCCGGCCTCCATGCCGCGCCGGCCACCATGCCGCGCCAGCCACCATGCCGCGCCAGCTACCAGGCCGCGCCGGCCATCAGGCCGCGCTAGCCACCAGGATTACCCAAAAAGGAAATAAATCTTCCATTAGTATTTCAAAGATTCGTCTCATTGTATACCCACTTAATAGAGTATCCGTTCTTTCAGACTAATTCAACGTCCGCACTTCGTAAATTTTAAGCGATTATATAGCACTTCGGTCTAGGAATAAAAGAACAATATCGCACAGCACTCAATCTAGTCGTTCGGCTATTCCTGACCCAAATCAATGGGAATAAAGGCACTCTGATCAAAATCATTACAGGTTTTAATGAAAATCACAACTAAAACTCTTTCTCTCGAAGCTGACATGTTGAACAACACGCATACTCGTTAAAATAATAGGAAACTTATTAAAATATTGCATTGCTCATACTCTGACATCCATCGTGTCTTCAACATCACGCTATGAAACCTCCATCCGGTTACACAACACCACCCGGATAATCATTTCGAGCGTAACAATTAATCTTAAACTAGGTTTGTTCAACATGTTGCTCTGGTTTCCCTTATCACATAGCAGACTATAAAAAAAAATCTTACTAGGCTGATAGTCTAGATATTAAGTTTACTATCAAGTATCCAATCAGTCTTTTCAGCGTTATAATTTTGTCATGGATAGTCTAAATACGAAGCTTATCCTAACCTAATCATTAGCGATACAGCAACGGACCTTTCGCGTTCAAGACGATGGACAACGTTTGTGATACTATGATTAATAAGTAATAAAGTTTATGCAAATCACTGACGGTAACGTCGGTACCACAAAATTATCACAACAACGACTAACAAAGCACCCATTTAATGAGAATAAGGTTAAGCACACAATCATCAATCACTAACGATCACTAACCTAGTTCTACCTACAACGAAAATTAAAATCTCTGTAACTGATTATCGTAACGCACTACGATGATAACTCAATTATTTGCTTCTACGTCTGATAATCGAGTTTAACAGCTTCTACTAAAAACACTATCACTCTTAAACGTCCTAAGCATAACATGGAATTGGCCTGAGAACTCAGGGCACTTGATAAAAATTCCCAGCGTATCACATGAATTTAAAGAAAACACAGTAGGTAATGTTCACGCGTAAAATCTTAAAATTGAATTTAATTTTACTAGTGATGCCATTTAATAATCTGAGTACGAAACATTTTAATGTGCCATGTTAAAAATTTATGCACACAAAAAAAAGCAGGTGTAATTGCAACATCAAAATCGTCTGTACAACTCAGAATTACAACGAGTAACAGTGTCACTTTTTACTTAGGCTCTGATCACGTTTAAACGAAAACAGTTACGTATTATCAACACCACGAGTCGATAAAATAATGGCGCTAGTGATATCTTTTGACTATGGTCAGGTTACACTAACCAACCAACCGCACTCGTCTAGACAGCACTGCAGTGAACTGCAGTGCTGTCTAGACGTCTATTTAAGAAATAAAAGCTACAAGCTGTTCTACACAAAATCAGCACAGTCAGAAGCAATAGCCCCGCACAGTCTTACACTATGAACTTAGTATGTACGATTTGATTAGTTTACCAACTTTAGCGCCGCTGCCCTGCGAAGGACAGTCTAGACCGGTGCTTTTGTTCTCGATTTAGCAGAAAACCAACAGAAAATTACAACTGAACTAGAACAATAACTAGCACGTTTGACTCAGACGCACTTGCTTGGAATAATGCAAGTCAGCCTGTACGCTCACTCTCGTTACTATTACAGTCCACAAATTAAGACCGAAAAAAAGATAATCTTTTTGCAAGCAAGCATAATATGATCACAAGGTTCGTGAGTGCGAGCCACCCTCGCATAAAGAAAATAAAAATAATCGCTTTCTTTTTAACTGGCGTATCAAATTAAAAATCTCCGTTCGCTATCTACGCTATAGCTAGGTCACTGTGGTAGTCGGACAACCATACGCTAACTTAAAATACGGCAAAGGTCACAATTAAATCATTAATACCCACATTTTTCTTGTCTTTCTTCTTTAAGCTATTAAAAAGAAGATTATTCATGAGATCATGCTATGGGAACCACGACACCGTAAAAGTCAAACGGTTCTACAATTCAGTGTCACGTGTAGGAATCGAACCTACAACACTCAGTACGATGTGATGGCGATATCACCACAACGATTATGACATTTCCAAGGTAAAACGCGTAATGTTTTACTACTACTGCCACTAAATAAAATTGGCAGTACCAATAAAAAAATCAGACAAAATACGCTCACCACAGTGGCAGTTGCAAGTTCAGCTGATTCACCAACATAGCAGCGTTAGCAGTCGCCTTCGCTCGCGCTGGTCCATGATGCCACTTCTGATGACGGCGGATTGCTTGATTCTTGGCCGGTATCAACACTTCACATCACAGTTCGTTATAAGTTCACTCCAAATCAAATCTAACAAAACTGACTATAACTATTTTGTATTACTGAAGACGAAACGAGTGACAGTTTCTAGGTACTTGTTGCCCGCCCGGAGTCAAGAGAAGTGATGGTTGTCGTTGCTCCGTTGAACGTCAACCGTCATCCCCTTTCTTCAACTCCAGCGGACGTCACTAGACTCTGTCGAAGCGCGCCGCCTTCGCACTTCCGTTTCGTAGTCAATCGACGTCCTGTACTGATGACCATTCCGTTATATAGATTCCAAACCAACAAAAAATAATAAATGTTCAAATAAATTAAGCTCTTGTTTTCTTGAAGACCTTGTAGAAGCTAAAGCTAAAATTACTTGTTTCTTGAAGAATAAAAAAATATTCACGTGTCTAGGAATAAATCGTAGCATATGCGTAGAACTGATATCTACAGCTTGTAGAAGTTCTACGAAGACGCTACAGTTACTGTGCAAACTTAATAGATTCTGCTTACATAAATCCAAGTATCTCTATATTACGGTACTTTTCTTGGAGCTCGTGGTTCACTAGCTAGTATAACTAGATACATACATACATAAACCAAACGTTCGGGGAGATGGGCCTCGTTAGCCTTGGTTGGCAACTTGTCTAGGAGAAGGAAAACTCCGAATTTAAACCAACTTTCAGGCAGCATACCCGAAACAAAACCCCGATCTAAGGTGTGAACTGACCCGTGCCGAGGGATTCGTGGCCAGAGGGCAAGCTGGTCGTAAACGGAGGGTGCCTGTGTTGGTGGTCACAGGGCACAGCTGATATTCCGCCTTACCCCCGTAAAGGGCTCTGCGGGGATGGACCGTCTACATCCTTAAATCTCGTGGGAACGCTATGGGAACAAAAACTTATTCTTCTCCATACGGCGGCGACGCGGTTCGCAAGCCGTCACGTCTCGTTTCCCGCGAGGGCGAAAAGTGGCCTACGGAAAGCAGGTTTGCGACATTGAATGTTGGTGGAGGAATTAACGGCAAATTGGATGAAGTATGTCAGATGATGGATGATAGAAAGATTGATGTTCTGTGTGTGAATGAAACAAAAAGAAAAGTGTGTGACACCACCAAGTATGGTGCATATACGGCGTATTGGTCTGGGGTAGATCGTACCACCAGAGCCTGTAAGGGAGTTGGTGTAGTACTGTCTGCGCGAATGAATGAGTGCGTAAAAGAGTTTGAATGTGTAAATGCTAGGCTACTGTGGATGAGAATGAAAGTAGGACTTACTCGTCTCTTTATTGTGGGGGTGTATGCCCCGGTCAATATAGTTACGGGTATGTCACAACATGAGCAAGACGAAAGGCAGGAGTTTTGGAAGAGTTTAAGAGAGATATTGAGGAACTGCAAGGATAATGAAAGATTGATCTTGTTAGGGGATTTCAATGGATGGGTGGGAGTAAAGCGAGATGGATTTGAAAGGGTGTTAGGTGCATTTGGTGATGAGAGTGTGAACGAAAATGGAAAAGCACTGCTTGAGATTTGTTTGGAGTGGAGCCTTTGTGTGACAAACACCATGTTTGATCATAAAAGAATACATATGTATACGCGAGAGGCGAAAAATGTTAGAAGAAGTATGATTGATTTTGTGATAGTAGATGAACTATTGAGAAAGAATGTGTTGGATACAAGAGTATATCGAGGGATCGGCATCCACACAGACCACTTCTTGGTGTTGAGCCGGATAAGTGGGCTCTTTAAAGGATGGCGACACCGAGAGCATAATGAAAATAGGGTCTTGGAAAGAATAAAAGTTGAAAATCTACAAGACAAAGATGTGACAGATGAGTATAAACGAAGATTGATAGCAAGATTTGAGAGATTCGATGGCATAAATGATATGGAAGAATTATGGCAGGCCTTTAAAGAAGAGGTAGTATGTGTAGCGTCTGAAGTATGTGGTATGATCAAGAGAAGGAAAATACGAAAGGTTAAGAATACATGGTGGGACAAGGATGTACAATCAGCAGTGTCAGAGAAGAAGAAAGCTTGGTCAGATTGGTTGGCTGCCAAAGCAAATGAAAGAATGGGAAAAGCAACGAGTGTAGACATAGATGAAGCAAGAAAGGAGTTTGTTAAGTCAAAAAGAATAGTGAAAGAAATGGTTAAAAGGAAAAAAGAGGAAAAGAAGATGAGTTTGATAGCAGATTATCTGACGATTTCCAGAGGAACATTAAGTTTTTCTGGAAATCCGTTCCTGCAGTTCGAGGAAGAACTCAATCCTCAGAACACACATCCATCAGAGACGAGAATGGAAGTATAGTAAATGGTGAATTGTGCGTGCTGAAGAGATGGAAAGAATATTTTGAAAGGGTATTCGAAAGAACGGCGATAGAGACACCGATAGCTGAAGTGAATTGTAATGATAGCAATGATGAAAGCGTTATTGGCGTGGATGAGATCGTGAAGGCACTGGGAAGTATGAAAGTAGGTAAGGCTGCAGGATATGATAGGATTACAGTCAAAATGCTGAAGGCTGGACAGGGCATCATAGTTGGTCAGTTGCAGCGGTTATATAACTTGTGTTGGAACACCGGCCGAGTACCTAATGACTGGACCACAGCTGTAGTTGTGCCTCTTTATAAAGGAAAAGGCTCGCAACAAGACTGCAAAAACTATAGAGGCATTAGCCTTCTCAGCATTGTTGGCAAATTGTATGCAAAGGTACTTATTGAAAGAGTTATGGAAGTGACCGACAAGAAAATATGGGATGTACAAGCGGGATTCCGAAAGGGTATGGGATGCACGGATCAGGTTTTTTCCTTGCGAAGCATAGCCGGAAAATTTTTGGCCAAAGGTCAAAAGGTCTATTGCGCATTCGTGGATTTGGAAAAGGCTTACGATAAAGTGGTGAGGAATGAAATGTGGTCGGTGCTGTCAATGAATGGGGTGGACAGCAGCCTCATTCGAGCTCTGAAATCCCTTTATGAGGATTCTAGAGCTTGTGTGAGGATAAACGGGGCATACACTGACTGGTTTACCATCGATAGAGGTGTTAGACAGGGATGTGTAGCGTCGCCGTGGCTGTTTAACCTCTTCATGGACAGTTGTTTGCAAGATTTAAAACATAAAGGCACGTTTGGCTGTACATAGAGGTGTGTTAGTGCCTACCCTTATGTATGGTAGTGAAAGTTGGGTATGGCAGAAGAGATTTGAAAGTAGAATAAATGCTGTAGAAATGAGAGCACTGAGAAGTATGTGTGGTGTGTCTTTGACCGACAGAGTTAAGAATTGTGTGATACGAGAGTGGTGTGGGGTAAAAGAAGATGTAGTGACAAGCATTGAGAAAGGCATGTTAAGATGGTTTGGGCACATGGAGAGGATGGATGACGATAGACTGACAAAGAAGATATATCAGGCTAGTGTGAATGGGACAGGACAAAGGGGAAGACTTAGGAGAACGTTCTCTGACCAGATTGGAGACATCCTGAAAAAAGGACAATTTAGAAGTACCCTTAACAGAAGAGCATGCATGAGAAACTTGATGGGAGTGAGTGAAGCAAGTGAGGTATGTCAGGATCGTTGCAAATGGCGTTCCGTAGTCTCTGCCTACCCCTCCGGGAAACAGGCGTGAGTCTATGTATGTATGTATGTACATACATAAACTCACAACTGTTTCCTCGAAGGGGTAGGCAGAGGCATATTAAACACCCACTTTTCGCCAGAGTTTTGATCCCACGTAATAGGTGGCGAGCCTATTGCCGCTTATCGGGATATTTTGTTTGCCAGAGCCTCGTCTGTTGATCGGCAGGTGCACCACTTTAACTAGATATGATAGAATATCAGATTTACCACATGGCGACTATAATAGCGATATGCCATGGTTTAGACCAGAATCAGTTTATTTGAGGTTACTGTCTCACCATAACAACTGTCAAAGATCTTTATAGCAGACGCGATCGATGGTTTAAGGTGCTCTCTGAGGCACGAGGTGATCGATACTTAGCAATAAACAAAACATACACATAACTTTGAAAACGTGTCACGTTCACTTTCTAAATTTGTTTTTATGGCTTTTGTATTAGATTAGATTAGATTAAGCTTCACTTATAGGCTACTTATAAATTATGTTACTATAAAATAATTAATTTAATATATATTAAAATAAATATATAAAAAAAAAAAACTTTGAAAACTTAGTTGTGCGCGCCGTAGTTTCAAATTCGATACCCTCAGCATGGCAGTCTGTTGGTATCCACTTTAGGCTTTCGTTCCTAAAATAAATAAGACTTTATGTAGATATTCTATGTATTTTTATTTAGACCCCTACCAGTTTATTTCTTGTAGCTGGCAGCGCGCAAGTTATTCCTCGTTGAAATCAACGGATTTTTAAGAGGTTTGGCTAGCCGCCTGTCATGCGACGAACCGTAGAACACTTAGATGACTCATTTTGTAGTCCTACTTACCCCTTAAAAGGACATAAAATTTTACATTACTTGCTTAAAGAAATTAAAATTGAGATTCAGTTCCTCGTGTTGCTCCTTTGCAACTAACAGCTTCATCATCATCGTCATCATCAGCCTACCATAGTCCACTGCTGGATAAAGACCTCTCTGATGACACGCCAGATTCACCCTTTTCCGATCGGTACATGAACCCGGGAAGTAACAGCTTCAAATTATTTAAAATAGAAAAGTACTAATAGATAAGAAAGTCTAGGTTGTCTAGATATCATGCTCAAAGCTTGAGTCATCTCATGTTTGAGACGCTTGTTACGGCAACTTTGGCTCCGCAATGCATAGCACTGCTTAGATTGACCTCTCTGTATGTATTTCAACTTTATTAGTAAACACCTTGGAATTTCAGCGTGATTTTAAATTATTAAAAATGTAACCAACAAAGCTGACTTATCACATAAACGTTATGTCAAAGAGCTCAGATATTTACATAGAGGCACATTTTCTATGGGCGCTCCTAGGACAAACTCTCTGTGACCCACATTGCCGCTTGGCGGCGTGGCAGTCGCACTGTGACGGCTGTCTCTATGAGAGCAAGGGAGACGGAGAACGACGCCAGCACCGCCATCGGCACCAACTACGAACTGAACTGGAGACAGTCGCCAGTTCGCCACTTGGAATCGGCACACAAAATCCTTAAGAAATGCGTTTCTATGTAAATCTGTATTCAGTGGTTATGTTAAAGAAACGTCATATTTCCCTGAATGTGACGTTTCAAATACATGTGTTTAGGAAGAACTAAGTGATTTCAAATCGCCTCACGGTCTATATAAAACACACTATTCTCACTTGAATCCATTGAAATATTAAATTTTTTTGGGCCAACATTTGACCCAATTTTATTTTATAGATGTCTAGAGGGGGTTAGTACAATGTTAAATCCAAGTTTGCAGGGTCGCAGCCCTTATCCTGCGGCCGCCATCTAGAAAATAGTGGTACAAATGGGTTTTCTAGTTTATCTGGCAAACTATTGGACGCATAGAAAAAACATCGAAATATGCTTTGTTGCAAATTAAATTCTCTGCAACTTTCTTAAATTTTCATCGTCAGCAATAAGTAAGACATTTAATTTGTCTTTTCTCCTTCCAAACAGGACCCGTTCTTCCAACGTGATACACTGCAGTACCAATTTTCACTCATAACAATGACCGTAAAACTGAGTTTTAAACAAAAAAAAGAAAATAAAATGTTTATTTTGTGCCCCACAGCAATAAATAACAGGAAACACAATAAAAATGAAATGAATATCTACTAAATCTAATAGGTAAGTACAATAATTTGATAGAAAAGCATTAGTGAGGCCAAAATTGGAGCCTGCCTCAGCTAATGCTGCGATAATCTTTGCCGCAGCGCTGGTATTTTGGCAGGTCCATTGAGTGGCGTCACGGAATCACATACATGAATAAAATAAAAAATATAAAAATAAATATAAAACTAATGAACTTAAACATTTAATTACAAAAACCGCTATAATTTATTTTAATAATATTAATATAATTATAAGTGCATACATAAACTCTTTATCCACTACATTGACACTACTTCTGTCCAGTTTCTGGACGAAGCAAGAACAAACACTGACGCTTAGTCTATGCTTTGAGTAAAGAATATACTTATATAGTCTATGGCTATGTATGGCATTGCGCATCAAAAATCGCGTATGGATTGAAAAATTTTAGAATGAAATATATAGTTATTAGTAATTTAACTTGTGAGTTTGTGACATATGTGTTCTATGTTTGTGTAGTGTTTTTTTTGTTTATATGTGAGTGTTTAATAACGAGACTATTATACAACCTGCTATGCTATTACAAGTGCTAAGTAAGCTAATGTTATTATGCCGCAATCAGTCATGTATATGCAAATCCTACCTCCCGAGCTTCTGCTCGTCTAATAAAATGCTCTTTAGCCTAATGCGGAATGTATATGACGGTTTAAGAGTACGAAGAGGAGGCGGCAGATCGTCCCAGCATCGTGTGGCAGTGTATCTAAAACTACCACGGAAATCTGTAGTCGTTCTGTGTCGCGATACAACTTAAAGATGTTTAGATGCCCTTGTGCGATGGCAATTGATGTCCCTGGACCAAGATAGCTTTTTGAACAAATAATCTGGGTACCCGGACCGCACAATGTCAAATATTAAGGAAGCTAGGTGAAAACGCCTGCGTGCAGACATTTTCAACAGATTGCCATCATTCAAGTAAGTAGTGACATGACAAAACAAAAAGACAAACTCTACCTCAGGTATCTCATATTGATATTCTGCCCGGCTGGGTAGTATCCTCTGGCTAGAGGATACTACAATGTGTTCTGCAACGCCTAAATGTTCTGGGACCTCCCGCAGGAAAATTATTAGAGATATCAAAATTCATAAAGGATAAAAATTATTTTAAATTAAAAAAACCAAAGGAAACAAAAAAAAAACAAAATATAATTCGTTTTGAAGCAACTTTCGTTGTTGATAGGATAGCTACGGAATCCAGTATCCGATCTATAGATAGATCTGTAGATTTTTGACATAAGCTCCTTACAAAATATGTCAAACACGAATTTCGAATCTCAAAAGCCATTGATGGATCGAATATTGAAAATGGCCGTTAGTAGTTTGTATTTAAGTAACTTTTTGCGTAAGGGCACTGATCCCAAAAATTTTTGCTCCAAACCCAATTAGTCTTTGTATTTTAGTTCCTTAGTGTTTTTTGAAGTCGGTTTTTTTAATTTAAAAATAATTTTTATTATTTGTTTTTTAGTGGTATACTTATAAAAAATAGTTATAGGTTGTAAGTAGGTACATAGGATAGTGCATGATGGGGAGGCTTTCCTTACGTGCCTCAATTCTGAAATGTAGACCTGTACCTTTCTGGCAATTTCAAGATATTTTTTTTTTTAACTAACTAGCCTAAACACGTTCGTTTCAGTTCCATCATCGGATCCCGGAAATCATCCAATACCAAAGTGTTTGCCAAGACAAAACAAACGAGCCTAAACACGATGAGATTGCGTTATTGTATAACAAAGATTCCATGGCCACCTTCCTGCTCTATCATCAGAGTTTGGTGAACATTCAGCACTAAAGTCCATGTAAAGACGAATCAAAAGAGCCTGAACTCAATGCAATTGCGTCTTTGAATTACAGAGATTCCATGGCCACCTTACTGCTTCATCATCAGACCCTGGAAAATCATGCAGTACGAAAGTCCATGTAAAGACAACCAAACGATCCTAAACTCGATGAGACTGGGTTACCTTCCAGCTCTATCATCAGATCATGGAAATCATCTAGCATCAAAGTCTATGTAAAGACGACTCAAACGAGCCCAAACTGAATGGGATTGCGTCTTTGTATTACAAAGATCCCATGGCCACCTTCCTGCTCCATCATCAGACCCTGCAAAACATCCAGTACCAAAGTCCATGTAAAGACGAATCAAACGAACCTAAACTCGACGGCATTGGGTTGTTATCGTCAAATCGTTTCAAATGTGCTTATAAAATTTGAAGTGTTCCTTCGCTTTTTCAAGATTCCATGATCAGATCCTGACCTGATGATCATGGGACCATCTAGAACCAACTAACTCTTTCAATCAATTCGAAATTGGTCCAGGCGTCTTAGATAAATCGGGGAACATAAATAAAAAAAAAAAGATTCCGACGAATTGAGAACCTCCTCCTTTTTTGAAGTTGTTTAAAAATGATGAATTCTCGACAAAAACCCGACATTTCTCTAATTTTATTCATCAAAAATTGTAAACTGGCACTTAATCAGAACCTATGCCAAAGTCTGGCTCATGTCAAAGACTGGGGACACAGTTGTAGTCGAAACACAAAAATTGCCAAAATACAACAATAATAAAGACTCTCGACTTCGACTTTTTATTTTTGGCTTTACGACTAAATGTTCAAGAGTAAAGTTGTAGAAAATTTAATTTGAAACCAAAAGCTCATTCATACATTCTTTGTGCGGCCAGTAGTTTACCAGATAATCAAGAAAAACTATCTCCACCCGCACTCTTTCCAAGATGGCAGCCGGGGGACAAAAGGAACGACCCCACAAGTTTGGATCAAGCTTAACACTAGCCCTCCCTACACCTCTGTAAAATAAAATTGCGCCCTCTGACAAATGCAACCCTAAATTTAACTTTTCAATGGACTAATATAATTTATTTAATATGAACAATTTCCTCAAGCTTAAACCAAGATTTTGAATTTTGATTTACAAAATGCGTGGAATTGCGGTCATATTTTTTTATAAAGCTTTTGAGATGCAATTTGGCTCTCTCTGCAATACACAGACCGACAGGTTGGGGTTTGCCTTTTGTGTATAATAAATAAATAGAAGCCACAAAGGAAATTCGTTTGTTGAATTCGCATCTGAAATTATTCGCAGTTATTAATGATATTAGAAACACAAGGAATTTTCCATAAAGAAAATACAGTTCTTCTTAATAAGTACAACCACTTCATACGATAAGATGATTTCTGCAAAATAAACTTATTGCTGTCTGCAATACAGGATAATTTATATTTGTATGTCTTGTTCAGTCACGTGCCTTGTTTTACAAGAACCATATAAATGCTCGTTACTTTTACTGATCCTACCAACTCGTATTGAAGGATTTGTTATTTCCCAATTGCTCGTTTTAACAAACTTTTCAAAACAATAAAAGAAATATAATTATAAAAAGAGTTTGACTTTCAAAACATTCTTCAAGGTTTTACATCTTATTTTAATGTACAATAAGTTTTAAGTTAACATAAGTAACAATTATTTTTATTCGTATTTTCCTGTTTAGTTCATATCGGCTCGGATGCTTACTACTAATTAAATTATTGTTTTCTTTGGACTACAGAAACAAGCTAGAGGTCTCACAGAATTGTTTATATTGCTGTTTCGAAATATATATTATCTAAATATATATCCATAATAATAGAAAGGTTACAGTCAAAGCCATCGTCGCCGATGTTTTTAAATTTGTTAGCTAACATAACATAATGAAATGAATACACAAAAAATAAAAAGAATCCATATTTACTATTTGTTAGCATTATTTTTTGACTAATAAAGCTGTATTCAATTTCAGTAAAAGCAGTGTATCAAACTATTTCACAACAAGAAGTAATAGTGGGCTTTTTCGTAGCCGTTATTAATTTCCCCACCTACATAATATTATTAATCTTCCCATCTTCCGCCTAGCAATATCCTAACCCAGCAAAAACCGATTGATGCAGCTCCTTGTATACACTTCCGAAAATATCAAGCTAATTAAACTTAAATTTGGATAGATTTAACGAAAGATGAACTTAATACGTTCATGGATCGCCTGATACGTTATAACTGTAGAGAAACTCTCGAATAATTTTTGATCTCGCTGCCGGCGATTCCATTAATTTCAATGCAGGGTTCTATCAGAACATAAATCAGAACCAATTCTAGAAATATTTATGCAAATTTCATATTCATGGCAATCAATTATCGTCAAAACTCAGCTTCGGTAATTATGCCAATATTGCATGAAGCGCTCTATATTTATGTTAATTGTATAATTATACCTACTTCAACCGAATCATTTAATGCATATTTCACTCTTCAATAATTTTCACTGAGATATAAAATACTATGTACCACGCTGGCCAAACGGTTTGGTATAGGGTTTGTATCAAGTTTTCCTTCTCTTACAGTGCTGTTCTCTGCATAATATGCTCCCCCTGTCGGCTCTTACGACAACCACGGGATGATACGGGTGGCGACATTCTGTATTCTTATTCCGTCACCACGCGGATATTTTTCAGCACAATTTTTTCTTTCACTACACTAGGTATTTTCGTCAACCAGAAGTATATCTGGATATGGAACACTTGGCCAGTAAGTTGGTCCTGGCGTCTGGCACAACTAACAGTAGTGGACGCCGCCGCCGCCATACGTATCTATCTAGTACATAGGGACTAAGGCATCGCAGTACTCCAGGATTATGTTCAATTCCACGCAACAGCCTAATCTGGCGGCACGGTAGTGCCCCCGCCAAGTCGAGCAAAAAAGCGGCACGGCCGTACCATTCTTTTCTCGAAGCAATTCAGGCCATTTTCGACCCCCTATAACTCCATTGTGGCTAAAACTAGAAGCCTGTTTTTTTAGTACCCAAGCAGGCATTGTATAAATAATTATGGTATATTTCAAATTTCATTTAATTTGAACCAGTAGTTTAAGAATTATAACGAGTCAATTTTCGTGGTTTTGTCACTCACTGACCGATCGTCAAAAGTCTAAGGCACTTCTAGCAGACATAGAAGCTTCAAATTTAGAATACACTTACCGTCTTACTAATAAAAAAATATTACTCACACGTTTAACGTATGAATACTTACACAGCGTATAACGTCTGTATAGGAGTTACACAGGGTTTACACAACATCGCTACTAATAAACGCAAAGACAAGCTTGTGTAACTACTCACGCTGTGTACACACAGCTACACTTTAACCTAAACAAAACCAATATTAGGCGAACTCCCTTAGTGTGACCAACCTGTTGTTGAGTAGTTTAGCTAATTTTGGTTTTGTATAGGTTGATGTTTAGCTGTGTGTACGTCAAATATGCTGACAACCTTTTACGAAGTACGTTCAAAAACTTCTAATCGTAACTTCGTTTTAACAATTTAATTGTATTGTATAGTTTATATAGAATTTTACTAACTTAATTATATATTAAATGAGGTTTCTTCTTAAAAATATCCCTTATCTATTAATCTAATGTACAAAAACTAAAGACAAATGGTTGTTATTTTCTGAAGGATAAATATGTTTTGATTTGCACTCATAGCTTCCGAACGCCTCCACCGGCAATAACATTCATTTCATAGATGGCGCGCATAGCCTTATCTCGACTGAAAGAATTCTTAGTTAAAATAAATATAATTGATAAAGGTAAAAAAAAATGAAGCTTACTTGGCGACATACCTATATTAGTAACAGATTGTTGACTAATGCCATGTAAGTTAGCCGTGTCATCTTGTATTACCTGACAAGCCCAACTTCTTAGAGGCGATAAAACTTGTAATTTAGGTGAAATGGCACTGTGATGTCGTTTTTCACCAAATCGATCATTTTCCTTGCATAGGATTTCGTGAATCTATATTTAGACATAACATAACTTCACGCCTTTTATCCCCGAAGGGGTAGGCAGAGGTGTATACACACCACAATTCGCCAGTTATGCTTAGGTCCCAATGTAATAGGGGGCGAGCTTATTGCCATCACCGGGCACATTGATAAGCGAGCGATAATTAACATTTTAATACACACGTAAGTAACTTCGAAAAGTCAGAGGTGCGTGCCCGGGGTACCTAGGAATACAATACCATCGTCTCGGTAGTCCGTTACGTACACCACTAGGCTATCGCCGCTGTCTATACATTTACGTCGGTCCTCACTGTCAAACATATCAAATAAACTAACGCACCTAATGTATAGTATTATAATCCATCGCTAAATAAAAATTAATCTCACACAAATACCTTCACAAATAAACTACTGCTTATCCTAACAAGCGATACTGACAAAGTAAAGTGACAACCTCAGCGTCCTCAGCTGGCCAAATAGCCGCCATTTTGCTCTTACGCACTTCTTATACAAGGGTGCAAGCGTGTGTAGAGTGTGTTGTGTAAGTCTAAATAGATATTTCGATCTCATATAACGCATGTATACACGCAATCTGTCAAAATATTTTTTGTTACACAATGCTTATAGAACCTGTATACACTGTGTCGTAATTTTTATTAGTAAGACAGTTAGTGTTTAGTGTATGAATCAAGGAAAAACTAAAACATTTTTCAATTTCAGTCCACTTTTCGACATACATCAACTGCATAAATAACTTTGTAATCCCATATTAACATATAAGATTACAAAATTACGCTTGCATTTAATTAAAGCCCTAACGGCTTTAATTAATTAAATTCGTTGTTGGTGTACAAGAAGTACCGGAAAGGGAAAAAGTAGGACTATCTACATAAAGGAATGAGATCCCATAAAAACAATACTTGTCAAAAAACCAAGTCTCGCTACCGTAAAAATTTGTGAGATCCATGTAATACCAAGTCGGATCATTAAAAATCTTTAATGTTTTAAATAAAAGGATTGACTTGGCAATCGCACTAAACAAACTAATTTATATATTGTGACGGCCGGTGTCTTGTCAAGCTGTCATCACTACGGTTGCCAAGGACTACTGACGTCTACACGACAAACTAGCCGGTCGTCAAACACAATAATTAGCAAAGAGGTTTGAAGACTATTTTCATCATCATTGTCTTGCCCTGGTCCCAATTTATTTGGGGTCGGCGCAGTATGTCCTTCGCTTCCATACTTCTCTGTCACCAGTCATCCGATCGTTTAGCCCTTTCTCTTTCATATCCATCCTCACACAGTCCATCCATCTCTTCCTTGGCCGTCCTCTCCCTTTTCGTCCTTCTACATGCATATCCATCACTTTTTTACCTACATACATCTCATCTCTCCGCATAACATGTCCATACCAGGCCAATCGACTCCCTTTCACCTTTTCAGCTATGGGCGCCACTTTCATACTACCTCTAACGTAATCATTCCTAATTCTGTCCATTCTTGTCACTCCACACATCCATCGTAACATTCTCATCTCTGCCACATGCAATCGTTTCTCATCCATCTTCTTTGTAGCCCAACACTCAGCTCCATACAGTACGACAGGCCTTATAACCGATTTATACATACGGCCCTTTAATTTCACCGGCATTTTGTGGTCGCATATTGTGCCTGAGACCTGTCGCCATTTCATCCATCCTGCGTTAATTCTTTGCCTAACATCCCGATCAATTTCGCCGTCATCTTGCAGGAGTGAACCTAGGTAGCGGAAATCGGAGCATACTGGTAGAGGTGTACCGCCGAGTGTAACCGGTATAGGACTGGAGAGACCGCCAAAGTCACAGAACATATATTCCGTTTTGGTTCTGCTTATTCTCAAGCCTACATTCTCCAATCTCTGCCGCCACTCCTCCAGCTTGCTCTGCACCTTCTGTCCACTCTCTGCTACCAGAACGATGTCGTCGGCAAACAACATGCACCAGGGTGCCTCTTCCTGTATGTCCGATGATATAGCATCCATAATTAACAGGAAGAGGTAGGGGCTAAGGGCCGACCCTTGGTGCAAGCCTACGGCCACATCGAATCTGGCTGTGATACCAGCTGCGGATCGGACCTGCGTTCGGCATTCAGCGTACATGGCTTGAATCAACGTCAGGTATTTCCCAGGCACTCCTTTCTTCTTCAGGGTCCACCACAAGACTTCACGGGGCACTCGATCATATGCCTTTTCAAGGTCGACGAACACCATGTGCAAGTTTTTATGTGCCTCCCTGTATTTTTCGCATATTTGGCGAAGAGCGAAAATGGCATCCACCGTACCTCGACCAGGCATAAAACCGAATTGGTTTCGTGAAATCTCACTCTCGTCACGCAGGCGTCGCTCAATTACTCTCTCCCATACTTTCATAGTATGTGGCATTAACTTTATTCCCCGATAATTGTTGCACTCTTGGATATCACCCTTATTTTTAAAAATGGGCACCAGGTAACTGTTGCACTATTCCTCGGGTATGGTCTCCTCGTGCAACAGCTTATTGAAGAATAAAGTCAGCCACGCCCATCCATCATCTCCTAATGCTTTCCATGCTTCTACTGGTATTCCATCTGGTCCTAACGATTTTCCATTCTTCATTCCACTAACAGCCTTTTTTACCTCGTCCTTATTTATTTCCTTCACTATCCCAATATTCATCACCTCATTCTCAAGTTTTCCGCTCCAATCGTTCTCCTCATTCATTAACTTTTAAAAGTATGTCCTCCATCGTTCTTTTATTCTATCTTCGTCCATAGGAATCGCTCCTGTTTCGTCTTTCATGCACTTAATATGGGATAGATCCTTCTCCTTTCTCTCTCTAGCTTTAGCCATGCTGTATAAGTATTTATGACCCTCGGGTTTTTCAAGTAACCCGTACAACTTGTCTAGGGCTTTGGATCTAGCAATGGCTACGGCCTTTTTGGCTCTCTTTTTACATTCGTCATATTCCTTCTTCTTACTTTCTTCTAAAGATTCATTTCCTCCTTTCATCAGCTGCCATTCCTTAAACCTTGCTTTCTTTTCCTTAAGTGCATTCTGTACCTCTTTTGTCCACCACCACGTGTCCTTATCTTTCATACGCTTCCCTTTCGACTCTCCTAAAACATCCTTTGCTACACCCTTAATACATTCACTCATCTCTTCCCAACACTCATTGACACTAATATCATTCATATCGCCCATTCCTAACATTTTACCTACCACTCCATCTCTGAATTTTTCTACACATTCATTCTTCTCTAACATATGCCATCTTATTTTTGTAGTCAGTTGCTGCTTGGTTCTTTTAAAGCTTATTTGGATCTTAAGTTCGACCATCAGGAGCCTGTGCTGCGAGACTAAATCTTCTCCTGGTACCACTTTACAGTTTTTGACCCAGTTGAGTCGATTACGTCTTATTAAGAAATAATCGATCTGGGTCATATGGTGGCCGCTGTTATGCGTGATCAGATGTTGCTCTTTTTTTTCGAACCAAGTATTTGCAACTGCTAGGTCAAAAGCGGCAGCAGCTTGAAGAATTGCTTCTACCTCACAATTTCGGCTGCCGAGTCCCCAACCTCCATGTACTCTTTCATACTCTTCATTTGTTCGTCCCACATGTCCATTAAAATCACCTCCCACAATAATTTCTTCATTCTCCGGTATATTCGTCATCATGCTATCGAAATCCATCCAAAACTTCTCTTTCTCACAATCATCACAGCCTATCTGAGGGGCATACACACTTAAGACTATTTTATTATTTGGAAATGACAGTTTTTAGTTCGATGACGTATACACTCTGTCATGTGTTCACCAAATTCACCAGTCATTGACAACAAGGCGATGGCCGTGCGGATAACACAAACCCTGCGTTTTCTGAGGGCGTGGCTTCAAATCCCAGTTATAACAATTATGTGGATTTTGGTTTTTATGAAATTTGGAAAATGTTTATGAATATTTGGCAAATATTTAAAAAAAGATTATTTAAATATTTCGAATAAAGATTAGAAAATTCTAGAAACTTCAAAAAGGAATGGAAAGGTTAAAAAGAGACATTAGATGGAAAAACAATTGAATAATGAAATGACAATCGAAATTAGTGGATCTAGAACATTCCTAGGGGTATATAAGGCGGTGTAGACGCGTTGAGCGCCAGTTTAAGTTGAGAAGTGGTAAAGTGGAGAAGAAAAGGAAGAAGTAAAAGGAAGAAAGAAGTAGTAGTGAAATAAAGTGAAGTGAAAGTATAGTGCAGTGAAGTGCAGTGCAAAAAACCCTAGTGTTGGTGCTGTCCGCGTCGAAATTGAACGACGCGTCGTGTGTGTGAAGTCGAATAAAGTGTCATCGGTGCTACTCGGTGTTTTCTTCCAATCCCGTTACCCCGTTCGTAACAATTGGTGTCAGAAGTGGGATAGTGCTTCTGGAAGACATAGTTATCTTCAAACAATAGTGCCAAAATCAATTATTCCTGAAGTTTTGCGAGTTTGTCATGATGGCCCATCTGGCGGACATAAATGAAAATTGGTGTGGCTTCATAATCCGGTCCTTCCCAGCTTGCTGTAATTTCGGAGATTTTCCCTTACATAGGACCGGATTATGAAGCCACACCAAAGTTGCCTCTTCGAATTCTCTTGCATTTGCGCGTCTGTCATATCGAGTCTTCATTCTTTCTCCCGCTTGTAAATTCTCTTGTCTAACGTGTTCATGAATTTCTTCGAGCTTTCTTCTTAATTCACATGCATAATCGGTAACACAGCTAGGCGTCCCCGGAGGACATCCAGCAAGAAGGTCTACTGGAAGTCGTAGTTCCCTTCCTAAATTTGTTCGTGCCGGGGTTGTTGCCGTACTTTCATATACGGTGGCTCTGTAAGCCAGAAGAAATAGTGGGATATATTCGTCCCAGTTTCTCTGATGCCAATCGACCACTTTGGCCGCAAGATGCCGCTCCAATGTCTGGTTAAATCTTTCCACCATTGCATATGATTGAGGGTGATAAGGAGTTGTCCTGGTTTTGTGGATCCCCGTCAACTTGAAGATTTCTTGAAAGAGTTGCGATTCAAAGTTTCTCCCTTGGTCGCTGTGGATTTCTAACGGTAAACCAAATCGACAAAATACTTCATTTACTAATTTTGTTGCGACAATTGCTTCCTGATTAGGAACTGCAAAAGCTTCTGGCCATCTCGTGAAATAATCCATCACCACCGGAATGTAGCGATTACCTCTTTCTGTCAAAGGAAATGGTCCAGCTACATCCACAGCAATCCGTCCCAAGGAGCTCCCACAGTGTATAGTTTTAGTGCTCCGCGGCTCCGAGTTTGCGGCTCTTTAACTGAAGAGCATTTAACGCATTTCCTGCACCAGTCTTCAACGTTTTCCCTACAATGCAGCCAATAAAAACGTTGACGAATCTTCAGTAAGGTTCTTCGCGTTCGCGATCGGGAGGTCCCGGGTTCGATTCCTGGGTCGTGCAGTGTTATTGGGTTTTTCTGTCACAAAATTCTCAGTAGCAGCACGGAGTCTGGAAATGTGCCCGGTACGGCAATAGGCTCGCCCCTTATTACGTGGGACTAAAGTATATCTGGCGAAAAGTGGGTGTAGAAATGCACCTCTGCCTACCCCTTCGGGGATAAAAGGCGTGACGATATGTATGTATGTATGTAAAAATACTAAGTTCCAAAACTGTCCCAAAAGTGTCCACAAAATACGTAATGATTGGTAAATGCATAACTAAATACTATGCTGTCGTAGTAATTTTACGCTCCATTAATAAATTTGTGCAAACTCGAAGCTCGCCACCTCCTATCCCTCTGCGCCCGCGCCGCACTGCTTAATTGAAGGTGGTAGCGAGCGGATCCTTTTTTCGCGGCAAGAATTATTGTATGTAACGTTTGCCCGACGCGATTGCTTATCATTAATTAAGTTATTTACTTACACCGAATTTGTACCAACATGTGCACAATAAAACAATTATCTATCTATCACGCGAGTGCAGCTGTGCGTTTGTACAGGGAAGTGTTTGGAAGCCAGTGAATCGATCGAGGCGGGCCTGTAGCTTGGCCTCCATGCTCACCACTGTGTACAAAAGTGAGCCAGTTAGTGTCGAACTATTTAAACAGCGCATATTGGACGCTTTTGACGCAGTGATAAGTCAGAGAGGCGTACTTCTATCGTTAAAAACAATTTAATAAAACGTGCTGTGTATTGACAATGGTGCTGGACATTTCGTAGAACAATAGAAATACTTGTAAGTAAAATAAAAATTACCTAATTACGTAAATAATTATTTGACGCAGGCGGCTCAAAATCGGTCTATGTGGAGAACCTTGAGGGAGGCCTATGTCCAGCAGTGGACGTCTCTAGGCTGACATGATGATGGTGAAATATTAATTGTAAATAGCAGCTGATTCTAACTTCATAAATACGCCAAAATTACTCTTTTCTTTTATTACAGAATACCTTCTTTTATTTTGATATGTGTTTGCTTTCTAATTACATACCTCCGTATTTAATTACTTGTAAAACGGTAAATTTTACCGGTCCTAAGGCGCGATGAAGTATGAAGGAGAGGATAGAATTTATAAAATTAAAAGGTAACTACCTACACACAATTATTTTGCTTCATTTTATTGTCTAAGGCTACCTACATTATAAGTGCGACGGAAAGAATGCGTAAGAGTAGGACGGAAAGTACTATCAATGAAGTAGTGAATGGATTGTAAAATATGTCTATGATTTAGGTGAGATTTTCTACAAAAAGCAAATGATTATACCTTTGCTATTTATAGATATTATGAAATTCTTACGTCACATATATGATAATAATATGTCCTTAAAGTTATTGTACTAATTAAAAATAGTGGTGTATAGTCCATTAAAATTTCTTTTTTTTCTTTCAGCGTGCATTATTTTCGGAGGACGCAATTTTCTTTTTTGATGTCAAGCCATAAGAACCATTTGTACCAGTCTTTTGAAGATGACGGCCGCGGGACAAGAGGCACCACTTCACAAATTTGGATAAGGCTTTACATTAGTACTTCCTAGATATCTAAAAAATAAATTTGCGTCCTCAGACAAATGCAACCCCAAATACAACTTTTCAATGGTAAACTAATACATCAAATAAATTAAAAATCTTTCACATAAATGCAGTTTTCTCTATGTAGTTTCGAATACAGTTATTATGCTATTCACGTGAAGTGGCACATCAAACTAAAATAAAGTTGCTTGTTTGGATACAATATTTACCTGCATAATAATTTGCAACCCACATACCGTAAGTTTACAACAGGCTGCTTATTATGCTGATTTCAGTGGCCTCAATCACTTGACCGTGTATTTACCAAAATATCAGCACGTTATTATGCCATTAATAGGTTTTACAGTGAACGAACATTGCGATGCTTACAGGGAAATTAACCAACCTTTTTAATTGTATACTTAATTAATAGCCTTCATTTGAGGAACAGGAAAAATCCCGACGTTTTTATCTATACTTTTTATATATCGCAGTGGAGCTTCTCTTCGTGAACCGGGTAAAATATTATACAAATGCCCTTGAAATTTGAAATAGATAAAATTTCCGTTTAGAATCGTGTCCGACCTTTTTTATAGATAACAGGATGAGGATGGGTACCCAAGGCTTTTTCGAAACTACCTACGGAAATTTGCCAATCGAATGAGCTGACAGCTCCTGATAAAACTTGTCGACAGCTCCAACGTTTTACGCATTGTTTTAAAAAAACGTTATATGAAGAGTGAAGATATACTGTATTTTGAATGTGTTTTATACTGAGCTTATATTGGGTTTCGTTGGTGATGGGAATAAACTCGCGAGAACAACAACGAAAAGTGCCGTGCTTGTTTTTAAAATGACCTGCATTGCTGATCTTTTGCAAGTCATCAAATTACAGGATTCCAATTATTTTAATTTTGGGTGCTGATAAAACTTAAAGGTGCATGAAATTGGCGGTATTTTCGTCTAAAAGGCAATTCAGCAATCTACTTAGAGGCCAAAACGTTTTTAGCACGATCTCGTACATCTCAAACATACAATTAATTGTAAAAAAGGTTCGTAATGCAGAAAGGTTAGGAAATTGAAAATTGTGCCGCGGAATATAACCCCATTACTAAGGAAATGAGCTCCCCGTCCGCTTGCGCCAGTTCCGAGTTAACTTCGAGTATCTTTACCTGCACCGTACTCTATTTTTAAGCAATAAGGAAGATTCTCCTTACTGTAAATAAATTCGATGATAGTGGAATTAACTATTCATATTACTTACCTCTATGACTGTTTTTCCAGAAAATAACGTTTTGTCAAAACCTTGAAGAAAGTTTTCTTTCTTATTTAAAAAGGCGTAATACAGTTTTATCACCTCCTTAAAGTATACCCTCAATACAATATTCTTATTAATTCAATATCATCTCCGTTCTTAAAATAATTTCGGTATAAGGTAACTTTTTATAGCAAAATTAAATGTCGCCGGAGCTGGATTGTTATGAATAAATTTATCTAATGTAACTATTACCACTATCTATTACCATCCGCATACGCAATTAAGTGTGTCACGTTCTAATGCCATTTAACTGTTAATACACGGTAAATTTATATTAGTGTGCGTGCGTATATAGATTGATCGGTGTTTATATAGGTATGCTAATGTATTCGGATTAACGTAATTAAGTTTTGGTAGCTATTGTTCCGTTTCGAGATTGGTTGATTTTTTAATCAACTTTAATTGATGGAGGTTCACAATTCAGTGGGAGTTATTTAGGTTTAAAATACATTGGCGAGTAGGTTTCACTTAGAATGCATGCAAAGATTTTTTACTATTTACTTTAGTACTTTCTCAGAAAATTGATGCTTATAGAAATACTCGACGATGCCCTGCAGCTGTACTCGCTCAATTGTTTTCCACTGATATTGATCCCCTCGGAATTTCGGAAAATCCCTTCTTAATGCATCCCTACGGTCCCCAAGGAACATACATGCCGAACTACTAGTCTAAATGGAAGTAGTCCTTTTACGTTGCATACATGTGTGTGGTAGTATGTATTTTTAATTAATATGTAAGTAGCTCATGTTTTGTATCAGTTATCTTTTTACCCCCTTATGTACCCTACACTGTTTGTCCTAGGTATGGTAGGATATAACGAATTGATAGTACGTAGGGAATCTCATCTAGTAATATATTTAATTCCATAAAAAACAATACTTGTAAAAAAAACAATTCTCGGTACGAAGTACCGGCGCAAAACACACTAACCGTATCTGTATATTGAACATTCGCCGACTGCGCGTTAAAGGGGGGTGTTGTTAGCCGAATCACAGGATTCCACGCCGATGACAATTTGAAGCCCTCCTCCCAATTGAAATTTTTATGTTTTCTGATTTCAATCGCTTCACGCACAACTCTTGGGTAAAAGTGGCGTTCCGTGGAGAGGACTTGGGGACGATGAAATTCAATCCAGTGATTGGTGCCCGATTGAAGTAAATGTTCCGCAATCGCCGATTTGTTCGTTTGACGGTTCTTTACAGCTGCGATGTGCTCCTTTATACGTTCAGCGATAGTCCGCTACGTTTGCCCTATGTAAGAGCTTCCGCAGTTGCAGTTGATTTTATAGACACCTGGGGTTTGTAGCGGTAGAACATCCTTTGGTGTGCCCACCATGTTGTATACTTTGGCCCCTGGTGTAAATACTGTCGGAATGGAGTAGTTTTTTAACTTGTCTCCTATTTTATCCGTAACACCTCTAATGTAGTGTATGTAGGTCGGTTGTCTATTTACCGCCGGATGTTTATCGCGCTTGATAGGCCGCGTCATTCATCGTTGTACCTGGTATCCGTTCTTCCTAAGTACCTCCTGAACATGGTCTAGCTCTAGCTTCAAATGCTCAGGGTCACAGAGGTCATGTGCTCTGTTTTTTAGTGACGTCACAACGGATTGCAGGTGTCGAGGGTGGTGGTGCGACATGGCGTGCAGGTCTGTGTGCGTAGGCTTCCGGTATACGCAGTGTGTTAAGGACCCATCTGGTCTCACAGTCACTTTGACTTCCAAGAATGACAACGATCTGTCAGTTTCCATTTCGTAGGTGAACCTCATTTACGGATTAATGGAATTTAGGTGCTGCACATATTGATCTACTTCCTGCTTACCTCCTTTAACGATACTAAAGATGTCGTCCACGTATATTTTCCAAAGCCTGATGGTCTTGGGCCCGCTGCTAAGCGCCTTTTCTTCAAAGTGTTCCAGTTTGCCAGTACTGGGGCTACTGGACTCCCCATTGCGACGCCATCGATCTGGAGGTAATATTGGCCTTGGAAGAGGAAGTGGTTGCCATCTAAGCAGTGTTTTAGTAGATCAATATAGTTGTGAGGCATGTCGTTGTCACTCAGTCTGTCCCTCACTACGTCCAGACATTCCCTTATTGGAACATTGGTAAAGAGCGACTCAACGTCAAAGCTTACCTTTACATCTTCCGGTTCCAATCGGATACTTTGTACGATCTGGACGAAATGACGTGAGTTCTTTACGAAAGACGGTGTCATACCGACTAATGGCTGCAATACCAATGCAACGTGCTTCGCAAGGTCGTAAGTAGGCGAGGAAATCTGACTTACGATAGGCCGCAGTGGCACGTTGGGCTTATGTACCTTAGGCAGACCATATAGCCTAGGTGGTTGGTATGGCTTGGGACCATATAACTTGCTGTACTCATCTTCCGTGAACAGGTCCTGGTGGTCTTGTATCAGTGTTCGTATTCTGCGCGTTACTCTGGCCGTGGGGTTATATGAGACCGGTTTATACACCTTGTTATCACATAACAACTCTCGTACCTTGTCCGTATAATCAGCCGTATTCATCACTACAGTGGCGTTTCCCTTGTCGGCCTTAAGCACTAAAATATCCTGGTTGTCCCGAATCCTTTTCAGTGCTTGACGCTCTTCCATAGTGACATTGCTAGTGGGTATCTTCGACTTCCGTAATTTCACCGCGACGTCCTGTCGTAGGGTATCGGCATCACCGGGCGGTACTTTATTATGGATAATCGTCTCCTCAACACTGCTGATTATATTTTCGTACGGTATTCGCTTAGGTGTTAATGCGAAGTTTAAACCTTTGGCCAAGATGTTAATAGCAGATTCATCTAAACTCGCGTTGGATAGATTACGGTGTTACTGGTTTGTACCGATTCCGTAGATAACGTTAACTTTCGCTCGTGAGTAGCACTACATAGTTCGAATGTCCGACTAGCTTGTAAGAACGTTATCCGATCACACAAATCATAATCAACGCGAGATAGGAACTCACTACATTTCGTATGCACGTCATATAACTCACACTGTACACTATTCAGCTCACTATGTTTATTGCGTATTAACTGTCTCAGGAGACGTACACTCGCATCATATAGAATTTTACGGGAAAATGCGATATCACTACGTGGTTTTATATGCACACACGTAGGTAATAAGTCCCAATCGCGACATTTTGTTAGAAATATCAACGATGTTTCCACTCGCGCTCGTTTCCTCCGTAATAATTCTAGGTGACGCACTAATTTTGCAATTTCCGAGAATTTCCGCGCACTCGGAGACGTGACATCGCCACACCAGTCAGCTTGCGACCACTGGACGTGCAACCGTCTCGAAACGTCAAGCAAAATAAGGTATGTAAATACCTAATTTGCATGGTCGCGTTAATTCCTGTCTATATCTTAAACATGCAACGCGAGTGTTTAAAAGTTTCAATTCTGCAGTGCTGTGGACCGATGACAAGAACGCTGGCAGGCTTACGTCAGTAATTTTGCGAACACCGAGGCCGCCCAAGCGCACAGGTAAGGACGCCTGTAGCCACACCCGGTCGTTCAGAGCCACATTCAAAATGTTACTCAGGGTATTCTGTATAGTTTTGTCAATTTGAATGAGTGGAGTTGGATTTTTCCAAAAAGGTTACCTCCTTTAACGATACTAAAGATGTCGTCCACGTATATTTTCCAAAGCCTGATGGTCTTGGGCCCGCTGCTAAGCGCCTTTTCTTCAAAGTGTTCCATCCAGATATTAGCCAGTACTGGGGCTACTGGACTCCCCATTGCGACGCCATCGATCTGGAGGTAATATTGGCCTTGGAAGAGGAAGTGGTTGCCATCTAAGCAGTGTTTTAGTAGATCAATATAGTTGTGAGGCATGTCGTTGTCACTCAGTCTGTCCCTCACTACGTCCAGACATTCCCTTATTGGAACATTGGTAAAGAGCGACTCAACGTCAAAGCTTACCTTTACATCTTCCGGTTCCAATCGGATACTTTGTACGATCTGGACGAAATGACGTGAGTTCTTTACGAAAGACGGTGTCATACCGACTAATGGCTGCAATACCAATGCAACGTGCTTCGCAAGGTCGTAAGTAGGCGAGGAAATCTGACTTACGATAGGCCGCAGTGGCACGTTGGGCTTATGTACCTTAGGCAGACCATATAGCCTAGGTGGTTGGTATGGCTTGGGACCATATAACTTGCTGTACTCATCTTCCGTGAACATGCTCGGGACGAGCATGTCTTAGAGAGGGGGTAGTGTGACGGCCGGTTGTTATGTCAAGCTGTCATCACTACCGTTGCCAAGGACTACTGACGTCTACATGTCAATCTAGCCGGTCGTCAATCTCAATAATTTGCAAAGAGGTTTGAAGACTATTTTATTATTTGGAAATGACAGTTTTTAGTTCAATGACGTATACACTCTGTCAAGTGTTCGCCAAATTCACTAGTCATTGACAACAAGGCGATGGCCGG